>CM029122.1:17167074-17604574 GCA_016859345.1 Istiophorus platypterus
CCTGTAACCTCAACAATGCATACATTACCACTGATTAGAATCATTGAATATAGGTTCTGTATGTAGCAGAAGCTTACAACATCATCCCTAACTTCCTGTATGTTTTGTTGAAATAAAGTGATGTCACAAATATTTTTCATGGTGCAATTAAATGATCAGTAAAGACACTGTCAGTCAAAACCAGAAATTCAAACCCCTTGACTTACAATTTTGAAGAAATGAGTTCACAAGTCAAAAAAACCTACCCTTGTTAATCTTTAAATGTCTCAAATGTAATGCGTTAGAATATTTAAGTTTGCATGTCACAATGCCATGTTTTAATTTCAACTTCCTCTGTCTGAAATATATTGGTTTGACCAGTGGCTAGTGACATTTCGCCCTCATCTCCATAGTAACAATAGGAATAGGAGAGAGGGGGTTAACCCTTAACCTAATGGTGTGTGCCTGTGTGCCCATGTGTGTGTTTTTGCAACTGGGGGATGGGATTGATGGGATTCCACCCATAGACCCATGGGAATAGCAGTCAAGCTCCAAAGCTTGTTTAGGCTTTAACACCCATTACACATTAACCCCCCAAACTAAGCAACACACACACACAAACACATTCACACACACACGCTATAAGCTGCCATAAACCACCACCACCCTGCCTCTATCCTTCAATCTATCAAAACCCACATCCATCTATCTCCATATTTGTATGAGCAGGATGACAGCAGGGCCAAGTATGAGACTGATGTGAGATGACATCACCCAGATTCAGGGCAACATGGAAGTAATTAGGGCAACACTGTTATGGAAAGAAAATACATACTAGGGACATACTAGCCATTCAGATGATGGTGCAGTTTTAACATGAGTGGACAGGATTCTGCCAAAAAGGAGGTTGCTCATTCATTTTGGCACCAGAATGCATAGCAAGCAAGTAATTTTTAATGTTTCCACAATCAGCACTACACAGAAGCATATTGTGTTATTTATATCTTTACCACAAAATAACCTTTCATTGAAAATCATACTTGGCTCATGCAGCTGTTGTCATCATCCCCAGTTTTATGCATTAAATAAACTTGTTCCCAATGAATCCCCTTGATTTTTCTTCTTTATACAGTATTTTAGTGTCCCTGTATTTCAAAGGATAGTAAAAAAAAATACAAGTGCAGTTTTAAACATTACTACAGCACATACTGGCATGAAAAGAATTTAAACTACAAGATTTTTAACACTGTGGACTGTGGGCTGCTTCATTGCAAACCATTCATAATCTGAATGTGCCATGTGTCTACTAGAGAAAATATAACTAGAAAACAAACATACAAACATGGAAATAGATGACTGCATACTATATGCTTGCATACACATTCATGCACACAAATACACACACGAAGCACAAAACAGCTTTATTCCAGAGACATTCCAAGGGATACAGAGCACAGTTGTCTAGTTTTAACTACTTTTAAATGGCACTATGCATGCGTGTGGAGAGAAGCTTCATTATGTGGGAACACTGAAGTTAATTAAATTCTCTTCACATGAACATCAGAGAAATTGAAAGAGGAAGAAGAGAATGAATGAATAAAGAGCAACATAGGAAAAAGATTGAGTGCCAGTGAGTCCATTTAACAATCTGTGTTGAAAAAGGTTGAGATGGCAGAGAGAGATCTTTCTCTCTCTCTCATAAACACACTCACACACACACACACACACATACACACACAGACACACACACATTTTTCCAGAAAGATACTCTCAGACTTGAGAGGATGAATGTTTGTGCATCTGTGTAGCTGTGTGTGTGTGTGTTGCAGTATGCATCAGGCCTTTGTTGAGTTTTTTATGAAGTGAGGGTGTAATGTGAAGGTAATGACTGAGACCTTGTTGTTTGTTGCCAGAGATCGACAGTTTATAACACTAATGAATCTGAATGAATCCGCGTGAATGTCTTGATATGACCATGTGCTATTGTGTGTGTGTGTGTGTGTGAGAGTGTGTGTGTGAGAGAGAAAATTAAACAGGAAATTATAAATTTCTGGGAGATATAAAGAATAACTATGAATTGAGCTGTAGAGCAGTCAATGTGGTTACTGTGTGAGTGTGTGTATAGTGGGTGTGTATATATGTATATATGTGTGTGTGTGTATGTGTCAGTGCTTTTGCATGTGTCTAGTACATGATAATGCAAAAGATGCAAGTTCAAAGGATCACAGTGGTTGTTAACAGGCTGGTTCCTTTTCAGAACCCCCACCTAATCCTTACACACACACACCATACACACACACTCATACACACACACACACACACACACACACACACGCACACACACACGGAAATGACAGGGCAAAGCAATGTCTCACTCCGGAGATGAAGGCAGGTGGTGTCACTGAGGCAGTATGTTGCCATGGGAACCTCAGGTGTAATTACAGGTAAGGGAGAAGATCAAGGGTTGGGATCAGTGTGACACACTGTTTTAGTGGAAATTGAAACAGCAGACAAATTTCCGCAATATCACAAATATGTTTCTCGCTGTTATGCTAACATTTTTTTATTTTTGATCATGTCAATATGCACTAAACTGAAGCACAATTGTAATTCACACACAAGTACACACACACACACACACACACACACACACACACATACAATAAAGTAATGTGATAGTGTTAAAGTTCTGATGAGAAAGCTGTGTGTGCTCAGGATAAAGGAGCTGATCACATCAAGTCACCCTCTTCTATGATGGATATGCTGCAGTTTGCTTGAATACATACATGTATTTGATAACTGATTGGTACTACATTGGCTTTCTATGGGAAGCTCTATATAGTGAGACATTTTGATTATCAGTGCACCAGTGTCCCATAATGGTTGTCTGTATCTGAAAAGGACACGATTCTGGCAAATACATTAGGATTATTGATCACATTAAAATAATCAAAAATATAAGATGCTTACTGCTTTTAGTAAAGTCCAAAATGAATCCCCTTGTAAGAATCTATCCTTAATAGATGAATGATCGGATAAATAGATAAGCTTTATGAATACCAACCAGGGCCTAGGAGTTGTTACTATGGTTCAAAAGAGACTCTACATGTTCCATTTTGATGGTATTAAAAAGATAGATTAACTTAGATGATAATTACATCATTTACTAGTGTAACAGCAGGAATAACTGATCCACTCTGCTGTGCCACTCTTTAATCTGTTTCACTTTAAATGACTGAAATAAATGGGTCCGCTGATTTGAAACTGACTGAGATCCATGTATGTATTCCAGTGCCATTATTCAGTTCACATGACATTGTTACATTATTAAAACACATCTTTTGCTTGTAAATTGTATACGTCTTCACATCACTGTCTGTGAATGGGGAAACAAGTGGCAAATAATGATGATGTACAACACTTTAAGGGACCAGTGTTGCCAAAGTAATCAACTGTTAACAGGCTCAACATTTCTTCTCTGGGGTAAAGAACAAAAACCAAGACCAAGACAAGATACTCAGTACTTGAATTCTTGACCAAGTAAATGTTTCAGCACAGAAGATGGCAACAAATAGCAAAGATGATTCTATTTTACATCCTCTTGAAAAATTGTCTTTTTCAGAAAAGTTATTTCACAGAGATTGGCAAAAAAAAAAAAAAAAAAAAAAAAAAAAAAAAAAAAAAAAAAAAAAAAAAAAAAAAAAAAAAAAAAAAAAAAAAAAAAAAAAAAAAAAAAAAAAAAAAAAAAAAAAAAAAAAAAAAAAAAAAAAAAAAAAAAAAAAAAAAAAAAAAAAAAAAAAAAAAAAAAAAAAAAAAAAAAAAAAAAAAAAAAAAAAAAAAAAAAAAAAAAAAAAAAAAAAAAAAAAAAAAAAAAAAAAAAAAAAAAAAAAAAAAAAAAAAAAAAAAAAAAAAAAAAAAAAAAAAAAAAAAAAAAAAAAAAAAAAAAAAAAAAAAAAAAAAAAAAAAAAAAAAAAAAAAAAAAAAAAAAAAAAAAAAAAAAAAAAAAAAAAAAAAAAAAAAAAAAAAAAAAAAAAAAAAAAAAAAAAAAAAAAAAAAAAAAAAAAAAAAAAAAAAAAAAAAAAAAAAAAAAAAAAAAAAAAAAAAAAAAAAAAAAAAAAAAAAAAAAAAAAAAAAAAAAAAAAAAAAAAAAAAAAAAAAAAAAAAAAAAAAAAAAAAAAAAAAAAAAAAAAAAAAAAAAAAAAAAAAAAAAAAAAAAAAAAAAAAAAAAAAAAAAAAAAAAAAAAAAAAAAAAAAAAAAAAAAAAAAAAAAAAAAAAAAAAAAAAAAAAAAAAAAAAAAAAAAAAAAAAAAAAAAAAAAAAAAAAAAAAAAAAAAAAAAAAAAAAAAAAAAAAAAAAAAAAAAAAAAAAAAAAAAAAAAAAAAAAAAAAAAAAAAAAAAAAAAAAAAAAAAAAAAAAAAAAAAAAAAAAAAAAAAAAAAAAAAAAAAAAAAAAAAAAAAAAAAAAAAAAAAAAAAAAAAAAAAAAAAAAAAAAAAAAAAAAAAAAAAAAAAAAAAAAAAAAAAAAAAAAAAAAAAAAAAAAAAAAAAAAAAAAAAAAAAAAAAAAAAAAAAAAAAAAAAAAAAAAAAAAAAAAACAAAAAAAAAAAAAAAAAAAAAAAAAAAAAAAAAAAAAAAAAAAAAAAAAAAAAAAAAAAAAAAAAAAAAAAAAAAAAAAAAAAAAAAAAAAAAAAAAAAAAAAAAAAAAAAAAAAAAAAAAAAAAAAAAAAAAACACTGTTTTAGTGGAAATTGAAACAGCAGACAAATTTCCGCAATATCACAAATATGTTTCTCGCTGTTATGCTAACATTTTTTTATTTTTGATCATGTCAATATGCACTAAACTGAAGCACAATTGTAATTCACACACAAGTACACACACACACACACACACACACACACACATACAATAAAGTAATGTGATAGTGTTAAAGTTCTGATGAGAAAGCTGTGTGTGCTCAGGATAAAGGAGCTGATCACATCAAGTCACCCTCTTCTATGATGGATATGCTGCAGTTTGCTTGAATACATACATGTATTTGATAACTGATTGGTACTACATTGGCTTTCTATGGGAAGCTCTATATAGTGAGACATTTTGATTATCAGTGCACCAGTGTCCCATAATGGTTGTCTGTATCTGAAAAGGACACGATTCTGGCAAATACATTAGGATTATTGATCACATTAAAATAATCAAAAATATAAGATGCTTACTGCTTTTAGTAAAGTCCAAAATGAATCCCCTTGTAAGAATCTATCCTTAATAGATGAATGATCGGATAAATAGATAAGCTTTATGAATACCAAACAGGGCCTAGGAGTTGTTACTATGGTTCAAAAGAGACTCTACATGTTCCATTTTGATGGTATTAAAAAGATAGATTAACTTAGATGATAATTACATCATTTACTAGTGTAACAGCAGGAATAACTGATCCACTCTGCTGTGCCACTCTTTAATCTGTTTCACTTTAAATGACTGAAATAAATGGGTCCGCTCATTTGAAACTGACTGAGATCCATGTATGTATTCCAGTGCCATTATTCAGTTCACATGACATTGTTACATTATTAAAACACATCTTTTGCTTGTAAATTGTATACGTCTTCACATCACTGTCTGTGAATGGGGAAACAAGTGGCAAATAATGATGATGTACAACACTTTAAGGGACCAGTGTTGCCAAAGTAATCAACTGTTAACAGGCTCAACATTTCTTCTCTGGGGTAAAAGAACAAAAACCAAGACCAAGACAAGATACTCAGTACTTGAATTCTTGACCAAGTAAATGTTTCAGCACAGAAGATGGCAACAAATAGCAAAGATGATTCTATTTTACATCCTCTTGAAAAATTGTCTTTTTCAGAAAAGTTATTTCACAGAGATTGGCAAAAAAAAAAGAAATGATGAGCATTGACAAACTCTTGCTGGTCAGAGCATGAAGTCGGCAAAACTCAAAGAGCACAGACGCTAGGGGAAGAAGCTAGCGTTACCACTGACTCAGCATGTCTGCCTTTTCTTTTATTTCTATAACAATACATTCATCCTCATTTACAACCCTGAACACCTGATTTACAGTTCTAAAGGACTTGTTTGACACCCTCTGTAACTGTGTGTGTGGTGGTATAAGTGTATCACTCAAAGAGACACTTAGAGTAATTGTCAGCAATTCTAATCCAATACATTTTTTTGTCAAACTCAGTGAATATCTCCTCAGGGTCCGTTAGCTGTTCCAATGTTCCTATACAGCCCTGGCTCTATAAATGGGAAACAACCAAAGTGGCTCTGACTTGATTATTCCAGCCAATCAGCAGGGCTGTTCAAGCTCGTGCACAGGACAAGGGAAAGAAGAAGAAAAGGGAGGAGATGGGGGAAAGGACGGATTGGGAGAAAGAGACAGAGACATAAAGCACATGCTAATGGATGGTGCCAAATTAAGATTTGCCAGGGGGAGGAGAAGGAGCAAAAGGATTGACTGGGACTGCGGACAAGAGACCGGTGGCAACTTTTAGGCCAGTGCACATCTACCACCGGCAGTGTGACGGTGGCATATACTCCACAACATAATCGTCTGTGCCTGTCAAGAGGGCGAGATGGCCGAGAAACAGCCAAAGAGGAGAAGGTCAGAAGAACAACAACTGAAAAAGAAATGCTTTTATCAGGGGAGGGTGAAGAGATAAGTTCTTTGCTAAGTATCATGGTATTTGTCCGGTTGTTCAACGTTGAGTTGAAATAAGAACAGTCTTTCTCCAGAATCACTTACTCTTCTTTTAACTGCCTCTGCAAGACCCCTGCTCTTCATGTGCACAGAGTATGAACATAAAAATGTACACACACACACACACACACACATACCCAAACACACACACATCCCACTGTTGGAGGAGATTAATTCACACTTTCATCACCAACCCTTGGTCCCAAGGGAGCCTGGAGGAGACTTGGGCAAAGTTACTGCAGGGAATTGCAGAGGGTAATGGGTTATAGGTGTGTGTGTGTGTGTGTGTGTGTGTGTGTGTGTGTGTGTGTGTGTGTGTGTGTGTGTGTGTGTATGAGTGTGTGTGCATGCATCCCCCATCCTTAAAGCGACAACTCTTTTAGACACATTTCTCACACAACTTTTGAAAATTCTTTCATTTTCACCATATGAACAGTCCTGAATTGGTTAGTTAATCAATCAATTAGTTGATAGGTCTTTAATTCATCAGTAAAAATTTAATTTTTTCTGGATCAATGTTTTCAAGTGTCTGAAAATTAAGATGTCATTTTGGGCTCTAGAAAGCTATGATAAGCACTAGTCTAAAAAGTATATAGCTTAATATCTTTTAACGTATTAATGCTCCGTATTGTAGCATGTCTCTTTTAAGCATTTGCTTTGTGCCCTTATGTCCCATGCAAAACATTTCCCTGTCGGGGCCGGTAGTGTTTATTGAGTGAACTGAAGTGGAGTGTTAAGTGTTAGTGGAAATGTCACTGAGGGTTTGGATTCCTGTTCGTCGCCATGAATGAGTGACTGCACACTGCTGCTGGACTTCATCACACCAAAGTGCTCCACTGCTTCAATCAATGGTGAGCCTGCCTGATGTTATACTCAGTAGGGGGTTGTGGAAGCTTGTGGCAATGCCTTTCTTAGCCTGATTATTCATTGCATATCTCTCATTGGAAATATCACTAAACCCAAAGGAAAAAAAAAAAACTGCTGAGGGGAAACATGAACATACCTGCCCACGACCACCCTCGTACAAATCCCATTGAACTTATCAGAAAACATACAACACAAGCTCACCTTAGACAAATACTGCACATTCATCTTAACAAGTTACAGCATGAGTCTGGAAACCTTGTCTCTCTTTAATGAAAAATACACAAGAAAAAGTCAGGTCAAGTCATGAGCGCTTTTTCCTCTGTGAAGGATTTTTTAAAATTTCACATAAATACGGTGTTTCCTTTTTTTTTTTTTATCTTACTGACACCTTCTCAGATGTGAAGAACTGCTTGCATTTCTTTGCTTCATGTTGTCTATTGAATATTTAGCGATGTCTTGGCCAGGTCAGGCGGAATTTCTATTTTCGACTTTTCATACACTACACTGGTGCTCATAAAACCATCAGGCATTGTATTTCTAATAAATTTAGTGCTGGCTGTGTGCAGGAATTCAACGCTTTCTTTTGCATGATTTCACTTTCTTAAGCATCCATCTAGCAGGTTTTGCATTTGTTTTACACTCTGGTTGACGGTAAATAGATTTAAAAATGAATACATGCTCTGAAATAAACCTTTGGTATGTAGGGATATGTATGTATGACAACTGTTCATTGTGGCTCTAGTTCTTGCACCTCAGGTTTTTCACAATTTCTGTGGAAGGCTTTTACAAAATCTTTAGCATCACATCGTTAATGATATCACATTTTCTGACTCATCGCCACATTACAGCCACATTCTTCAGCACATCTCACGTTACAGCCATGAGACTGGATGCATTGCACTGCAAGTAAACAAGTCTCTCTGTTCCTCTCCCACTGAGGTTGGTCATACCACTGCAGCCTGTGCGCATCTGGGGCTCACCAGGGCTATGGTAACAACAGTGACCCTTTCAGTCCGTTTATACAGTGTGTCTCTCTTACCAAGTTCACTTTAAATTTCCTCACAGAAAAGACAACCTCAATATGATACCAAAGTAGCATCAGATTGGGGAATATCACAGGAAAAAACGGTGATATTTCAAATAAACAATCCATAGACAGGAATACACATCAGTCAATACACAGCTGTGCCTTCAGCAACAATAAGACCAAACCAGAGCAACTCACTTCTGCTGTTACATTCAATTAAATATGAGGGAGGAAGGGAAGCGATGCCTTCTCATTCTCACTTTCTCTGTCACCATGTTCCATAACTTAAGACTCCAGTCCCAAGTTTCTAATTGTCAAACAACCTCTGCTGCAATAAGCCCGACTGCGTGAATATTCACAGCCTCGTCTGTAAATCTGCATCTTTACGACCATGCAGCAGCAGCAGCAGCGGAGGGAGACCGGTGCGCCGAACACCCTGGTCCCCGTCTCCAGCACGCATCAGCGGGGGACTCGTCGGCACAACGGCTCGACAAAATCTTCCTCCACCCAAAATCTGCCGTGCAGAGGTGGGAACCGGGCTGGAAGTTGGCGTTACGGTCTTCTGGTTCTACCGAGCGGAAAAGAGGCTCCTGGCCGTTCGCAAAATGTTGAAGTTGTGTTTTAAGAAGTGAGTGTTTTTTTTTTTTTTTGTGGATAAACGACGATTCATGAGACGTGGAGACGTTTGCACGTCACCTGGGTCTTTTTTTAGAGAGATACCGGCTCATATCGCGGACGGTGGGAGAGTAACCAACCTTGACAGGGGAGCTCCTGGTGGCCACGGGCAGCTCTCTGATCGCACTGCCCGGCGGAGAAGCGGAAATCCCGGCGGCGTATCCCTGCAGCGAGCCCCCCGCCAGGGACTGCCTGCCGCCCGCTCCTACTCCTCCTCCGCCTCCGCTCCCTCGCTGGGGCCGCTGCTTGATACCGTCCAGGAGGCGAACCAGGAGGATGTTGGCCGGCAGGTCGTCCACCCCGCAGTCCACCAGGATGCGGCACTCCGGGCACCGGAGCTCGTTGCGGGAGCTGACGATGTTCTCCAGGCAGCGGCGGCAGAAGGTGTGCTGGCACGGCAGCACCTTGGCCGTGGTGTCCAGGCGCTCCAGGCACACCGAGCACTCCAGCAGATCCAGAAGCGACGAAGACTCGTCCATGTCGGCGGAGAGGGTGAGCATCTGGGCTTCAGCGTCCGCGGGGGCGCCGGGGCGACTGGCTGACGTACCGTGGAAACGGACCGGGGGCACAGAGCATTCCGGAGCGGGCAGCGGCCGACGGACGCCCCGCGACGGAGTCCCCCCCGCGCACCGAGCAGTCACCCCTGTGCAGTGAAGGCTCCGCGCTGCGCCGTGCGTCTCCGTCTGTCTCCCCCCAGCGCGTCTCTGCGCCTCGCTTTCTCTCCCTCCGTGCGCCCCCCCCCTCTCCCACCCTCCTCCACCACCACCACCACCACCCCCTCCGCCCGCCCGCTTCCCCGGCAGCTGTGCAGGAGGCGGTGAGGTCACGCTCTCATCGCCGTCGCCCGAGCGCCGATCAGAGCCGCGACGCGCGCCCTCGCACGGAAAGAAAGATTGATGAAGACTGGCAGGGAGAGAGAGAGAAAGAGAGAGAGGGAGAGAGAGAGAGAGAATGGCCAACAGTGACGGCCGGGGTCCTCTTCACCCTGCACACAGACCGGTTAACGACATAAACACGGGGCTGGTGTCACACCTCCGACTAACAGGGCTGATGGAGGGAAGGTTTTCTGTCCTCTCACCTGCTCCAAAAGACCGACCGGTGCAAGTAGACCAAACATGAACAAAACACTCCAATAGTGTTTCAGTTTTTGGGGGAGGTTTCGTTTTTTTTTGCGTAGAGAAATGAAGGAATCAAACCTAAACTGGTGCCGGTTCGTGTGGCTTCTCCTCCCGTGACGCTCACCTGACACAGGCACACATCCTTCTCGTTTCCTGATAAACATCATCCACCTGAAATGCGGGGCTAAGTGCAAATACTGGTTTCTGGCGACGCCCGGTGGCCACGGGCTGGTCGTTTTAACCGCTTTGAGCTGAAATCTCCCGAGTTATCATCAGTTCTAACGGCGCATCCCTTCTTTTACAGTTAGACATAGATGGTAAACGACAAAAAAAATATTACAAAACTATACAAAAAACATCTTATCATATTAAAAGGTCATATATGATTATTGTAGTCAAGTGAACCCATATAAAATGTATGATTATAAACCATATCTGCAACCATACATAAGAATCATCCGGTTCAATATGACATTTGATAGGAGTGTTACTGCTGAATACTACTCTGAATTTTCAGTGCGGGATGCAGAGACTGTGTACATCAATTTTCAGAAATAATATTGCTAGACATAGAATATATACATACACACACACACACACACACACACACATATATATATATATATATATCTAGACATATATGACAGGCAGGACTATTTTCAATGAAATCGTGGGATTGTTGAATATTAAGATGAAGGTAAATATCACGACATTTCCTCTGAAGTATCCTTTGAGGATAAATACTCTTATACTATGTGATGGACACAACACAGATGACGGACAAAGAAAGGTGTGTGATTGTATGTGTGTGTTGTTTCTTAGCAATGACTGCAGCCTTGCTTCGCCTTTCCACCTGTTTAGACCTGCTCTGCTCTCATATTCAGGCCCAGAGGGATAGGGAGTGATTAAGGCATATGTGTGTGTGTGTGTGTGTGTGTGTGTGTGTGTGTGTGTGTGTGTGTGTGTGTGTGTGTGTGTGTGTGTGTGTGTGTGTGAGTGTGTGTGAGTGTGTCTCAAAGTAACACCCTTCTGGGTGGGAGGGGGGGGGGTTCACTATATACCACCCACGATGATAAGCAGAGGGTGGACTGCTGAGGCAAAGAATGAACAGAAGGAAGGTGAGTATGTGTGTGTACAACCACAGCACTGATTATTCAGATGCTAAAATTGTTGTATACTGTTCAGTCATTTCACAATAAAGTACACATACACATACATGCACGTTTTATATGTACACACTCATAGAGACTGATAGATGGTTTATACAACCGAAATGCATAGCCATAGTGTTTGAACTGAATTGAGACCAAACTGCCAACTAATTTACCCCTGCAGTACTGGTATAGGTCATATATTGTATATAGCTACACAAATTGAAGCAGCAAAACTGAATATTCTCTTGCGGCTAGAGATGCAAAATAACAGCTCATAACAGAACCAAAAATATTAGAGGAGCTTCAATTCATAACTGGAAAAAACTCTAAAATCAAGTGAAGGTCAAGTCCTCCCACTAATGGGGTGACTTTTTGCACTTTTTCATCTGAGCTGTGAGAGGACCCCCCCCCCCCCGCATTTCATCCACAGAGACCTGCTGTTTCTTATTGGTGTATTTGAATCCCTGTGGGTGAAGAATATTGCAATGTTACAGTAAGAAAAACATGTGTGTGTGTTGTTGTCATCAGACCTTGATTTTTAATGCCTCACCAGTGCAGTGGCCCACAAGTGCTGGCAACAAGCCCAAACCCATGGTGTCTCTCTCTCTCTCTCTCTCTCTCTCTCTCTTGCTTTTTCATACCCACTCATGTCATGCCCAGTGTGTTTCATCTACTTAATGCATTTCTCCACAGCCAGTGATTCAGAATTAGAGGGGAACTACAGGGAGAGGGGAACAAAAATGATTGTTAGATGAAAATCCCCACATTTAAGCGGCATAGTTGGGGGTCCCTGTAGGACCAAGTCTTGTTAATGATGGACAAAAGGTGGAGGCTATTAAATAGAAGACATGCCAATTAGGGAGGGAAACTAGCCTTTATAGATACAAAGGTTAAACAGCTCTGTCTTCATTGTTGACATGATGAACTCCTAGATTATGCACACCATGTCACACTTTTTTGTATTAAATATAAAAGCATGTGAATTTACAGTTGGTTTTGTGGATGTGAACACCAACCTCTCTGGCCTGAGGCCCAAGTCTTTTGCCTCTCCCAGTTCATCCTTGTGGTATCTGTTTTATTATCTAATTTCCATGAACCTTTTTCATTATTTGTTAGAGTTGGGAACATTTTAGTGTGCTGAGGGCCACTTTTCCAAATTCTCCCCCTCACAAATTACATCTTGCCTTTTTTTTTCTTCATGAATGTAGAGAGTCAGTGAGTGGTGCCCAGTTTGCTCAAGGCTTGGCAAGGTAAGTTAGTTAAGCTTCTTGTGTGTTTAAAGTGGGGTTTTGTGTTAATACTCCATATTCAATTTGCTGCTTTGTTTATTTTTGTTGTTGCCATAAACTGAACAAAGGTTGACAATTTTTATTACTGCAGTGTAATTATTTTGTAACTAAATGTTGTCCCTGGGGAAATCCTTATTACTATGACCTATGAAAATAAACTTGAGTTCTGTTGATCCTGACTCCAGCTTCATCTTCATTAATATACTATTATTTTCTTCTGTATGAACCTAGTTCACCTATAGGGTTGTTTATCAATAATATCAATAATAATTCCTTTTCATCCCATCATGGACTTCTCTGTAGGAAGATTAAATATTGTTTGCCTTAGACAATCAAATATAATGAATATGTAGCGCGTGCATGGTTTTGTATGTGTGTGTGTGTGTGTGTGTGTGTGTGTATGTGTGTATGGATCCTCTTTATGTACCTATACCATACACCTCTCCCTCATCGACCAATGCCCTTCTTTCATGCAAAAGTAGGTTAGCTGACACGGCAGTTACCATGGCAACTGGCTCTTTGCTTGCTTGTTGAAGAGTAGTTGGAGGATGTGTGTGTGTGTGTGTGTGTGTGTGTGTGTGTGTGTTCTCACAGACAATGTACATGTGGGGGATACTAACAGGGGTGCTAACAAGGTCATACAGTCTATAGTATGTTCACTTGTACATTACATTAGTGTTCTCCTTCTTAGTTTTTCATTTCATCCACATTTTTGTGGTTGTTCAGAGGGAGGAACTTACTATAAACTGGTTCTATGTAACACTGAAATAAAGTACAACTTTATTTATATTATCATCATAATCTTGGGATTTAATGAAGAGATTCTATGTGCTTGGGTTTAAATTTACACTTTTCAATGGAAGATAATTTGGTAAATATTAAATATCAGGAAAAAAGAAGCTTTTTTTCTATATTGTTCGGTTTCATCCATGAAAAGTGTTGGATAATATTTTCAGCTTCTCCTTCCAGAGTTCAATCCTCCGAGGGGCGCATAAAAAGCATAAGGAAGTTTGTTTTTAATGATTTTCCTGAAAATTTAAGTTACCCCTACTTCATTATATCAAGCTACAAATTAGGCCTCCACTGACTGCTGTCTTCTCTGAGCTTCAGCGCTTTGATGTGATGCCTCAGGGGGGTTAAAGCAGGATAGCCAGTCTGTGACAGCTGCTGTACTACAATAAATCTCTGAAACTCTGATCTATTACATTAATGCATACTGACCGTAACACTTTATGGAGATTCAAAATATATTCAGACAACGATTCAAGTTATCATAACTCTAAACGTTATTTATTTAGGAGCAGGAAGGCAGTACATTAAGATAATGTACTTTTTGAACCTGAAACCTAAGTGACAGTAAATTTAATTCACTAAAATTTCCATATTATACCATTTCTAGTGTTGGGACATATATATATTTAAGCGAATGTACATGTCAGGATGTTTCAATGTGGCCTATAAGTTTCAAAATAAAACTTAATAGATGATCCATAACATGCCATCTCGTTTTATCCCTTTTTACCTTACGAGTGAGTTGCATGTGTTTTTCTGTTACACCATCCAGTAAATACTGTGTTTTTCTGTTACACCATCCAGTAAATACTGGTTTTGCTTAATATGTGTTTTTGTCCGGTCTGTGACAGAGCTGCCATCATTCTCTCAGCAGAGCTCATCACTCTTCTTGTTATCCTCTCCTTATCCTCTCTTCTCATCTAATCTCTTCTCCTCTCATCCTCCTTTTCAGTCAGGAAGCCCCTGGATCGACATCAATGAGTCTGAAAAAAGAGCAAGACAGAGAGAGATTGGAAAGAAAAAAACAGAAGTGGACGGAGGAAGGAAGAAAGAAAGAATGAAAGAAAGAAAGACAGAAAGAAAGAAGGAAACAGGCAGAGGAACAAAGAAAGTGAGAGAAAAAAGAGAAGCGACCAAGAAAAGGGAAGATGGAGATGTGGAGAAGGGGTGACAGGGGAGCAGATGGAAAGACAGAGACGGAGACAGAGAGGGAGAGTAAGTAATTACAGGACTCCCAGTGTTTTCAAAGCCCCTCTTTTATGTCCCCCTTCCTGTGGCTGAGAAAAGAAGAAGCAGCGGAAAAGGAGAGGAAGAGGAGGAGGAAGACTAAAGTCCGGCTTTAGTCTGTCTCAGACAACAGGCACCAGTCATCGACATCACACGAACACAAACACACTCAAACTAATTTATGGCCTCTTTTTCAAAAGAAAGTGTATGTGTGTGTGTGTGTGTGTGTGTGTGTGTGTGATGGCACTAGTGTAAGAAATGGCATTAGCGGTTGTATTCATTGGTGGGGAGGAACTAATATTTATGCAAGTACTGTACATAAGTAAGTACAGCCTGAAGTACTTTTACTTTTCAGTGCAGGGCTTTTCCCTCACAACATTGCCTTTACCAAAGTACAGGACCTAAAAACTCATAGGAGTAGTGGAAACGTTTTAGTATAAGTCAACAGTCCGTCCTAGAAACATTTCTTTATGCGTTTATGCGGTTCTTGAACGTTGAGCGAACTGATGCAAGCTGCCACACTTTATCTTCCACGTGTCTGATAAAGTGCCACTCGGCGTATCTCGGCGCGCAGACGCTCTGAAAGCGGCGATTTGCTCCGTTCACGGTTGATGCGTTTGATACGATAATCGCCGACGGGAGGCGACGCGTCAGACGCGCGCCCCGACCGCCCTCCCCCGCGGACACTAGATGGAGACGTTGAGTCGTAGCCCGCAGCGCGTCTCCCGTCCCCCCGCCGACAGGGAGTCTACCTGGGACACGTTCGTCTCCGTCTCGTTCGAGGCGGAGAAAACGTCCCACTTTGTTTTTTTCTTTTCTATTTCTCTCATCGGGGAGGAGCCTGCAGACACACACCGACATGCACCAAAGCGGAGGCTGGGACCTCAGCCCGAGCAGTGTGGAGTAAAAGCCCGCAGACAGTCGGTGCCAAGGCGATGCTCCTCCGGCACCGGGCGACGCGCTGACCGCCGACCACGCAGGGACCGACCGCCGAGCCAGCTGACCCCCCGCGGCGCGGCGCACCGGAGAAACCGGACCGGTGCGGTGTGCGTGTGTGTGCGCCCCCGTCACCCCTCCTCCCTCTGAGCTCCAGGTAGGACTTGTGCGCAGCTCGGCTCTCAGGAATGTAAGGACATATTGCTGCAAGACTTCGGGGAAATTCCTGAGCGGCGCTCATTATGCCAAACAAACGTGTTTTAACTGTAATTTCGCCATAAGTATGAATTGTTATTCCACTTGCTCTGGGAAATGAAGGCTTTTTTTTTTTTTTGCTAATGCAAAAATTGCATATCCTCCACGGTTTGTGGTTAGAGTTACTGTTTTGGGTCAAAATGTGCAAAAGGAACCCTAAACGCAGCTTTCCTTACGCCTCCTTTATCTGACAGACTGATTCTGCCAAAAGTATACGTCTCAGGCTGTGGCCCATATGCACATATGTTTGTTGTCAAGTGAATGTGTCTGGAGCAGTACATGTCAAATTTCACTATTTGCATGAATGTCTGAGTAGAATCTGTGTGCAACAGACTAACTTCAAATACATTCTGAAGAATGCAACAGGTACAGTACCTGTTTCTAATTTCTTACATCATTAGCTGTGTAGTTTGGGCCTCAGCTGCTTAGTGACAAGGGTATGGTTTTGAAAAGTAAGCATGAAGACCTCAATACTGACTTTAGGGTCTTGTGATAACTTTGGTCATTGTGAGTTTTATTAAATAAAGACAGACTAGACAGAATTTGGGTTGTTAACTTCTTTATAGTGATTTAAAAAAATGCCCCTCATGTGTCATATCAGCCTTATCATATGTAAGGAAGGTTGCCTATGGAATTATATTTTAAGCAGTGGGTGTTTGAGCAAGTGTGACCTTGCACACCTTTCTCCTCTGTCTGCATAATTGTTTTCTTGGTGCCGCCTGACTGTCCCGGGCCCCGGGGCCCCCGGGGGAAGTCCTGCCCGCAGACAGGCAGCTCGGCCCGGCTGCGGACATGCCGGGTCCTGCCGAGCCTCTGATGTCTGCTGGCTGGCTTTGAACTATAGCTGCTGGAGGTGGAAATCAATCCGTCTCTATCCCCCCTCTCTCTTTCTACCTCTCCCTCTGTCTGTCTTTCTTCTATTTGCGCGTCTTTCTCTCCCCCTGTAGCCCCCAGTGCAGCCCGTCTCCGTTGCCACTGAATCTTTCATGTTCACAGGTAGAAAGGCAAAGGAGACACAGAGAAGAAACAGGGGAGGGAGTGTAACTCATCCTCAAAAGAAGTTCATATGATTTCTGAGGATTAAAGGGATGAAGGCAGAAAAACTAACAAAGCCAGAGCCTATAGTCATGATCATCCTATACTAGACTGAAATGAAAAGATAATTTGTTTGCCTACTTGCCTCTCAAGTGCTTTTAGCTGCTCAGTATTCGAATGCATACAATAGCTCTATTTATTTTAGAGTGATATCATAGCAAGGAGAAGGATTCATGTGTTTTTCTTGTGAAAGTTATTGGTGAGATTTATGTTAGACGTCACAGCTTCCCCCCATGAAGACATTTATAGAGCTCAAGAGGCCTGTTAGAGTTGAATGTTTCATAATGCTTCACACATATAAGATGAAATTCCACTAAACAAATCACTCACAGAAGTTATTTCAGCCCATTAGGTTAGAACATGTAAATTATGGCACAAATCTTCACTGGAGGCTTTTACCTAAACTGCCTTACCAAAAACAGGACCACATGCAAAGAGCTATACTAATCCTATACTTTTTGTATAATGTATAGGATTATAAGAATAATCCACAGGGATGTAAGACTTTTAGATTTATAAATATACTCTAGTGATCCATAAAAGATGAATCTAAGGAAGCTAAAATGTCATTTTACAACTTCATTCGTACAGGTTTGTTTTTTTTTAACATTTATTTTTGAACTATTCAGTTATTTGGATCCCATTATACATGGATCCATAATGCAATTTAGGGTTTTTATTTCATCTGGAAAAATGTATACTTAGACTGCCTAGATTTATCCTAAAAGTCGTACGAGTAAAACCAAAATGATAGCTCACAAAATATAATATAATAATAGTTAGTTTCTGAAGCGACAATTTTATTATACACAAAACAGTGTTGTACTTAGTGCTAGTACGCGGAAAAAAAAAACAGATTGCCACAATTGGTTGATTCAGTATTGTTTATGAATTCATACCTTGGTATGAAGTAACTAGCTATTCTGAAATTAACAAAAACAATTCACCGATGACACACAAACTAGAAATTGAAACTGCAGTCTTTGTTCTGCATCCGTATGATGAGGATCCGCAAATCACATTCCTCTTGAACAAGGAAAGAAAAGGCTTTTCCTTCAGTTTCCCTTAACTTAGTGTGCTCTTAATCGATTACCATAGTGGTCACAGTCACAGTCACAGTCAGCAGGATAGGACAAGGTAACAGCTTATGTTAGGGCAGTAAATCTTCAGTGCTCCCTCGGGGGCATCCAGGAGGTGCCTGAAAAAATTAGAGGTAGCTGCATTTCATTATGTTTTAATTTATGTGCAATAATCCCAGCAAAGCAACCTAAAAGGAAAAGGCTTTTCTAATCATAGGGTTTTACTCTCACCACTATTATTTCCCTATGCACCGCACCGCGCAGACAGCTCAACAAACCAATACTAAATCAACAGTTGAAACCTCTCCATGTAAGCCCCTGGGAACATTTTAATCAGATTGGGGTTTGTGGTTCAATTTCTGTCTACTTAAAAGACTTGCTCATGGGGAAACTAGTTCAGTTAGACATCAGTTTCTTCTATACAGAGTCTATCAGGGGGGTCTTCCATTAAGTGTCTTACATTGTGGAAAAACAAAAAATACTAAGTGAGGTCTTGAATATCATATTTTATATCATATACACAAATACATGAGAGTGTGTGCCCTAAGATGAGACTTTTGTGCGCTGGTAAAGGGATTCTTACACACCGTTGCAGGTTTGATCCCTAGCTGTGGTGTTTTTGGCTCGGATGGTGAGACAGTTGGCAGGTGGGAAGGTGGCGAGGGATCATGTTGTCGACTGTGGCACCTGTGCAGATGTGTGCTGGATCTGGAGGGAGTGTGTGATCTGTATTGTGTCCTCCTTGTCTTACCTCTTGGTGGCAGGTGAAAAATATGCGTTACCAGAAACAAGCGTGAATGTCGGTTTTCAAATTTCAACCCTCTACGTTAGCACTTAAATGGCTTCGCAGCCATCTATCCATAATGACTAGCTGCTGCTCGGACGATGAAAAATATCCCCCTGATTTATGTTAGAAAGAAAATTTCCACAGAGAGGGGAAAAATCCACTTACTGTATATTGGTATCATGACAACTTAAACATGAGCAATGAAAATACAATGCCAATTGATTTTATTCAAAACAATGTTTTAAGAATCACTTTCTTTGAGTAAGGTCATTTATATCATATATAGTAGTAGTTTTACAGACTTAGATTAATTCCTGTCCTGCTTAATCACAATGAATAACCCTCTGTGGTTCCTAAGGGGTTGTCCTCTGCTGATATCGAGTGGTTTTTGCATTCTTTATTGCACCGTATTGTCTAGAAACAAGCAAATCATCAAACCAAAAAAAAATCATTAATGGATACACTTTAAAAAAAAAAATTATGCTAAAATGTTAGCCTTTTGGAGAGAACTCTATTGTTCTGCGATTATTGTAGGTGTTAGTTAGAGGGAAGCATTAAGACATCCAGATGAATTCCAAGTTCCAGATTAGGCTTCAGACACAGACACAGGGAGATGTGTCATATCATATCACAGAGATGTTCTGCCCCAACAGAGCTAAGGAGGGGAACAAGGGATCAGGGAGAGGAGACGATGAAAGACAGATCACCGGCAGGCAGAAAATCAAAGAGCCTACTGACTGACTGGAGCTGGGATACGCATGTGTGTGCTGAGTCTCTGTGTGTGTATGTGCAACTTCTTTCATGTGCCCTAAGAGTTTGTTTTTCCTGCAGATTGAGTGGGAAGCTGACAGTAAGTCTGTAATTAAAGCAATCAAAAGATGAAGAGAGATGAAGAAACATAACACACACAGTCACACACACACACACACACGCACACACTTCATTTAGTGCTCAGGCCATGAACATATCTTAGTATTAAAATGATCGGAAATGAGTCTCTCTTTGGCTTACAGAACTTGTAACTTATTTCAAGATGTTTCTCTACACATATTTGAATTCTTTCCAAGTTATTTTTCCATCAGTGGCATATACAGTATTTAAGTGCATCACATTCTTCCTACTGCAGATGATATTGGAGCCATGAACTCCTGTGTGTTCCGGTTACGTTAGTATCCTAGTCACACTTGTCGGTGGGAATTCAATCTTCTGCCAAGCATGTTTTGACACTCCTGTGACACTGATAAACCACAATGCTGCGGTTGGATGGGACTGGACTAAATGGATAGGTTAGTTAGGAGACAATGGCCAGCTTTTGTCTGGGGTTTGCGTTTCAAATCTCTCCAAATTTTGAAATCAATTTAATCATAGGTTTATTTTCACATTACACTGTTGTCTCACATTGGAAACGAGACATATTTTTATTTTTACTTCCTTTAGCGCTGTTAAAGACTTGTATTCCTAGTAAAGATTGGAAAGTAACGGTTTCAGTGCAATGCGTGCATGTATTGCAGAAATTTGATGATCAAGACTGATGTACACAGTAATGCGATTGTTTCAGTGTATATTGTCTCTTAGTTATTAAATCTTTTTTTCCAGTCAGTTAGTTCTGTTGAGCGTATTTTTTAAACACACTCATGGTCTGTTTCAGCTGAAGGTGAGAGCAGTTGGTCTAATTTGACTGACAGCTCCGACGCCACCACCCCTCTATTCACTCTCCAGCTGCCTCCAAACCACAGAAAGGAGATGGAAATGCCAGCAGCACATTCCTCCTTCATAATTCACTTCACAAAAAAGACAGTAGGGCCACTTAAAAATGGATTGACAGTTGATTGGCCAAATTCTTGAACACACAGCACAGTATTCATTACACTTGAACTGAGGTGGAATTTGATACTTTTCAAGCTGAATGTAAAATAATTACAAGCACAGACAGATAATTATGGTCACTGTACAGTTAATGACATGGTATTACACTGAATGAAATTGATTTATAGACTATTGTAAGAAGAGTTTCTTTGCTCATAATATTCTCATAGTCCGTAATTCACAGTTACAGTGTCAACATTTACGTTATTCATGTGGCAGATTATGGCCTTTTTCCTGAACTCACTCGAGTGGAAAATCTGACATAAAGCATAACAAACTGATTGAAACAGAGGCAGAGTCCTGCAAAGTAAAGATATAAGTCAATGCTAAATTAGTCTTGTTAGAGTGAGTAGTTTATTGGAGCTTGTGGAGGTCTAAGATTAAAGTGTTTAGCTTTCTGCTTCATGTTCTAACAACAAATCCACTAGGATGAAGTTTATTTACCTCTCAGAATTTACATCATTCATCTTGACTTTTATAATATCCCAGCATATATTTAATTTCAATGCTGGCACTTTTTGATAATAGTTTCCATTTACTAATATCACAGCTTGTTTGGTTCGGTTTAGTTTGAAGTCAACTACACGCTGCATTGACATGTGCAGGCCTGATGAAGTGGGAAGTTGTTAAAATATACATTGTGCCTTAGTTGACAGGAACTCAAATTAAAATGATGTACATTTTGCAACAGCTGGAGAGATTTTTATTTCAGACAAGCATCTGTTACTTATGAAGTGATGCTAATGATGAACATCTCTTCTTTTGCCAGGGACTCCAACATGCTGGAAAACACCACAGTTCGAGGTGTTGTGAGCACACACAAACATGCAGGGTTTAAGGCAGCCATGCAGATTAGGTAACATGTGTTTTAGATTTTGCTTGGTTTTGGAAGATTGAGCCCTGGTCTGTAAAGAGATAAATAATTGGCTTTTATATGGACAGAGCTCCTCAAGTCAACAGTGATTAGCTTTGGACCTGGTTTATGGCCTGGAAGCAGAGGGATTATGTGTTGAAGTGTGTGAGGGTGTATTTATGGCAGGGTTGGCTTTAGCCTGATGAATAATGGGGCAAATACAATCCTGTTATTAGGGGTAGAGGATTAAATTGTATGTTTGTTGGATATTTTGATTTCTTTTATTACATATTTACTGTAAATTTCAAAATGATCAGCACTGCACTGATTCTCTATGAGAGGACCTTGATGTGCCTTATTCTAAGGCACACAACATTTTAATAATTTGTCCATCATATTAGTATATGTAAGAAATATGTTATTTGTGATCATTGTTTATTAGTATCCTGGTTTGACTTACAAGTCAGGCATTGAGAAAAATGTATACTAAAGCCTTGTAATTGATGTAGTTGTTGTGGTATATAATGGTATAAGCTATCAAAGATTGCAAAAAAAGATCTGCTACAAGCAGCTTCGGTCAAACAGTATCAATACTAGCAGTCCAGTCTTGACATGTGCAGTTTTATTACCATATGTTGTTTACAGATCATTTACTATATCTGATGAGATGACAGGAGGTTGGAGGAGGAGGCTTATTGAGAGAAAGAAAAGAAAGAAAAAAACAAGTAAGAAAAAAAAAAGAAAGATTTCATTAGAAAACAGATTTTCCCTTTAGAGATACCAGAACCAGGATGACAGAGACCCCTGGCTGCTTATTTAATTGTCATCAGAAATTAAGTGATATGAAAGAGCCCACAAACCATCTTCTGAACTCATTCCTCATCCTCTGCATTGGTTTGCTTCTTAGCTGGGCTCCTTGGCCACTGATCAGGCTATTATTTAATCAGGCAGGAAGTCATTATCAACCGGCATAATGAATATTCTTAAACACTGATTAAACGCTGATGTGGAAAAGTTGTTTCCCACACATTTATAACATTGATAAATGACATAAAGGTTTAAAGACATTCAAGGATGCAGAAAAAGAAACTTAAATGGCTTATTTCCCAGTGAAAACAATGAATGTGATTAAATCAGTGAGATGAAGAAAAACAGAGACATCAAGAGAGAGCAATGTCTGACATTGTTAACACTATTGTATCCATTATATGCACCAGTAAAACTTAACAACAGTAATACTGGCAAAGACGAGCAAAGATAGCAATGTCTTTAGGGAACTAAACGAAAGAGGTGTAGAGGAGCCCAAGTTTGCACCTTTCCTGTGCAATTGTGTGTACGATTTTCCAAAAGATAAATACCCACAAGGTCATTTAACAAAACAAAACCTGGTGCTGGTTCTGAAAATATTTTACGAATCCTCAAAGACTCATCTAACCATCTGGATGCAAAACACATTACATGTACTGCACAATTAAAAGTTTTTTCTCAATTCATTAGTTACATTAGTTTTGACTCCGCTCCCGAATCCAAATGCGATAGCCAGAGGATTTAGTGTAAGGAAATCTGAGGTACCGAAGGCTAATTACACTTTTTTTTTTAATGGGATTTCACATCTAATTAAGAGGGTAAATGTAGTTCATTCACATAATGACCACTTTAAATGGGCAATATGTACGTTTGTTAGTTCAAAACATTAGAAGATGAGCTAAGATTACCAACGATATATGAAAAAATATTTCTGTTGTAATCTCAGAGACATCTATGAATTCTATCGCTTATATTGTGTTGCTGAAGTTAGTATGCTAACTGGCTAACCCCGGCCCATTCCGTCTGGTAACGCCACTTCGTGCCTGTAGAGGCGATAGTGAGTGACTGTGGCGTCCAGTCTGCCCTCAGTCCAGCGGGAGAGGGAGAAGAAGTGGCGACTGTGAGTAGGCTGTGAACCCGTGTTCCTGCGTCCTCTCTGGGAAGTTTCTCTAGTCTTTCCTCACCATCAGCTCCCGCTGCTCTCCCTGTCCCTTGTGATCCTCGACTCCTCGTGGCTCGTCCTCTTCTCCACTGACCCACTGACCCACTGACCCACTGGGGTTTTATGTCCAATGCTTAGTCCGACTGTGGCACGGGGGTTGTACGCCCACCTTTCTAGTAATATGCTGCCTTCTATTTGTTTGGAGTAGAAATTTGAAAGTCAATTTGACAATTCTTGCACAATGCTCCTTTAAGAATATATGCAAGAGAGCTAATCAGAGGTTCAATTTATACCAAGCATTTGCTAACATCCATTCGACCCTAAGAATGAAAATGGGGAAAATTGGCCAACCACATACTGATCATGCAGTAAGACTCTACTTGTTTTTTTTTTTTTTTATTATATTTGTCAGCATGATTATCATTCAACCACAAGTCCACTACTTGGCTCAGTGGTGGACTTGTAGTAGTCTTAGTTTACAAAGTGTGTACACATAGTGTGCACATGGTAATACCAACACAAGAATGATTAACAATAGAGTGATTGATGGTTTTGGGAGGATGCCTGCTCCGACTGCCAAAAGATGAGGAAGAGTGTAAAGACTTAACAGGAGGGAGGCAGTTCCTGTCTATTTAATGTATGCGCGTTTGTTGTAGCTCATTAAGGGAATTTTTAAGGGAGTTTCCATATGGCAACCCATCCTTTCACCTATAGACTTGAACATCCCCATAATGACTCTTAGCTCAGTCTACCACACTTGGCTGTGAAATTTAGCTGCAGTTCGTATCAGTACAGACTAAATTCGGCGTTGAGGTTCTGCTCTGGTTTGTTAACAATATTAAGGCATTATGCTTTGGCACTTCTTTAAATTCACAAATTAATGGGGGGGGGCAAAATGACCGCCCTGTCCTGCTGATGCAACTAAGAACTGCATTGGCTCCACCTGCTAATGACACAGCTAAAGACAGAGGGGATATTTATCAGAGATTATGTGGTCGTTAGAAGATTAATACCCTGGCAGGGGCAAAAGACTTGGGCTGACTTTCATCTCAGACCTGCCCCGACAGAGAGAGCCAGTAAGAGAGACAGATAGAGAGTTGAAAGAGGTAGAGCAGACTGTCAGAAGACACAGAGAGTCTTCAAATACAGCATAGTTGGCGCGCGCACACGCGTGTGTGTGTGTGTGTGTGTGTGTTCATGTGTGCATCACTTTAACCCCATAATGAGTAGCCTGGGGGGGGTCTAAAACCATTTGGCATTTTTTCATTTCCTGATTTGAAAAAAATAAAAAAGCCCTATCTGCCCTTTTATCTTTTCAACAGCAACATACAGCCCCCCACAAACATTCACACAAACACACATTCTGTACACATGCGTACAAATGAGGTCACACACACTGGTTGTGGTCTTACCACAAGGACTTGCGTAATTAAGCCTATTTTGCCCTCACAAGCCAACTATGTGCAGAGGCCATATATCTATGTGTTAATGTGTGTGTATGTGTGTTGCTTTGTGTGTGTGCGTGTGTGTGTGTGTGTGTGTGTGTGTGTGTGTGTGCGTGTGTGTGTGCGTGTGTGTGCGTGTGTGTGTGCGTGTGTGTGTGTGTGTGTGTGTTCAGGCTGTAATTAAGCAAGATCAAACCCTCAGGGTTGGGGAATTAGCCTTGACTGAAGATCTGAAGGTTTTTCACTCAAGTCTGCGACATGGAAGAGTGAAATCAGAGGTTTGGAGCCAGACAGACAGATTTTGACCTCAGATAGCAGATAATGGCAACTTCTTCCCCTCTCTCTCTCAAACACACACACACACACACACACTGACACACAAACACACCCACACTTTGATGCTGCCGACAGTTTCAGGTGGATTTAGAATTCATCCCTTTATGTTTTGATTTGAACTAATATTAGATCCGCAAAATCTACCTCAATCAAAACAATAAAATATATTTTTATACTAGATCAGTTCAGTGAGTTTGGTTGTGTTTAGGTTTAGGCCAGGGTTAATGGAAACCCACTGGTGTCTCTTGTTACAAAGAGGTCAAATAGCGGAACACCTATCTGCCAGTCAGACCTCCACAGCCGTGCTGTTTTCTGGGCTGTAAGAACATCCCACTGCTCTAGGCTATGAAATCATCACCTATGCTGTCATTTTGATGGAGAGGACAGTTTCACAAAAAACAATTCCCATGAAAACACATTTTTTTGAAATGTCACTTATTGTTTCATTACATACTTAAGGTGCAGCAGAACTCCCCCATGCTTAAAAGTGTATCTGGAACAATATGAACTGATTTTAATAACTGATCCTACACTGTTCTGTATTCTGTTCCTTATTTTCAATGAGGGTTATATGTTCAGGGATTGGAGATTTATAGTAACCCCTGACAGAAATTTGATTTTATTTCATGTAAATTGTTAGAAAAAAAAAAATCACTGCACATTAAATGTTTAAATAAAAAATGAGTTAACTGTAGTATTGAACCAGAAATTCACTTTGATACCCTGTGAGTTAAAAGTAATCTCAGTAAAATTTCTCTTTTAGTTTTAATCCCTGCAAGTGTGGATACTTTGCTCTATGAGTTCAGGACTGTTAGTGTGAGCTAGTTTGATGCAGGTGTGTTACCTACAGAGTTTAGGGTGTCTCAGGGGCCCCTATATACACACTCACTCTCAGCAGGTATAATATCTATATACACAATTAAATAGGAAACTACATCTTTCTTTCTTTCTTTCTTTCCTTCATGCATACAGTATGTAGTAATTAACACACAAAGAGACTCCATGAGAAATGTACTTAATAACAGTAATTACTGATGTTTTGTGTATATCTACAGAATGTGATAGTTTAGGGTTTGTTTTTCTCACTGATCCAGAATACATAATTATTACTTGAGCTGCAATACTTTTAGTTTTCTGTTTTATCTTAATAGACAGAAAATTAATGTATTCACTCACTGAGTTGATTAAAGGAATCTTCATTTCATTCCCTAGGTCATTTGACACGGATATGGTGGTGTTTGCCTTGTAATTTCTTTTAGATTAGAAGCAAAAACAAATGGAAAAAGTAACTTAAGATTCACAAGCTCCACAGTATTTGTGGAAGCCTCCATGTTTAAGGAAGTGAAGGGAGCAGCAGTTTTTCAGTCTGTGCTTATCTATACTGTCACCCTGGCTGAGACCACACACATACACGCACGCACACGCACACACATGCACGCACTCACGCACAGACACGCACAGGCACACGCACACACACTCATAGACACACACAAATGTACACTCACATACACACGCTCTGATAATTATCTAGAAAATGTCATGTGCAGTAAAATGTTTTATAGTTTGGGTTTTGAAATGAACATGGTATTGCTTCATAATACATGCAAGCTGCTTGGGCTGTGTTAGTTTTAAATGGGCATTAAAAGAAAACAGGCAGAATGGTTTGTGTTTTTGGGTCAATTAAACAGTCAGTAAAGCAACGATGCTGCTTCAAGTGAAAGGGGTTCTCTCTGCACGTCCTCTAGCAGTTCTAAATAAGCCGTAGTTTGCTCCAGTCTTCTCCAGTCTTCCAGTCTTCTAGTCTCCAGCCTCTGACTGATGCTAGTGAACTCTGTTTTACGAAAACATTTATTTGTTTTGTTTGCAAGGCGTTTTAAATCGTCGGGCAGGTAATTCTAGGATCATTGTTTCTATTCACACACATCTTAAAAAGTGATTCTTAACTGAACCAACCCTAGCCAACACATCTCCTTCTAATTACAATGATGGCACTATTTACACACACATGGACACAAAAAGGATGCTCAGTGCAGACCGTTGTAGAACAAACACACAGTAAATACAATCACAGGCATGATCTAGCTGATGCGTACTGATAAATGAACAAGCAACTAAACGTTACAACAGAGTATGTTAAGGTATGCATTTGTACTAGGGATATACACTTGTTTTATGAAGTGTTGCTATCAGCAGCATCAAAAGTCCTCCCAAACACCAGCCCTCATTTCAGAGTGAACAAACCGAGCGCAGCAGGTTTGGAGATGTTCCTCTCTTGCTCCACGCTTTCAGGGCTTTTGCACTTTTAAAATCTGTTTGTTTCCCTGCCAGTTTTTTGCAGTGGTCCAAGAATATTTCGGCTTGGGTGTTAAAACAAGCACACAATCTTGTATTTACTGTTAACAGTAATTAGGTCAACTTCAATATCATAGCCACTGTGTATGTGTAGGTGCTGATATGGCATCTCAACAATTTAATACATGCAATTGTATAACTTGTTTTCGATAGAACTGTGAATTTAAATAGACATGTTTTTAATATATATTGATCAATTTGAATGGATTTATATGTAGGGAATTTCAAAAATTGCACTGTCAACCCAATTTTTTACATCCTTATGTATGTACTAGTACAGCTACTAGTTACTATCACCCACAGGTGTGAAACTAGACTGAACAGCAGTTTTTACTGGCTTTTCCAGTACGTTTAGGGTTTTGACAAAAACTGTAGCCAGGTAACAGTTAGATTTAGCAAAGAAATAGGCAGAAAAATTATGAAGTGATATCGCTGCACTTTTTGGAAGCAGAGGTTAGCCAGTGGTGATGTGTGCTTGCACTTGTGAGCCGGAGGAATGCCACAGGCTGTTTTGCTGCCATTACATGTTTATGGGCAATGACGTGATGGTAACGGGACAATGAACTCATCAGGACCACACACACACACGCACGCACACAAAAACACGCACACACACACACACACACACACAAAACGTCCCCACTGACAGCAGTGCTGTTGGCAGGAATGCTTAGATTCATGACTCTGTTGTTCTGTCAGTGACGTTTGGTGCCGGAGCTTGAATGCAGGAAATGACTGTACACCGTAAAGTGCTGTATATTACAATGAATAAATGATCATTTTGGATCTGTCATCTCTATGTCCCCCAGGAAGAAGACGCAAAAATGTCAGAGAGGAGAGGTCAGAAGAAGTCAGTTTTTCTGTCCTCTTTATTAGTAAGTTTTTTAAAAATTTTTTTCCTTTCATTTCCTCGCTCTTTCTCCTTAATTACCTCTGGCTTCCTACTTTAATAGTCTACTTACCTACATTCTTTTCCATTGAAATGTAATATATATATTTTTTCCCATCCTTTCTTTTTCCAATACATTCTCACATTCCTCAGACTTTTTTCTATTTCTAGTTCTCCTTAAGCCTGTACATGTATAGTAAAGATCTGTATGGGTAAAAAAAAAAAAAAGTTTGTGGTTGATTTACAACCACAAACTTTGGAATTATTTGTAAACATCAAACAAGCTCAAAATCTTTTTGACCCTAATTCGAGCCCATGGTAACTATATGTGCCAGCGTCTTTCACAACTCTGAAGCATTTGTACCAATTAGTCAACTTTAGAGCCTTTGAGAGAGCAGATATGTTTATAATCTGACTGGGAATCTAGAGATTGACTGCTTGTTTTGATGTTGAAACACACTGGCAGTGTTCCCGACAGGCTCCTTTACCTGACCCTCCCGCCTCTGTTTTCTTTTCATCAGTCACTATGTGTACATGCAGGCTGACACTGGAGATCCCAGTAAAAAGGGAAGAAATATCTGGATTGAGTTAGTAGAGTCAAGTCACTATGGTGAATTGCGAATTGCAGTGCACATTTGAAGGGATGTATGCTGCATTGTGGGATAAATGGCTCTGTAGAACTGGGATGGTTTATTGGTATGACAGAAAGTTTGTTTTTCCAACTTTGGAAGAATATGGAGGAGAAGATCATTATCACAGTTTCATTATCACAAATAAAGTGCCGCTTGTTGCAAAGTTGCACAAACTGTTGGAGAAAGCTCATTTAAAAAATGCCTGCCAGTAATTGCCTGCTAATTAGCTACAGTGACCCGTAAATGTTTTGACCAACAACAATGAAGAATGGCAGAGGATGTTTTGTACCAATTTAGACATATGTCAAGATATAGGATGCTTTTGTTGTTAGCTGCAAAACAAGTACCTCAGGTGTTAAAGGGGCACTCCTCCAATTCTACATGTATTTACATCAAATATGCATTACATGTGTAGGCGAAAGGTCACTTCATTTTTTGATCTAGTGACAATTATAAACAGATTATTTGGCCTGAGATGATACGAAAACACACATAAACACACTGGCAGCCTTCATTTGCATATTTAAGCCAATAGCATCTTGTGTCTGCTGTCATGAGATGGTTATGAGGAAGAAGAGAAAGAGAGGTAGATATTACTTAAACAATAGAGAGAAAATGGAGGGAATTAGTCATGCACTCATTTACTTTCCCTGCATCATTTGTATTTCTGGACTGCAGATGATTTTTAAAAGTCAGTTAGTTTGTTAGGAAAAGCACAAAGTATGCTGGTAATGCCATAAATTGCAGCTGCTAGTTATTACAGTGAGCCACTATGACACGATAACCCCCCCCCACACACACACACACACACATAAACATAAAAACATACACACATAGACACATATAGACACACAAAGACACCATTGCAATAAATTTACTCATTATTCACATACAAGCAAACACTGCTATTGCGTAAAACTCTCATGCACACGCACACAAAGCCACAACTAATCACATGAAGAAAGAGGGTTGATTTTACTGAATAAATCAGCCATTATACAGTGAAGTCATTAATCTCCGTTGTTGCTGTAGATGTGGATGTGGAGCCACTCAGTGTGGATCATAATGAACTTTTAAATGTCTGAAACAGAAGCAGGTTAGTCTACAAGACGCTGTGTGTTTCTCCAGTTTTAGAAGACAAAATAGAATAACAATTGAAGGACATTTTAGCAAATTAATCTGCAGTCACGAGTCTACAGAATCCACCATGCTGGATAGGATACAGTTTGTTTGATGATATACCATATTTATTGCATAACAGATCAATACTGTCCAGGGCTTCTATGGAAAGACCTAACATTAATATCAATTCTTCTGAGACATTTTGTTCCAAATTCCCACATGTATGAATCAATATGAAAGTCAAGTTTCAGCATCCCTTTGCAGAGGTATGCCTGATTACTAAATGAAAACTATGGAGCTGCAAGTAATTAGGAGAACATCGCAAAAGCAGAAAAAATTGGTTTAGAGGATTATTGATGTTGATACTTAGTGCAAAAATCAAAATAAGGAGAACTTGCATCTGTTTTTTAGATTTAGGGTTTTACAGGGAAAGATTAAGAGAAGTAATTTAACTTTAATGAATTGTTGAGTTCAACACTGTTGGTGTTTTTGTCAGACAAAATATACATTATTTAAGGCATCAATCAACAGAAAAATTCAAATGCAGTTCTAGTGTTGAATAGTCGACTAAGATATCAGTGGGACGGTTCAGATAAAACATTAGCAGCTTCTATTCAAAGTCTCAGTTTCAATCTCAGTATCACTAAAGCAGTTTCATAAAGATTGTAAATAAAGGATCTTGTAGCGATCATGCAAAAGTAAATACAAATAGTAATAGTAAACAATATTAGACAGAAAAAAAATGTAATTAAAACTCCTCCTGAATGTAAAAATGTATTTCTGTCCCTCCAGGTGTGTTGTATGTTTGCTAGTGCAGAATATTCCAGCTGTGGAGAGTATGAGTTCTTCAACCAGACCAGTAACAGCTGCCAGGCCTGTCCTCAGTGCCAGCCAGGACAAGAGCCGCATATGGTGAGACACACATACACACACACACGCCCACACACATACACACACACACACACACACACACACACACACACACACACACACACACACACATACACACACACATAAACAAAAACCTTTTAATTAGGGCATTATCTTGTTTGATACTATAATTAAGTAGGTTTTTCATTGAATCTAAACATTTTGACTAAACCAATCATTTTGCTGAACTGGAGAAAGGAACTGGGATAAAGCTGCCAGTTTACCATCAAATTGTAGCAATCCAAAATCGATAAATAGCATGAAAAACTGACCTCATGAACCCATGGGACATTTCTGTTCAGACCACCCACAATACACACACAAACACACATAGGTGCACAGTGAAGAGTGCCTAAATTTAAATTTCTTTACGGTTCATTGCTCCCATTGACTTCGATGTGAAGGCATGCATTATAGTGAATGACTTGCAGTAGTCACATAGTGATTTAGCCTCTGTCAGTCAGTCTGCTGACAGCCAAAGAAAACAGAGCACAGGTAAAGGCTTCAGTGAGCACCCCGGGGTGCCACGCCCTCTTGAGAGCGACAGCTGCACTGAAAGGTGAAGAGAATTAATTATAGCCACACTGAAGCCAGTGTAATTTATTTATTTTCCTCATTTTTTTTTTTAGAACAAGTTTTGTATACTGTCCAAAGTACAGCTACAGCAACCTGTAGAAACATGGAAAAAATAATACAACTAATATGCCAATTAGTTAGCTGGAGTTTTAGAAAGTTAAATATGCTGCTAATATAGCTTTATTATTAGCAACTGCAAAATAAGGTGTAAATAAAAACCGATTTGTATTTCAATTCTTTACAGCCAGAATGAAAAATCATGTTAATTTCAGAATAGCATCTTATGAAAGCTTAATGACAAGAAGCAAAACACTGAACCCTCTTTAACTCCTCCTACACTAAAGCCCCTGAAAAATTGGTTTTAAACTGCTTTTTCCAAAACCATTATAACCATGGCTAAATAAGCAAACACTAGAGGGGCACTCAGTAGAGTGCATTCTTCTACCGCGGTCGATGTCAAACAGCATACACCAAACTCAAATTCATAGTAAATGGATTTGGATTTGCCCCACAATTTAACGGGCTCTTTCCTGGTCCATGCTACATCCCTCCACCAAGTTTGGTGCAGGTCGGTTCAATAATTTGGATTGATCCCGACTAATAAACCAACAAACAAACAAATAGACACAAGCAAATACAGAACCTCCTTGGCAGAGGTAATGAAATAAAAAAATGGAATTAAAGATCATCCTCCCAAGGTATTGTTTATTAAGAATTGACACGCGAACACTCACTTGGTCTGTGTCATCATCATCATCAGAACCGTGTGCTTGTGGTTTGGCCACATTCGATTGGAACATGAGCAAACAACTCAATAACTGTGTACTACCTGCTAAGCACCAAACAGCAGACAGACCAAGTTGGTAACTAGCGGGTGAACATATTGGAGCATTTAACTGCTACTTAGCCAGATGTTTCCTTTAGGTGGTGGAGACCAAGACTAGAGTGTGAGAGAGTAGAGAGTGACAATTGACTAACGTTGATTAGTTGGCCAAAACCACAACTCAAAGTGAATACTAATGTTACTCTGTTTGTTTTTGCTAACAAGTTCACCATATCAACTTAAAAGACGATAATACTGTAATTTAATACTGTGTTTACAGCCGGTTTTCTGTTGACGCAAAAATGGCCACAAAAGGAGTTAGTACAGGTTTACATTACGATGAAGTAATCACAACACTCTAAAGCCTTCCTTTCCTGTGCCTTTTAGCTCCATAAGCTAAAAAGCATGAAAATCTCATGAATGCTCTGTTTGTTTTTTCCTTCCTTTTCCACTTCCCTCCTTCCTGTCTTGTGTTCCCTCAGGTTCCATCTGCTAAGTAAGGATGCTAACAACGTGTTGTGTTTGAACTTTTAATATCAAGTGATCCAATTGTCTCCTTCTTGCCAGAAATGGCAAAGAGAAGCTCAGTCCTATAAGCACAGAGCTCTGTTATAAAGTGTAATTTAGCCGTTTGTGAGCAACAGAAACATGAGTGAAGAAAGAAGTTTAATCAGTGAGATGAGAGTCCTCTTTGCACTTTCTCCTGCCCGTCTGATCCTCTGGGGGCCCGAGGCCTGTAATTCATGTGTTCGTCTAGACCCTGGAGCTTTTCCTGCATGTGTATGTGTGTGTATTTCTTGACACCCTTTTAATCAAGGGATAACCATATAGTTTCTCCTCACAAAAAGAGTCTTGAGAAAGTACATTCCCACACACACTTACACACACACACACACACACACACACAAAGACTCTGCGAGACAGATCACACACTGATGAAGACGTTCAAGGCTGCCTTTTAACGTGCATCTTGTTTCCAGATTGGGTCCGATGTAGCTGGATTACATTTCTATGCTAGTTTACATGAATGTAGACACTGAAGTCAGAGTTATATTTTTTTGATTTCCTAACTTTCATTGAATATTGAAAGTTTTGGCAAGGTGAAGAAGAACTGGGTAATGAAGTCTCACTTCAACTTTCACTATGTGTGAAAGCTGCTTGAAATTAAGAGTGCGTTCCCTGGGGTCTTGCTATGCAACTTCCTTGGTTCAATTCTTCCTGGGACCTTTGTTGCATGTCATCACGCAGTCTCTCCTTGCCTGCTTTTCCCATCTTTCAGTTTAATATCAATATTCAAAATAAAGGCAAAAAAGGCTGGAAAATTCCTTGTCAGTTCTTGGTTTTGTCCATCTTCATACTTCCTAGATATATGATATCCAAGATTCAAAGGGTGACAAATTTTCTTTGAAAGGAAAGATGCTTTCAATTGGTCTTGCACAGCTTTGATTTAACAAACAGAAGCAGGGCCATGGTGAGCCTGTGTACAAAAGATCCAAAGCACGCCTTAACCTACAGCGACAAGATCCCGCTGATAGTTCAGTACAGATTTATATCAAACAATCACACTGAGACTTACAGACGTCAAACAGAGGGGAAGTGATATTAGATTTCTTTGAGAGTTGGTCTACTGTAGCCCAAAGCTAAGAGGAGTAGGCTTGTTTTAATAGACAGATGAAAGTAAAAGGGAAATGAAAGATGAAAGAGGGGGAGCAAAAAAGAAAAAGGGAGTATGTTTTGTATGTGTGTGTGGCCTGTTACTCAGCCTCCCTGCTGTGAGGAATTAGCATGCAGCGATGGGAAGGGATCGATGCTAGAAGACAGAATGATGAGATGCTCATTTTAAACACTACCAGGCATGGGAGGCTGTACATAAACACACACACACACACACACACACAAGGACCTCTGTGACCAATCATATGTCACTTTTGTCATTTCAAAAACAGTAATACCAGATTTGCTAAGGATATGGATAAAAACAGATGTGTTTGAGTGTTTGGGGTTTGGTTTTTGTATTGGTTTGTCCATAACACATGCACATTGATCTGAGGGGAGTTCAGTTCACCTAAAATAGCATTATATCAACTGTAGTACCCATTGAAAATTTGCACGTCCTCATGAATACATGTGTGTATATGTGTGTTTACTTTGCAGACCTGTGGCTACGGTGTGAAGGATGAGGACTTTGCCTGTGTGCCATGCCCACAGGGGAAATATTCCAAAGGGAAGTATGAGATCTGCAGACGCCATAAAGACTGTGATGCCCTCTACAAAGCCACAGTGCGGGTAGCCGGAACTCCGGACAGCGACGCTGAGTGTGGGCCATGTTTACCAGGGTAAATAACACACAAACACACGAGTTTCAAACCCCATTTTTGTACGTTAAATTAAAAAAAGCAGCAGGATTTACTACTACTACTGTTATTAATTATATTTATCCGTGTGCAAACATACATCGTTGATCATATAGTGACTATTTATTGTACAGACACAAACAGAAATGCAATGTGTAGTGTTCTTACATTACACAATATGACTATTCAGATCTTTGCACATCTATCTATACACTAGCTATAAAGTAGCATGAGTTGACATGTTAACGGTCCACTCTGCTGCCTTCAGTTTAGTACATCTCCTCACTTTGTATGCAAGCACGCACTAAATCTTGGACTCCTCCATTTGCATGTGTCAGCTGTGGATGCAATCCCCTGTCACTTAAAAATACTAAGTCAATAAGGAACATTTTAAATGGTACCAGATGCCTCCTCGTTTCTCCTTCTCAGCGTCCATAACGCTCCCTCCACAGGCTTCTCTGTACAGACTGACTTGCTGTTTCAACACCAAACTCTTTCTTTCTGAAAACATTCAACATGTTGTTTTGGATCTTACACTATAAGATAGGTACTTGCTGGAGCAATGGTTAAGAGATGATCTTTTTTTTTGCTATTTCGTCTGATATTTATGATTAAGTGTGGAGAATATATAAATAGGTAAGTATGAAAGGATATAGCATAAATATGAGCGATTTATGATTGGGAGGGGCATTGGATAACCCTCCCACTCCAACAGGGAGTTTTTATATTGAAATCTCCTCCTCCTGTCATCAGTTTTGATACTGTTCTGTTGCCTTCAAGTTTTCTTGGCTCTAACTCTTCTTTTACAGGATGTTTATGCTTTTGATTAGTATGATTGTTACAGGAATGAATGTGCTCAGAAACACTGAATTTCATCATGTCGTTGTCTATATTTTGACTCTATTCAGTATGCAGCACTGTAAGTGTGGGTGTTATACGCTGCAGAGTCCATACATCTTTGATGCAGAAGAGAACACGCCTGAACAGTTGTTATAAAGTTTAGTTAAAGCTTGTGGCTCTGCAGAGGAAAAGACCTGCAGGAGAACGAGAAAGACTCCTTTGTAACAAACAACTTCAATGGCACTTTCAAATTATTAATGCCCATGAGCCATGACAATTCATCAGTTCATATGGACTTAAGAATACTTCACTATTCCTCATATGAATTATAATAATTCAGTATTTACATATGCAGAATTGTTTTTCTAATAGAGAATTTTTACGATATTAGCTAGTTTTTAACATGTGAAACTTTTGAGGGCTTAGAAAGATAAACATCATCTGTATAATTTATTACTGAAAAACAAATAATTTTTAAAATTTTTGTTGCAGCAATGTTTTGCTCTAACAATATGATATAGTTTGAAAGTTGAAATTTATGTAATTCTTGGACATTGTTGAATACTGTGCAATACCAGTTTTGCAGACTGTGCAGAAATTGTATTTTTGTGTTTGTCTAACTGCAGAAAATTCTTAATAAAACTTTAGATTAGGGTATACAAAACATCTACAAATGTTTAGTAGATTTTCAATATATAGTAATTTCATATAAAAAATGATTTTAAATATTGATTAAAATCAGAATGAATGTTTTATTGAACATTTACTTAAAAGGATCAAGTGTTAAACAAATGATATGTTGTTATTCATAGTGAACAAATACAAAATCCATCACCAGCAAGCATCAAACCAGATGCCCCTTCATCTAAGTATTCATCAAAATCATTGATGAACCAGCTCCTGTGACTATATCCAGATATATGAAGGCACCAGTTACCTTCATGCGGCGAACATCATACGTGCATACTCAAGGGTATTCTGCTCATGTTCTCAAGCCTAAATGATTTATTACCACCGCCACTCATTCACAGACTCTGGGCGCTGTCTCCCTCTTATCTTTCCTTTAACAGCCACTCCATGACTTAGGGCAATATCTGTACCAAGCCACGTTTAGTGCCTTCAGGGCATCAATTATGCACATTTCTCTACTGAGTTTCACCTGCATCCCCATACTTATACACTGTACAGGCAAAGTATGTCTATAAGCTAGATAGGCCTCATACTCTCCATACCTGCCATGCTCAGTGGTGGTGCTTACTTAGAACTGTTAAGGCAGATTTTAGGAACCTCTTATGAATAATCTGTTTCATTGAAGTTACTCATGAGCCTATCCAGGTCTTATGTAGCCCAGTAACACAGATCATGCATTTTCTGTCTCGCAGGTATTACATGCTGGAGAACAGACCCAGAAACCTCTATGGGATGGTATGCCACTCCTGCCAGAACGCACCGCGCAACACCAAGGAATGTAAGAGCATCTTCCTCACACTTTAATTTCTCCCTCCTCTTCCTTCTGTGCGCTCCCTTGCAACCCTAGTTCCCTAATCAATTTTTCTCTTTTCAGCTACAAATTACAAGTTTTGTCTTTTTCAACTTTTACCTTCACAGCTTTCTCTGTCCAAACACAGACCTATATTCCACTGGATTAAAAGCTACCGAATATTAAAGTAAATGAAAGGAAATAACAAAGGACAGGAGGTGCAAAGGCAGATGTACTGAATGTTAAAAGCCTGGATAAAGTTTAAGGGAAAAATGAGAGGTCAAATGTTGTGCTGAGCTCTCCCAGACTCTCTGGTCACTGTCCGCCTCTGCCAGCAGGCCTCGTTGATGGATACAATAGAGTTGGGCAGCCACTCCCTTCCCTGGATCTCTGCCTCTCCAGCTTTAGAGGGGTGTTTGACAGCTCATCCATAACCTCACTACCTCTCTTATTACCATACATACCCGACTGTGTCTGTGCAGTGTGTATGGGTGTATATTATGGCGCCAGTTGTTGTTGCTGCCACATCAGTGGATGATAACATCTACCAGAAGTTTTCCATCAGCCTTAGGATTCTATCAGCATTTCTTCACACTTGCAACACAGAACATGAATGTTGTCAAGTGACATATCCTGTTCTGTTTGATTGTTTTACACTGTTGTTCTAAGAGTTGAGGCATTTTTTCTTGGGTTTGGAAATGCCTTTCAAAACCCCAGTGGATGGCAGTCAAGAAAAAAAAAGGTTCCTGATATTTTGCAGATTTTATAATCACATTTGACAGTTGGGATAATGCACAGATTATGGGACCATATAAGCATGTCTGATTATTCAGTATCTCTTAAAGCAGCAGAAAACAAAAGGGTGGCAATTGTTACCTTTTTCATATGTCACAATACATTATTGAAATCAAATTACATTATCATGCTTTATTATACATTTCTAATTTCCTAATGCTTTAATGCTTTTAATTAATTTTCAATCACCAGTTTCTCCTTTGAGGTGTCTTGCTAATGTAAACTTGATAACAAATAGCCCCTGCAAATTTTTCTAAATGTAAATAGCATTAATATCTTTTATATAATATTCATTAGGGATTCATTTTAAGGAGTTAGGAGTTATATAATCTTTCTCATAGTCTCTACCGTGCACAGCAAAGCTGCATTTATCTCTGTCATCATCTTGCTTTTTACTTTCCACTTGCCCTACCTTTACTATTTTGTCATATTGTCTTTGAACAACCATTTTTTTGCTTGTAATTTTTCATACTCTGAGTTGAAACTTGCATAAATCTTTCTAGGTGATAAATATAATTAAAAGCACCATGAAAATGAGAAAATTATACTTTTGCTCTTTGGAATACAATAAAATACTGGCGATAACTGTCTTCACAGCCAAAAAGGGTGCATGTTTTGAAACCATTTAGTTTGAAAATCAGTATTAAAATTTAATCAAGCGGACTTGTGATTTTTAACTCAACACAAACTATGACCTCTGCAGTGAGTTCCCTTAACATCATGTTTTGTTTTTTTTCTCTTATATGTATTGTCAGTTGTGAGACTGTATATAGAGAGGTGTGTTCCTTTCCAAATTATGTCCAGTCAATCAAAGGTCTGGAAACACATCAAAGATGATCCAGAGAAATAGGAAGAAGTGTCATAAAAAATAATTTAAAAACTTTGCAAAATTTTTGTTTTGTCATTATGGGATGTTAGTATAGATGGAAAATGTTTTTCTTTATCTTAGCATAAGGCTGCAACATAAAAAAATGTGAAAAAGTGAAATACATTGTATACTGCCATAGAAATTATTTATTTATGGGCCGACTATTGCTCAAATCCCTGTTGACTTTAATTAAAGAGCCCAGAAATAAGTGGTATTGTTATTTTGCCATATTTAGTGAGTGTGTTTTGAAAGATGGAAACCCAAAAAAGCAGCCTGGGCCTCCAGGGGAGAGGGTGTGAGGTAGGAGCATGAGTGTGTGTGTGTGGGTGTATTTGTGGGTATGAATGTAAAAATAAACACTTGCTTTTCAACAGCTCTGTAATTTTGTCTCCCAGGCATGGAAATAAGTTGTTGAATGATAGAATGATCACAGCAAGAAATGGCTTGTTTGGCAAATAATTTTATCTTGTGTTTAGATTTATCAAATTTATTCAGGATTTGAATTATTATTTGGAATTATTCGGAAACATACTTATTTCCTACAGAGAGGTCGAGTTGGTTATCTGGCTGTTCATTTTAGGACTGCAGCCAGCAGCTGGTTAGCTAAGCCTAGAATAAAGACTGGAAATAGATGGCCTGGTTCTGTTTGAAGCTAAGTTATTGTTTCTACGCTTTGGTTATTGTATGGACAACACAAACAAGTTGTATTGTGTTAATTAGTCAGTATCAAAGCTGCTGGTAGGCATATTCTGTTACCATGACTGCTGACTGCAGCTTTATATTTTGCATACAGACATGATGGTAGTTTTAACATTTTCATTTATCTGTTGGAAAAAAGCAAAAAAGTTTCACTTAATCTGAAACTGTTCGATTTTTTTTTTTTTTTTAATCTCTCTCTTAAACAAACCCAACCTCTTTTTGTTTCGAATCCCAAAAACACACAAGGCATCACTTCGCTGTGTCACATTAAGATTTCTCATGAGAATAACCTGACAATTTATAGCTTTTAGGGAATTGATATTGTTATAATTACTGTGTCTTTTATCAGTCATTAATAGGGATTAAAATCCAGTAATGCAAGCTGTTATTTTGGTATAGTTTTCTGAAATAAATTTGATTAGTCGGGATGAATGATGATGTCACACAGAGCATCCTTTATTTGTACCAATCTATTAAAAAGGGCAGTGGTACATTTTTATCAAACCCTTTTAGATAAGGACCCCCCGACAGATAATAAAATAAGGCTGAAAGCTGGAAGCTGGGAGTTCTACTTGCTCTAGGGGAGGGCAGGCTGACACTAGCCATGTAATCTGTAAATTACCTTGGCTCCTTCCTCACTCTGTGTGTGTGATAATTAAAATTTCAGTGGGTACGAGAAAGACTGATGATTAGCATGTTAGTGCTTGCACTGATGCTACTCTTTGGCAGGCAGACATCATAAGTCTATAGACATCGCTCAAATTCCATTATCACCTTTTGATTTGTATTGAATTGTGCTGCCATTTGACCCTTTTCCTATTAGCTGCCAATACACCTAAAGACTTCAAAAAAGATTGTCTTTTCAATATCAGTAGAGACTACAGACTGTACTATCTGCACAAACCCAGTTATGTACCTTTACAGTCATCCAAAAAGTTGTTTAAATCTAAATTTCCCACAGAAGTATTTATCAGAGGTTTGATTAATCTCCACTTACAGACATATCATGGTTCTCCCCTCAAAAAAGAAAAAAAATCTTGTAATTCTGCCCTTGCAGTTTGTTTGGATTTGAGTATCCAGATTGTCCTGCAGGATGAAAGTGGACTTGATGGAGAGATGAAACCGCAGACACTAATCAGAGTTCTAGTTCAGACTATTATCCTTATCCAGAGAGATTAAACACATACCCTGAGTTAATGTCTGCTGCCACAGGGCACTGATGTGTGTGTGTGTGTGTGAGAGAGAGAGAGAGCGAGAGATGACATGAGTCTCTGAAACCACAGGAAGTGGCAGGGCTCATGCCAAAGAGGGATACAGTATATAAAGTTGGGTAAATAAAAGACTGATTAAAATAGCTGATTTATGAGCTGCCAAGGGTTCACGGCTCCATTAGGTGTGAGGAAAATCAGTTGATGAATGACACACAACAGTTGGTATTCTATGGCAGACGAGGGTCTAACAGAGATGAAGTTTAGGACAAACTGCTGTTAGCGCAGATGATTTGCTTTTGTGAAATGTTAACGCTTGCAAAATTATGTGATGCAATGCTATTGGGAAAATAGTCGATAAAATGTCCATGGCACCACCAGTGAATGATGGGAAGTGAACTCTGCCTGTGTGAAATTTTACATTTTTGTGGTACCTTCCTCTTGGAACAATCTGCAATATTTTCTATTTTGTGAGAGAAAATGGCAATGCACTATTGATCCAACTAAAAGGGAATAGTTTGTTTATTAACTGTCTTGCTGAGATTAAAACTAGGAGACTGATATGACTGTCACATCTGTATGGTACATGTGCTGCAGCCAGTTAGCCTATCTTAGCACAGAGACTGGAAACAGGAATGCAGCTAAGCTGTCTCTGTCAGAAGGCAACAAATCCACCGACATGCGGCTCCAAAGCTAACTAAATCACATCTTATAACTTGTATGTTATAAAATGTTTACAAAATATGTTCCTCAGGCAGAACCAGGCCTAGATGTTTCCCCCGTTCCTTCTGTCCAATCTTCATGCCAAGATAATCTAACCAGCTGTTTGCAGTAACTTCTTATTTACTTTAAAGATATTGTAATGGTATTTCTCTTTACCCCTAACTCTTTGTACAAAAGCAAATAACCACATTTCCCAAACTGTCAAACTATTACTCCAAGTTGGCACCGTTTCCCCAGTTTCACAGCAACAATGGTTTAAATTTAGCTGCTCGCTGGTTCAAATACAAAAACTATGTTTGGAAATGTGTATGGTCAGTTCAAAGGCATGCAACTGAAGTGAACTGGAAACTCTCAGCTGACTATAGATAAGAATGTGTGTGTTGTGCCTCTGAACGTAGTACTCAGTAGTAGCTAGGGTTTTCACTTAAATAAATGTATGAACAAACAGCAGGAGAAACAGCCACAGTTAAAGAAATGGGACTGAGGTGTTTATGTGTATGTTTCTCACAGGCATGCAAAGCAGCGGACCAAGAGAAAAACCTCCCATTGACCCTGGCAGCACTACTGTGTTCCCTCATCCAGATAAAGGTATATACAATTACACACAAACAAAAATATACAGGCGAGCTTAATCTTATCTCCTCTTCCCATCCATTCTTCATCTGTTGTCTTTGATCTTTCTCTCTCTCACACACACTACACACACACACACACTCAAAACATTGATAATACTCTACATTTTTGGCTCCATGTTTCAGGTTCCAATGGACAGGGTCACCTAGCAACAGCTCTAATTATTGCCATGTCAACCATCTTCATCATGGCCATCGCTATCGTCCTCATCATCATGTTTTACATCCTGAAGGCCAAACCCAGTGGGCAGGGTGAGACACACACACACACACACACACTCACAAAACAAAATCTCATCTTAAAGGCTGACATTTGTGTTTAACGTGATTCTACGTGTGTGTGTGTGTGTTTGGGTGTGCGGTGTGTGTGTCTGCAGCCTGTTGTTCCGGACAAGTTGTGAAGGCAGTGGAAGCTCAGACCAACAAACAGGAAGACAAGAAAGATGTCCCTGGTGAGACAGGATACACACAAAAACACACACGCACACACATGTATCGAACGACCAATGAGCTCACACAGTTTTTTAGCTTCTTAATGGCTTCCTGTTTGGTGTGTCTGACAAACTGACTCAATTCCACCTTCCAGAAGTAAAAACAATGATTTCGTTTACATGCACATTAGTATCCCGCTAATGAGCCTCATTCTGGTTTTCATATTCTGGATGTGATGTACGCATGATGCTTAAGTAATCTTGTCATTTATATCCCTGTGATCCTGACATTATCCATGTTTTTGGCCATGTGAATGGGTGCAGGCACGCTTTTGACTCAACACTCCATCTTACATATTCAGGTTTCTCAAAACCAGGATAACATCTTTCATCCAGGTTTCTGAAAACAAGTCATGATATTTAAAAGTAATAACTGGGATTCTAGTAAGCAGGTGCGGAAGTAACTGTTTTAGGCATTAATTTAACCTTTTCTCTGGAAGAACTACACATTGAATAATTAGACACAAATTATTACTTTTCATTCTTATACTAAGGGTGGACAATCAAAGTCCACAGTATTTTAAGATTATACAGAGAACATTTTGTAAGATACTTCCTTTGTAATTCATAAAGTACATGTATGTGAATACAATAATTTAGTGACAGTTCAGACTGTGCTGTACTGAATGTACAGACCATCTTTTTCTCTGCTAACATTGTAAATGTGTTCATATCTGTACAAATAAACAGGCAAGCAGTCACTGATCATTACCATCTTTCCATAAACTCCAGTTGCACATTGCACAGCCTACAAAGTATGGACTCAATAACAGATGCAGTTTAAACTGAAACTAAACCAAAGCACTTCAAATAGTAAAAAGGCACATAAAGCTACTTTATTATAGCAACAAGAGAACCTTGTTTTCTTACTCATTGTTTTAATGACTTTGAAATTACTCCAAAATAATCATGGTAATCAGTAATCACAGTTTGCGTGACAGTCAGTTGAGGCTTGAACACATCATCCGGCAGTGATTAGAGCAACACTGGATATGATTTTACTCAATCCTGTGGCAATATCCTTTGTCTTAGGTAAGTGTATGATTGGCTTATTTGCCAAGCCCAAAGACTGCATGTTATCTGTGGTCAGGCCTACATCCATGAAAGCATTATCCATCATTTTCGTTGCATTTCTTTTTGTAAGTATTTCACATGAAAAAGTGTTTCCTTCTTTGGAACAGCATGCATTGATGAATTATGGGACACTTGAACTCTTAGTTCTTGTTGGGATCTGCCCTACAACAAGCTGTGCAATGCTCATCACATTTGTATTAAATATGTAGTAACACTAATCCTATTATCTCGTCAAATCTGACTGAATCATGTTTAATATAGTCTTCTCTCTGTTTGCCAGTCTAGAATATAAGTGCATATTTACAATTTTTTTTTTAATTTATAAATTTTAGCATGATTCATGCAAATGCAGGGGTGTCCTTGTGTATGTGTGTGTATGTAGGCTGACAGACCTACAGTATGATGAGTACATAATGGTGGAATGTGAAGCCCCGAAAGCCACAGCCATACGTTGCTTTAGGCGCCATTTTTCCTGACAGCAATGCTCTGTTCAATTTCACTCCCAGACTGACTGGCTAACTATTTACATGTGGTGTGGATGAGAACACACAAAGACACACACACACACACACACACACACACACACATTTACTGGATCTGTGGCCACAAACTCATAATGTGGTATGATGAGGTCGCTAACTTAATAATGTAATAGCTAAAAAAACATGATAGGGTGGTTAAAGTATGACTAAAAATAAATATCTTCATTGTTAGTGAAGGCTGAGTTATCATGTGTGTGTGTTAGTTTGTGACTGCGTTTTGGATGGCTGCTGTGTGTATTTGGGAGAGAAGCCCATTGCTTGGAGCTCTACCGGATCTGGCTGTCACTCATGTAGACACTGAGTTAATAAGTCTGTGGGATGAAAGACAGAGCCGCTTAAATTCACATACGCTCTCTCTGTTTCCCTCTTTCACACACACAGCCTTGTTCCACTTAGCTATTCACTCATTACACTGTCTATCCCTATCACTATCCATGATGTAAGTGTAATTTAACATAATAGTCATTGTAATCATTTTTATACATCGGTCCAACTGCAGTTCCTCTTTTCAAGGTATAAATCCTATTTGCCTTAGGATTCTGTTTTCTTCTGTGCTCCAACTCATGCCATCATCTACAATGTATATAAAAATGTAGATTTAATCCAGTCTTGATAAGCGATAAAAGATCTGGGAGTGCAAAAAAAGGATCTGACATCTTTCTGAATTTACATCTTTGACTGGCATTTGCGTTACTGAGCCTCTGTCTCTCTGTTAGTTATATTTGAATTTTTGAGGGAATAATAAACACCTGTAAAGATTTATGTCTTCTCTTTTTCTCTCTTAGACAACGTGGTGATCTACTCAGAAAAAGACGAGTTTGACAAACTAAAAGCTCCTCCTCAGAAGACAGTCAAAAGGTGAAAAGCTCCTGCTGATTCACAAACAACCGCACCACCCTGCTACTCTCTGAACAAATGAAGGGCCGACACCCTTAAAGGATTCTCAGTGATTAATGGTTAAGTCAAGGCAGCTTAACGGTCTGTGGAGCACAAGAATCAAACATAGGATTTGGTTTAAAATGAAAAAAATCTGTAAAAGAAACTTCTAATGGAGGATATGTTCCTGTATTGATTGCCACGGAGATATGTAGTTATAATAACTTTTCATCTCCAGCTTGACCCCCAGCAGTATTTCAGTGAATCCACTAAAGTTTGAAAGGGGTTTACAACATTTTCAAGACTTTTTCTTTTCACAAAAAGTCCAGATTGTGCAACCAACCAATTTTCTTTTGTTCTTCAGACCAACACAATTGCCTTTTATTAACTATTATAGCATTCCAACATGATAGAAATGAAAATAATTAAATTTGGGGTATATGTGTGTCCATGAATTATATTAACTTTTATCTGTGCATATGCTCACCACCTATGTTTATTTACAAGGCATTTTGATGTGTTATGAGAAATTATACATGTCCTGAAGGTACAGGTAATATACTATATATACAAGTTTGTTAAACACCATTGTACCCTGATCTTAGAATGTGTATTATGGATGTGTGTGTGTGTGTGTGTGTTTGCATTTGTATATGGCGACACAGAGACGCTACACAAAAGAAAGAGGCTTTTATCATTTTCTCAGCATCTGCCCATAATTACCACAGAACAAGTCACTGCAGTAGTAGAATCATTGCTGCTGGCCTTCTTTTGATAGCTCCATCCATGTATAAGTGTGTGTGTGAGGCATGTTAAAAGCAAGTTTGGTTGCATTTTTTTTTCCTCACTGAAACAGACAACCATTATTTGGCTTTGGAGCCAGCAGAGAGGTGTTGTTTTGGTTGCCGGGGGTGGGGGGGGGCAGAGATGAGCATTTAAGCCTAGCAAGCAAACACCTAGAGACGGACAGAGGGGGTAGTTGTTGGAGGAGATAGAGGTATTTATTCCAGGCTTCACTTAAAACCACCACCAGATGAACAGTACATCCTGGCAGACAACAAAAGGACAACAGTTTTCTCACCTTCATCTTCCTGCATCAAGCCCCCCCTGCACCTCCCACCCATGCAGACAGGCGCTAGTGACTGATGGGCAGGAGAAGTGTGGAAATACATGGTAGCGTATTATGCAGCACAGTACACAAACCTATAGAGAGCCTTTGTGTTCAAGTGTTATAATGCTCTTAGTATGTATGCATAGATTTATATGCTGTTCCATATATGGAAGGGGTATATATTATAGATGAAATACACACAAACAGTGTGGTATAGCAGCATGCCAAGGGATGTGCTAAGTCAATGCTTTAACTGCCAGCATGGGTGTTAGATGTCTGGGAAACAATACTATTGTGTGTGTGTGTGTATGTTTGTGCGTGTGTGTTGAGGAAAAAGCGTGGGACTGAAAAACAATGGCCTTCTCTGTCAACAAGGTGCTTTTGCGAGAAAATCCAGAACAAGCAGAAAGAGGGAAAGGATGGGTAATCAAGTATTACATGGTATCATGTTGTAAAATTCAGGGCTATTTCCGTCCATCACAGGAACAGCTTAGAAACACGGCAACAACAGCGGCATTCTTTTACTACTCATTTTCATGGGTCAAAGTGCCGGTTAAGTTTGAAAAGTCATTCTTTGTGCGTTAGCCGTCCCTCACACACCCACTGTTAATTATACAGTGCAACAGTAAAACTATATGTACTTCAGATTACTGGAACCAGAACCAGTACTTACGTATGGATATGTCTTAGAGCAAAGCTGTAGAGCGTGTGGGAAGTGACATTTAAGAGGATAAAAAACTTAAACCAGGGATAAACAGTTGCCCATTTATTAGGCTAACAGCCTAATAAACTGTCAACTGAGTGTATTTGCAGTTCATCTAAAATTGCCAGTAACATTCTGCGGAGACAATGAGCTTTTCTTAAATTGTATGGTGAGGACAGCAAATAGAGAGACCGATTTGTTTAAAGGAATGTTTTCAGCAGTGTGCTCATTCACTTTCTTTGAGGGGTAGTCATCACATCTGTACTGTAAATGTGGAGCTACAGCATTAAGCACTGAGCATTAAGACTCGGGCCTGGCTCTGTCTGCAGGTAGCAAAAAATCCCCACGCCTGGTCAACAAATGACATAACCCCCTGTAAAACCACAACTGTTTTTATTCTCATCCTTTTGTATGGACTGAAAAAAAGAGATTTTATGTGTTAATTAGTGAGCTTCAAAGGTGCTGGTAGATGTTTAGATATGACAGTGGCATTGACCCTCTCATCTACCTCTTGCCAAAAAAGCAAATAAGTGGGTCTCCCAAAGTTTTGAACTATTCCTTCAACAAAAATAACCGATCAGATTCAAGACTGTGCTAAAATGTGGCAGTTTCATGTGGATGATCCATTAATGTTCTTGAGTGTGGCATTACTGCAAAAGCCATTTAAAAATGGGCTTCTGTCTTAATGTTGACCCTGAACAAACATTATGAAGAAAAATAGTATACAATATATAACACTCACATAGTGAGCATTTAAATTTAAAAGCCATCACCTGACCAAAGCCTACAGATGGTAAGAATCTAGGTTCTATGTAGGATGTTGACTAAATTATCGGCAAGAGATCATACGCATTATTTAACTATGTGATACCAAAGAATATATGCACAAATGTTCAAATGTGTCTTTCTGTGTGCAGTGAAAATGACGCATCCTCAGAGAATGAGCAGCTGTTGAGCCGGAGCATTGACAGCGATGAGGAGGCAGCGTCGGAGAAACAGGGATCAGCTGAAACCAATAACCCCAACCCCAACCTGTGCCTCGTCAACCTGGGCAACAAGCCCGACCTCTGCCTGCTCTCTCTGGGGCTGCTGGAGAATGACCGTGCCTGCAACGGGACCCCCACCATCGCAGCTGGCCAGGCCAAAAACATCCCGAGTCCCAACCACATCGGAAATGTCAACCACATCAGCAGTGTGAATACAGTCAATAACAACAATAAAACCCCAGGGGTAGGGAAGAAGGAGCTTTTAAAGATGTTACTGCAGTAAAATTATTATTATGAACAGACACTTAGCTCAGTATCATCTGGAAATCACAAATTACTAATTTTTTTTTTTTAACCACACAGATGCTGCAGAGTCGAAGGAAAAAGATCCTGGATCTATACACCAGGGCCTGCAATGTGACAGAGGGTAAGTGTGTTACACAGTAAAATATCCACCTTACCAAGCCTTGACTGGGTTAGAGGAAATCTTAATAAAAACTGTGTTGAAGTGAGAAATTATAATGACTGTCACTTTCATGAAAACCAACTCCCTCCCAATTCTAAAAAATGTATCTTTCTACATTATATTTAATGCGATATTTCTGTCCGGACCAAAGTGGTGGACTGACCAACACCCTGACACTGCCATCACTACAGCAACACACTTAGCAATGCTAAAAATGAAATGTGATTCAAGTCTGGATGTAACTGACTATGTTAGTGTAATATTCAGTCAGGTGCAACACTCCTGTCCCTCTCCAGGCCTGAGCCCCACAGAGCTTCCCTTCGACTGCCTGGAGAAGGCCAGCCGCATGCTGAGCTCCTCCTACAGCAGCGAGGCAGCTGTGGTGAAGACATGGAGGCACCTGGCCGAGAGTTTCGGCCTGAAGCGCGACGAGATCGGAGGCATGAGTGACGGTCTGCAGCTCTTTGAGAGGGTGAGCACGGCGGGCTACAGCATCCCCGACCTCCTGACCCGCCTGGTCCAGATTGAGAGGCTGGACGCCGTGGAGTCACTCTGCTCGGACGTGCTAGGCAGCGGTGAGATGGCAGCGGTGGCCGGACGGCAAGGAATCAGCAGTTTTCACAGCCAGCTGGTCTGTCCATCCCCGTACCCATCTCCTTCCCAACGCTGCGCCAGTGTCTAAAAATGTGGTGGAGCAGAGACTTCAGAGACTTGGATGCCTTATAGTATACATGTATGTAGGGACAGATACTTCCCTGGCGAAGGGGAAAGCACGTATACAGTAATACACATTAACCCCATCACATGAAGAATATCGGTGGACTTCCCAGGCACAATCCTCTTTTCCCATCGTGGGTATTTTCTGTCAAGAAGCTAGCAAGCTGAAAATGTTTGTACAACCCTAATTTTTGTCTTTCCAAAGTGCTACAGAGTTTGAGAAAGACAAATTTTTTTAAAAAATTCAAGGATTCAGATTATTCTCCAGTTTGGTTTGTTCAAATGTTCTCTCCTCTGCAAGAGCAAAAATAATCAGAATTGGTTAATATTTTATTAGATTTTTGCCTTTCTCAAATTCAAAGGATTTTAACAAAAAACAAGGCTGTTTTAACTGTGCGCTGGAGGCAACGCAACACAAGCAGTTTTTTTAAAAAATCACATAAAAAGATAAAATGGTTTGCAGCCGCACCAACTAAGTGCCTTTCTTTTGGGCACACTGGTATAACAGTGCATTGTAAGTTGGAGGAATAGTCATGACTGCAACTTTGACTGTGCTGCCATCATAGAGCAAAGACAGCAGATACAAGCTCCCTACTTTGAGTACAATCATTATGCCCAGCTGGAAAACCTAAATCACCATTCAGCTCAACTTGCATTGGGTAAACATTGCTTGTGAACTTTGGTCATTTATGGACAACCCTTTGTCTCTTGCTGAACTGTGACGTCACCAGCCAAGACACAACTATAGTCAAGAGCAGATGATGGCTGTCTCATATTTGAGGAATTACCTGAAGACATGATGTCGGTACTTTTAACTAAATGCTTAAAACAGCTCTTTTGAGTGTCAGTTCCATAAAATTGATGAACACAGCATTACTCCCTTGCTTGTGCTCTGCCCTCAGTATAGCGATCCACTTTCCACAACTTTAAAGCACAGACCAACATGCTCTCTAGCTACAACTACTTCCTCAGCAGTGACCTAGTCTCTGACCCTCCCCTAATAATTCTTCCTCTCCCCCTCTTATTCTCCTTTTACCCCACTGCTGCGGTCTAGTGCTGCCGCCAGTCCTAATTATTTGGCGTGTGGCTCCCTGGGCCCCTAATAGGCCGAAGTGTTGTGGTTTACAGAGCGGGTGCAAAGTGCCTGTGATTTCCAGCACCCAATTAAGCATTTAGGGCCACTTAACCACCGAATGCCCAGTGGAAAAGCTGTAAAAACTGTGCATTAAAAAGGAGAGATGCCACAGCAGAGGCATGACTAACTGCCCCCAGGGTTGTTGCAGTGTGAACAGTGCAAGAATGCAGCCAGCCGTGGTGGAAGCAGCACTACAGTCGTCCTATAACGTCTGATCTTGCTCAGCTTTTGTGGTCGGCTCAGTCATGCTCAGACAGGATTTAAGCTCCCCTCTACCCTATGGGACCAATATAGCAAATGAGAACAATATGCAGTTGTGAGGACTGTCCACTTCTAAAAGGCAGCTGAAACCACTTTGGTGTTGTATGGAGGCTAGGTAGGCTGAGAATGGCTGAGATAAGCATCAGGTTATGCTTTGTGAGGAGCATCACATTGATCCATTAATAGTGATGATGTTAACAGATGAGATGCTGCAGGTCAATGTTCTGCTTTCTCTAGTGGTTAAGCTTCAAAACTAAGCAGTAAGCTCCAAAATTCAACCTCAACAAGTAATACCAAGACTTGCTGTGATCTCATTTCCTGGGAATAGGGCTGATCTTTATCTAATGCCTGATGTTGTCAGCATAATGTCCTGTGACTTATCTGCACAGAATCAAACACATTACCTGCTGCCAAGTTCTTTTTCTACTGCTTTCTTTTTCATATCTTACATTGCAAATTCTGGGGCTGGACCCCAGGACTTTAAAAATAAATTAATGTGCATGTTTTTTAAGCATGTATTCATATTTTATTTCCTATAAGATCTCCTGTCAAGGCCTGTCAATTCAAAACACGTTTAAGTAGTTATTTTATGATGTTTAATGCTGTCAAACTTTTGTAAATAATCAAATTGCTTAATTGAATTGAAATGAAATGGATCCAAAGCCTGTTTTCAGGCAGGCAAAGTCTTGTCTGACATAGTTTGCTGATAAGATGATATAAAGAAGCCAAACATGGATTACTTACCTCACCAGCACATACATTATAGTAGAACATGTAGGAACAGATACAAACTCATCACAGAACCAAAGTATAACTGTATATATAACTTATTATTGTACATAATGTATACATTATTAAAGATGTAATGCAAAATTGACTTGGTATTTGACTTTTATTTGAGAAAAGTGACTATGGATTGGACCCTCGGGACTCACGAAGTGGAACAAACAGCGTCGGGAAAGCATAAGTAGTATTTTAAGACCTTTTATATATACTGCATATTTGTACATTTTGTGCTGGTATGCTTTGAGCTAACATACTCATGACAATATGAACATACTGATGTTTAGAGGTGTTACATGTACCATGTTCCCCATCTTAGTTTAGCATCCAAACATTTGCTAATTAGTACTAAACACAAAGCATAGCTGATGCGAAATGCTTTACATTAGTTTTAGAGGCAGTCGGTCAAACTATTGGACAAATTGACACCTTGACCTGATGATGGTCAGAGAAAAAAGTGAGGGGATCACCAGTGTGATTACAGTTCATTCTAAGGATGATGCCAACTTTTCTAGCAAAGTTAATACATAAAATCAGAAATGGCAAAAACATCAGAGAAATTTCAAAATTCACATTTGAATGGATACATCAATTGAAAACACCCCGATTTGAGGATGAGTCATGAAAAATATCTATATAGAGATGTGCAGATGTACATTCATTAACTGAAAGATGATTTGATTGGAGAAATACAGTATGACAAGATTAGCAACCCGCATCAACACAATTCAGTTTTTTCAACCTGTAAGAATTTTGCTCTGGACAACACTTAAGTAAATCCCTGTACTGCACCCATTTTTGTGCTGAAGACCTTTTCTCCAGCAACATATTAGCCACTTTAGTTTTTACCTGCAAACAACCCTGTCATCAGTTCTTCACTGTGTGTGGGTGTGTATTTGTGCCAAGTTTCCCAAGGCCTTAGCTAAACAATTAGGTGTGTATTTGCTGGCAGAGGATCTTAGGTCTGGTTCATAGAAGGTCTGTCTGGCAGTGCAAATGGCAGTGATGCTGCTGTGGGGCATCAGGGCAGCATTGAGCCCCCCCCCACCCCCATCATGTTTCAAACTCTCAAAATTGCCCACAAATTACAACACATACTCACACACTGAGTAGGCACACGCATGTATGCAGAAGTGCGTGTGTCTTCAGGGGATATTTTTACATCTTAAATGCCTGGTTTGGCTTGACTTAAATGAAGAGGATGAAGCCAAACAGAGTCTCTTCAGGGCAAGGAGCGCCAACCATCAGACTAATTAAACCTTTGCCAGTCAGCAATACCTTTACCCCCAACACAACAAATTCATGCACACACTCATCCCTGTCAGTCACCTGCAAACACATCAAACAGGAGAACAACCAGTGTCCAGATCTCAGTCAGGTGTATTTCCAGTTACTTGTCTGGATCAGTACTTGTGTGTCTGGATTACAAGTTGAACTGTGTTTGCACTCTTCACTATTAAACTTCTTTCAACATTCATAACTGCGGTGTAATTTTGCAACTACTGTACTTGAGAAAAAATCCACTTAAACACTGTCATGCATGTTTTAAAATAACTGTTGCCCATGAGGAAATAGTTAGGCTAAGTAACTCCCTATAAAACAACTAATAGTCATTTTCACTCTTGTTTGTAGACATTAAACAAGATGCATCTGCTGCAATTTTTGAGTTTTTTTGCAGCATTTTTGGACAACAGCCTTCTGTATGAATGTAGAAAACTAGGGGTTTGGAGACAGACACACATGTGGAGATGGATGAGCAATGTACACAGAAGGAAAGCATCTGGTTTCAACCAGAGTTCACAGCTCACCTAAAACAGTACAATAGGCATCAAACACAAGCTGTTCTGTCTATTCTAACACAAGAAAAAAGTAAATTAAAACTATAGAAGTAACATAAATAATATCCCATACAAACTGAAATGTGGAAACCAGCATGGTCTCAGCCTTTCTTCAAAGAATAACCCCTGACAGCTGCATCCACTCACAGCTCTTTCAAAAACTACCTCCTTTACAGCCAGGTATATTACTGCAACCTCCATGTGCTTATTGTATTACTCTATCAGCATATTTATGCATATTACAGCTGGTGGAAAAGGTATACATTTGGTGGTCTGCCCTTCAAATCGCTGATTGACTTGACTTTATGGTTGTGCTGAAGTGGAACCACTAATGTTTCCCTCTGCCAGCCTCCTCCCATCTACCAATAACATTTTAATGAGGTTTAAAGCAGGGCGACTCTGCAGAGTAATTTTCTGAATTTTTGGTCCACTGAAAAAACCCAAACATAAATCAAGATCAGCGTATAAAGCCGTATAGGTGATACTGTGCAGAGCAGATTGGCAGAGTTGACTAGTTAGGAAACATGGACCAGACACAGCTATGCTGACTACAGCGCAGACCAGATTTAACTGAAGTCATGAAAGTAAATAAATCAGCGGCCAGCAGTTCCTAAAGTAGGCATATAGGCAACAAGCCCTCGTTAAAGCAATACTCCACCCAAAATCTATTTCAGTGTCAACCAGTGTAAGCAGTCTGTATTTTACTTTGGAAGCTCATGTCAGCTACAATAAATTCAGATTGTGACAAGGTCAAAAAACAAAACAAAAAAAAGCAACATAAAAACTGTAATCCCATCTCCACTGTCCATCTATATTCTCTAGTCATATTTTTGTCAAAATACACCTTTATTATTCTCCTTAGACCTTAGAACAGTGTTTAAACTTTTACACAGACAAAATCGTCAGTATTTGACAATCCTAGAAAAAAAAAATCATTTTAAATGAAAACATGTTTTGCTTTTTTTTTTTTTCCATCCAACGCCAAGGCATTAAAAATTCTCACTTTCTGCTAGATCTGTGCAGAGAAGGAAAGATCATGATTATGGCAAATAAACCATGGTGAAGGTACAGTGTGACAGGAGCAGTCAACTAAAACACTTGGTTCAGGTTAGGGAAAGACTGTGATGACATGTAATAAAATGGCGAATGCTAACTGTGTGAAAGTTGGAAGTAGATTATGAGGTTTAGAATGGTCTGAGAGTGTACTTTGAAGTGCTACTTGACCTTGAGAAAGCAAATCTGTGATTTATTAAATTATGAGTTAGCTTTTTCCACAGCTTTTGAGTGTATCCTAATGGCTGCCTGCGCAAATTCCATTCAACGAGGCCAAGCTTTGGGGGGAAAAAAAAAAAAAAAATCAAGTAAGGGAACCTTTGAGTTTGCGATATTCAATCACAAGCATACAGTAAGTGGGTGTGATGCCATTAGTGGTGAGAATACACTGGACTGCATCATTGTGCAGGTTGTCAGTGTCAGTGTATTTATGACTGATGTACATGCAAACTGACCACATCTTTCTCAATAATGAGGGAAACTACAAACCTTTTACAGCTTTCAATCTTTCAAGGCTACGGAGGGTGAAAAGGCGGTGTGTCACTTTAAGGTCATCTCTAATCAGTGCCAGGCTAGGATCAGTTTATGGAGGAACAGTTTGATTTATAAGCCAGCGTGTGGGGGAAAACTGCGATTTGGACAATTTTATTTGCAAAGGCTGCAAAACAGGGATGTGCCCCCGAGTTCATTTAAACTCCACTGCTGGGTTTACACACATCCTTGTACCTAATGCATGCCCTGAACAATCATGTGCTCACAATAAGATGGCTTGATTGGTAATTTGACATTATTACATTCATTTGTTAAGCGAGTAAACTCTGATAGGCTGTCATGTGTTACCACTCAATAGCTCAATAGCTCCAAATTACAGCCTTGCCAAAGCAGACAGATGAGTCGCTGGGGGCAGAAAGTGATGAGCTCCATAAAACTAAACTCCTGTTTTCAATCAATTTGTATTTGGCCAGAGAGCTGACATGCTAAGAGGCACAAGAGATGGATGATGCAGAAACAGTTGATGAGAATTTGATGATCTTGAAAGTGATTGTATTAACCACACTGCATCTGCCTCAAAGTGACTTCATGAAAAGGACTGATAGAAAAAGAAATCAAAGTAGTCCTTCGTTGTCTGAAGACATGTAACCTGGGTGGCGTGGTGAAAGATGGTTGTCAGTGTTTACGTGGCTTCCATCTACAGCGTGTACCACTGTTGCTCATAAAGCCTGTTTTTTCCATTTGATATCATCCAGATGCGACAAAATTCCTAGCAGCCACAATGACAAAGAAATGTAAATACTCTCTTCCATAGTAATCCAGCAAAATTCTCTATCTTTAGCATGATCTCCTTTGCTTGTGGCTGTTTGCAGTTGGTGAAGCAGTAAAAAAGTAAACAAGTAAAGAATTTAAGGATTTAAGAATTTCCCCCCTATCTGTTCCCTGGTAAATTGGTTTAATCCCCTGTGGAGAATAAAATTATCCTACTTATTTACAACAGTGCATTAATTTTGAAAAGGGCACTAAAAAGAACATTGTGGTTAGAAACCAAGGTAATTTGGGGTAATAACATTCCTTATCACTGAATGGGCTAAAGGCTAAAGTTTACTCCTGAACATTTATCACAAGAGAAAATATTCTGTATGATCCTGGAGCTTCCAAACACATTAGAATAAATCAAAAACATCAACAACAACAACAAAAAAAAAACCTCTAGAAAAATGTTAAAAATTAAATACAGTAAAGATAGTGTAGTGGCTGAGCTTGTTGTAAGGGTGCCATAAATCTGTTCAACTTCCACATCTAATACTTTCCATGGCAGTTTGTCTGAATACTGCTCATTTTTACATTACTCTATAATACCACCGCATAGCTGTATCGTCTTCTACCAATAGAATTACTATATATTAACTGCAATGCTTGGTTTCCAAGTATCTGCAATCCCTCAAGGAATTACTGAAACTCAAAAAGATTGCATTTACAGTATTTTTGACATCTTTATTCCTGTATGTTTTCTCCAGGCGGTGGTTTAAAAGCAGTTTAAATTTCAAGCTTACACTTCTTTTAATCATCAAATTTGTTTAGGTACGGGAATAAATTTTTATAAAATTGTATCCACTTAAAAAGGGGGTAAAATTCATTACATTAAAAAGAAATTAAAAAAAACTAGAAAAAAAAAATCAAGCTTCTTTTGCTTCTAATGTTCACTTACATAATTAATTTAATGTATGCAGTACCCACTAGTTATTCATAATGACTTGTCAGAATCCTCTTCAAAATTAGATGATGCATCTCAAGAGACTTATCCTGTTATCGGGATGTTATCTGTGTTCAAAGCATGTACAGACTCAATTCAGTATAAAGGCCTTGCATAGGCAAATCGTTTCCAAACATATATATTTTACAATAAATGTGTTCCAAGAACAGTTTATCCAGCTAATTTTCCAACTCCCTTTCTTAGAACCCTGGCATGGACAGACATTTTAGAACCTAACTTACAAACAGTTAATTTTGGCATTTGGATGCTCTAAGGCTCTTAAAAATTGAGTGCACAACTTTTAAATCCAGACCAGTCAAGCACTTCTGACTGGTTTTCAACAAGTACATTTTAAATATCACTTGTAATTTTTCCAATCCCTCCGATCTTCTCCATCAACCAACACAACCAGTGTGTCCCATACTGAGGCCATTACTCCGATCAACCCACCCAGGCTCTGCAACAAACAATTACGACAGGTTTATACAAAACATATGGATTCAGTGTTTCATATGAAGTCCAGTCTTAATATTCTCCAGTTCTTTTTGTTTATTGCCATTATAATGCTCATAGTCACAGCCTCTCTTCCTCTGAGCACATGAGACACCCATTAAGGCAACTGGCATGCATGACACTCATTTCATAAATAGGTTTTTCATCACAGAAAAAGACAAAACATCAGATTAGTATTGTGGAACACAAACAGAGGGGGCAAAAAGTACAAAATATGCACAATGTTAAAGTACTTCTGACAGACAAAAGAACCCCAAAAACAGATCACTATATAAACAAAGAATGTGGGTCTGCATATGTTATTTGAGGTAGAGCAGGATGGAACACTGAGGTACGTTATAGTTAGAAATATGGTAATTACAGTTTGAGCACACATCAAAGACCGAGCAACGTGCTCAAGTAGTGGAATACAAAGCAAGTCAATTTTGTCTTAACTGGGCAGTCGGAGCTTGTAAAGATGGAGATAAAAATGCACGTGTGTGTGTGTTATTTAAGGTTGTGGAGAATGGACCTGAGGTTGAGGCAGAGGAAAGTGTGCATGTGGTTGGTTTTGTCAAAAAGCTCTTGTATCTGGAGATGGAGAGAGGACAGCTCAAACAGACGACGGTTCTTCCTGGACAAAATGAAATAAAAACGAGACAACCGTGAGTCCAATGACATTAAAAGAGAAACATATTCCAAAGAGTTAGTCGGACTTATCTAGAGATCCCATCACTTCTCCTCTAGAGCCAACCAGCAGGTTGACATTTCAGGTTTCTTTTGAAATAAGAGCTTGATAACTATTGGACCAATTGCTACACTGTTTATACACCAACTCATTTCCCCCCTCAGGATGCATTAAAACTTTGATCCCCTGACTTTTCTTGTGGCGCCATCATCAGGTCAAACATTTGTTTTTTTCCAGGATTTGGGTTTATGACTAAATATCTGCAAAACTAATGACATTACCATCAGCCTCAGGTTACTAAAGTCCTGAATAATTTCATGTTCTCTGGTCTCAAACTGATCAAAATTCATAGACATGTGAAAAACCTGATATTGGGTCATAGACAGACATTGCTTTTAGGTATCATAAGTCAAAGAAGGTGGGAGCCACTGTAATAGTCCAAATCTTGTCCTCTCTCCATCAGTCTATGCTGAGGTCATATCTGTGTTCAGGTTTAGTATTCGTCAGATTAAAATAAATCTGTGCAAACACAACAGAAAAGATACATGTCAACTAGTATATAGTTTCATATGTCCGAGCATGAGGTATTTATGACCCATAATTGGACGTATTGATCCTTGAACGTTGTGATATTATCAGTATAGAGATCACAGTGCCTACCTTCTGCTGGAAAGCTTCTGCAGAAGGATAGAGAGCTTCTCCAGTGATGGGAGCTCCAGACGAGGGTGTTTAAGGAGCTGAGATGCTGTTCTGAAAAAGTACTCACAGCTACATGCCTCCAGGAAGGGATTTAGGTAGCCTACAAACACAAGCAGAGCAAAGAAGGCAGGATATTATCAAAACTATTTTGCTAATGAACAACACATTTTCGTTCAATGTTAAAACGTCTCAAAAGATGGAAGTTATCGAATTCATTTTGGCCATACTTTTTAAATTTGCATAGAAATGAAAACTACGTGGACACGCAAACAAAACATAAAAATACTTTAACGATCAAACTTAGTGAGACAGAGACACAGATGCTGTTCAGAAGGATTCTGTAATGATTATATTTTGAGCTTCCATATTGTCAATGTTAACCCTGACCTTCTCTTCATCAAACCAAAACCTCACACACAGGAAGATGAAACAGAGAGGACAACAGCATGAATCCACACAGATGGGAGCTGCACATTTTTAGAATTAATAAAAGCGGATGCCGACCTTATGAAGTCGTAACATTAGTCGGTTTCTAGTAAACAAACATTTGTTTCTGCTAAAGTCACATTCCTGCTTCTTCAAAAAGTAACTCTCCCCCATCTTATACTAATGCATATGAGTGAGGGAATACAATGTGAGCCATAGAAGGACTTTTTTTGGCTGGTACAGCAGTTCTGCTGGCATCAAATCATGGAAAAAGGATGGGGAGGAAGTGGATCAGGTTCAGATAAGAAAGGATAATGCAGGAAGAATCTGATTTAAAAAAAAAAAGAGGGATAGATCAGGAAAGAATAGTTTGGTCGGTCTTTTTTCCAGCCATAACTGATTAATTAATACATAATTTATAATATAAAATATCAAAAAAAAAAAACAAAACGTGAAACAGGCCTGTCAAAAGGTGACATTCCTGTGAGATGTTTTTATTCTGCTGGTTTTGTCCAACCAACTAACCGAAACTAACAATCCTCATGTATTAGAATCTGGAACCTGACAAGTCATCGATCATCAAATTGTTGATCAATTTTCAGCCAAAGCACTAATATCTTAATGTCTTTTTCAGAGGCACTAGTACTTTATCAGGTAAAACGAGAGCATTACAAATACCAATTCCTCTGATGAGTCTTCATCCTTTTAATGTGTGCTTCATTTTACACACACAGAAAATATTACACATTCTTCAAGGGTTTGATGGTTAATAACATAGGTGCTGTGGGACACATCAAATAGGAAGGAACAGAGGTAACTGCCACACCATCAAAACATAACGACAAACACTTCTCTACTGTGGCGAGCTTGAAAAGAACACAAACTCACGTATAAAGTAGGTCCATATGTGGCCATGGGAGTTGAATCAGCTACATGAAGCAGTTTGGTAGTTAATTTACACACTGTTTACCAGACATCAGTCAAAGCCAGTAAAACACTGTTACTGAGTGTGTTTGTGTATATGTGCTGAGGTGGCCAACTGCATTTTTGTGATCCATGAATGTGCTATTCCCAAGATGCATTGTGTAACTCTTGAGTATGTGATTTAACTTTATACAAGCAGTCAAGTTGTCACAGTATGACCACAGACATCCTGTGTGTGTGTGTGTGTGTGTGTGTGTGTGTGTGTGTGTGTGTGTGTGTGTGTGTGTGTGTGTGTGTGTGTGTTTTGTGTACAACTGGACCTTTTTGTTTTGTTTTGTTTTATTGGCAATCTTCAGGTGTAAGCCCCTCTCCCCCGCCTCCTCTCCCCTTTCCCGTCTCCCCTCATTACTGCTTGTAAAACATAATAATTAGAAAGTTTTGCTAGACTCATAGTCCCCCTGAAACACACGACTGCGTACACACATACAGCTCCGGCCCCAGTTGCCTCTGGCATGTGGCTCTGCTGTATATTAGCATACACCAGCCTTAAATGACATGGCTCATAACACCGCCAAACTCACCATTCCACGAAAACACACGGCAGCTGTTCTCCCCCCCGTGTCCACCTCGGTCAGGTCTTTTGAGTTGCTTTAAAAAAGCCAGGATGTGGTGAAAGTCCAAGGTTTTATGCCCACAACTGTGTGTTCATGCTCGATGTGAGCTCAGACAAATCATTACTTTTAAACATGTGGTTTTTAAGTGGAGATGATATGGAATGATACTGAAAGAGGAACTGGTATAAATCAAAGTAATTAGTGATGATAAGAGAGTGATTATATAAATTTTCAAGGCTATGTTAACCACAGTTGACTTTCCAGGCAAAGCCAACTTTAAAATTTAAAACTGAATCTTGAGGTCACAGGTGAGGTGGTATTAAAGCACTGTAACTTGTCATAGGAAACTGCATTTCAGGGTGGTGACCATGACTAAATTTCTATAGCTTGATTATACTTGTAACTAAATCTAATTTTTTTTAAAAATCTGCTTTTTCTCTCCCTCGTTGTCTCTTGGGCAAAGTTTTGTTTTCTACAACTTCAACCTTCTACAAAACTATTTATGAGCAAGCCTGGTCCACAGACTGATGAATGGTAATGAAATCTATAATTAAACTACAGTAGAAGAATTTATATTTTATAAGATTTTATTTGGTCCCTAATAAACAAATTATCTAAATATCTAAAATGCAGGCAAGATATTCCACAAATTTTCTAATTCAAACTGAGGTCAAATATTTTACTGATGTACACTATATGGATCCAGCATGTGAAGACCTATGTGAAAACCTGCTGCTCCTGCCACCTTGTTTCAATCTCACAATAATAATATTACTAATAACAGTGGGTTATACACTATAGTCATCTAACTCATGCCTACTTACGGGATTGTTCGGTTAGCTGCATCAGGATGTCTATAGGTGTGTGCAAACCTCCGCGGCCAGCCTGTAACACAGTCAATAGCACACACACTCCTCCGTAGTGAATGAACAGGCCTCGGCTCTCCTCAGACATCAGCTCAGTATGGAGGCTGTCCAGAGCCTGGGCTAGAACATCAGCTGCAGACAGGACCGAGAGACAGAGTAAGTACATACAGAGATATTTGATCCTCTCAGTCAGGTTCATCTTATATTGGCATTTTAGCCTTTCACCTGAAGCTATTATCCATGAATCAATGAATAATTCTAGAGACAAATCTCATCTTTGTACTATATACTGCATTCTGACTGGCATTTTACCTATTCAGCAACAGGAAAGTACTCTACTACCTATGCTTTCCCATCCTATTCCCACTATCCGAGCTGTGTTTTGGTACTTTTTCACACTGCACAGTTATAATTTGGTTATTATGCCTGCCATTCTTCTGAATTCCACTTTTCGAGCTAGAACCCATCATGCCTGTTGAATTCAAATATATTATCTTTGATCATCTCAAATAGTTCTGAATATTTCTGAAGTTCTACTTTTCCAAAAGTGCTGGATATATATGACCTGACACTGGATAAAAGCTTTCTTTTTAAATTTTGGACCAACTCTGATTAGCTCTGTCACTGAATGGCACCTATTATAAAATCTCAGCAAATACGTTGGGGAAGAAACATCTTGGCATTATACTCAATCGATTTTTAAGTCAATCCAGCCAAGGGAAAAAAATGAAGACAAGCAAACCTGGTAAGCAGATTGACAGAAAATGGTCTATATAGAGGCATACTGCAGGAGCCCTGAAGCATATGAGCAGATGAAGGGTCAGTTCAGTGGAGTTTTATGAATATGTCAGGATATGACGGCTATCAACTGAACGCCCTAAGATTTATAATGCGGGAGTCTGGGAATCAAAAATAGATCATGTAGCTAAAAGCTCCATTGCCTTTTTGAATATCTGCATTAGAACAAGACTAAAGTCATGCTAGGACCTGATGCTCTCTGCAGAGAAAACTAAATTGAAAGAACAGCAGATATCCAAAGGCTGTTTATGATCAAAAGAGCAGTCATGGTGGACGTGGTATCACAGTGGTCATGATGCCAGCATTTAATAACAACATTGGTATGATACCAATGTAAAACAAATGATGTCTAATATCCACCAACTTAGCCTACAGGGCAACTAACTTCAACTTGATGCAGACTCCACTGGGTTATACACGTGTTCAACAGCACTTTCATAATTGGCCAAAATGATATCAGTTAGTTTTTTTTGCTCCTGATGCATTTCACCATTTACACAAATGCCGGACTCATCATGTGGCCAAAGCTGTGTGATAGCTCTACTGCTGCTCCTTTGGTTAAAAACCAAAACACCGGAGAAATTGAAATTTTAAGATGATGATGGTGCTTGATGACAGGTTAAGGGATTACCAAGGTTATTGCGATTCATCCTTTGGAGAATATGAATGTCTGTACCTGTTTTAATAGAAATCCATCCAATATTTGTGGCGACAATACACCTAGAACCATAAAATCTCAATTTGCCGTTGGCTGTAGATGAAAACTCAGGTACCACCGAAGTCGATAGGATATATCCTTGCAAGGCCTAAGGTATCTGTACCAAAATTCATAGCAATCCATCAAACTGCAGTCAAGACATTTTACTTTGCCAAAAATGTCAAGCTCAGAAGAATGTCTGTGCTTGAAGAATTTCAGGAGATCCCTAAAGTTGTTAGGACCATGGTTCATAGCAATCTGTCCAATAGTTTTTCCAGGTATTTCAGTCTGTTCTACAGTGATGGATTGACCCGCGTTACCATCCCTGATGCTACCATGCCAGTGTGGCTTAAAAATATGTGTATCTACTAATAAGCTGAACTGACTGAGACTGTTCAAACCCTCCCTAGCCAGCAGCAATTCGTCAGCTTTAATAAGTGTGTGTACAGACAGGAAAGTGTAATAAAGTCCATTTCAGCTTCGGTTGTCTCCTCTTCGCCCCCACACTGTTAAATATATCAAACTGTATTAGCACTAATGTGGCAATTTTCATCGCAATGTGAAGTAAGACATTTACACAATATTCTAAGTATGTGTGAAAACACAATACTCTGTCAACGTGTTAACACCCTGCCCTGTCTATGGATTCACACCTACAAAGTTGGGGTGCCAAGATAGTGGGAAGTGATAAGTAACAGCAGATGTACTGCTCATATTTTCTAGGTCTGAGTATGGTTCTGACCAGCGATTTAAATTAGGCTGCCATGGTAACTGTGACATCTCTACACCATGAATGTGTCTCACTACCAGCAGGCCAGGTTAACAACTATACATACACCCACTAGTTGCCTCTTATTTAAGTCTGCTTTTTGATTCATAGAATAATTTTTTATGTGTGTTTAGTGTAATCTGCACAGTAAGGGACTCATAAAAAGGGATTAAGCGTAAATATTTCATCCTTATCGGGATATTTTTTTCACAATGTTGGGAGTTCACTGTCACCTTTTCACAAAAATGTCCCTGCTCCCTTAAACTTAGAAATATCTATTCCGTCTATTTAAACTGCATTTCTAAGATTGAGTATCTACATTATTAACCAAGTGTAGAAATTATTAAGAGAAGTTGTAGCTGTTATTGTTTATAATGTCAGCTGTGTTCTCCCATCATAAATTTACTGTGAACAAACAAAATTCCATCTGTGATGCTACTGATAAATAAAGTCTGGTTTCTAAATATGATTTGCAGAAATTCAGCTTCCCAAGTGGAAATCTCATATGCCATATGTGGAAACTCAGATCTCATCTTTGTAGCTATGATGACAGTAAAATTCTCCTTTGAAAAATTAGATGCAATAAAACATGTTAACTCTGATTTAATAGGAAAAACAATCATTTGTGGTTTTCTGCTTCTCAAACGTGAGGATTTGTTGCTTTTCTCAGTTTCATATTATTTTAGTTTTCTTTTTTAAATTACAATAAAAATTGAATAACACAATTTAAAGATGTCATCTTCTATGTGTCAGTTTTTCCTTTTTTAGGAGACCCTACAGACCCAACACTCTGTTGATTGATCAAAGAATAATCAACTCATTTATTAATTTAGAAAATATTCGGAGCCTTTGCTGATTCGTTAATCTAACTCTCGCATCATGCTTTAAATCCACTACTTATTACCTGTTCACATTTTCCTAATTTAATGACAAAGACACAGTTTGTACATGTTCAGTAACGATACCTTGTGTGACAGTGTGAAGGATGATGAGGGTGGAGAGGATACGTGTGTGAGTACAGGGGCTCCGGTAAAGGGGCCAGCTCCTGAAGGGTCCAACTGCCTCACTGCAGGACTTGGGCAAAACTTGATCTTCGGTCTGCAGCCCTGTTGACTGGGCTGCAGGCTTTGACAGTTCCTCTCCTATTTGCCGCAGAGTAGCAGATAATGCTACATGCTGAACAAAATACACACATGCACAAATTGGTTATTGCAGAAAATACAGAACTGTGCCCACACTCAGGCACTTTTGTTACATAACTGTCAAAAACAAGAATGATACAACTAGGAAGGATCCTCATCGAAAGTCTGTAAAAAATACAAGGTCAACCTGACAGGGAGCCAGCAGGATTCTTCTCTAAATACCTGATGGAGTCAATAAATCAAGCATTAAGCTACTATCCAAGATTTGTGTATTTCCAAAGCACTGAAGACCTGGTTTTCAAACTCACTACTTTCTTCTCTGTAACCCCTTTTATTCAGCCTGTACAAGGCGGGAATGTTGTACCTTAATTCCACCTTGCCGTTCTGTATAAAGGCTACAAACGCAGAATGGGGAGGGGGTTGTTCCAGAACTAAGCTGGGAGCAGAGGTAGTCACAGAGCCAGATTGCCGTCTGTGTAAAAAGGAGAGCCAGTATGGCTGGAAGATGCTGCCGCTGCTGTGTTATATGTCACGCCTCTGATTCTGGAACACCAGCATGCTAACTAAAAATCACACACACTGGCGCGGCACTTCACAGGCTTTGTTTGGTTCAGTGTAAACAAGCTAAATCGAGACAGTGAGGGGTCTTCTTAATTGCAATATAGTGGGATCTCTTTTTAAGAGGCTTTTGTCCAAAATTCTCTCTCCCCAATTATTCAACCAGCTCCATAGGGACTCCCAGACTTTTAGTAAAATCTTTCTCGCTCTATTTACGTATTATGGCCCATTAGTGGTTGGTTTTTGTCTTAAAAGTGAACACATATTGCAACAATAAGAGAACATGTGATTCCAGTTGAACATCAAGCATGTCACTGACCAGATATGACATGGCCTGACAAACAAACACAGAGGGGCTGAGCCCCTTGCAGAACAGCTAGAGAAGAAAACTGAAGCTTGGAATCTGGAGGCTGTGGGGAGAGAAAAAGTGGCTTGGGACAGGGGGTGAACTGGAGCCTAGCCAGATATTGGGTAAGGGTTATGGGATGGAGGCTGGTATTCGGTGTTTAAAATATGCTAAAGATTGCACCACATTATTAAACCTACAAGGTGGTATAGCAAAACTGTCATACCCGTCATCCCTTCACTCAGCAATGGCTGATGCAGAGAATTTGTTATGGGGGGCTCTCAAAGCCCTTCTGCGGAATACAAATCCTAATCAAAGCCATAAAACAGGGACAGCCTGTTCTAATGTAAACTCTGTTCAATATAAAGAGACAGCCAAAGGACTTCAGATAACAACACTTCTCAACTGAGCACAAGATGGAACTTTACAGGTCCAAACAGCGATAAAATGGATTTCATCTCCTGGAAGAGGATGTGTATTTCTGTGTGTTGAGGGAAAACTGTGTATCATGTTTGGTTTCAGCTGCATGGTGTGGCGAAAGTGACCCGGTAGTTTTCTGCAGGGTAACACTCATCTCTTGCAAGTCCGGACACAAATAACTAAAAGATGCAGGCCACAGAATTAATGGCAATTTCTTGCAGAATGGTGTTGTAAACCCAATTTTTCTGTAAATTTACTTTCTGACATCCAAGATCGTTAGCTACAAAAGAAGGTGGATGTTGCTGAAAAGCACTGATATCTCCAAACATTTTTTAGGGATAAATTGGCTCCCTTTTTGATTGACCCTCCCTCTGGCAGACAGAGGGGAACAGAAGTTTTTGGACAACAGCAGCAAACATTTTTAAAAGCCAGCCACCTAAACAGTATGTAAAGAGGTTTTGTCTTGTAATGTTTGACTGTAAAATAACAAAAACAAAATAGTGCATCTCTTTGTTTCTGTGTCAAGATATTATCCATTATCTAGCTACCAAGAGGTCACTGTCTTACTTATACATCTTTTTAGCATTGTAGCAAAGGTGTTGTGGCTTGTTCATAGTCGCTACTCATTAAAAGGTTTCATGAAATTGAAAAATCACAGACTTGCTGTGATTTGGATGTAGTGATCTGACCCAGAGATAACTTTTCGGCACACTCACTAACAGGCCTGTCATGCTAAGAGGGACATATGGTGCTATGAACTGTCGCAATTTCAACCATTATCCTGGGATCTAAAATCCAGCAGTTCTTCTGTGAAATTTAAAATCAGTAAAAGCTAAAAAACATGAAGCTAGTAACCCACATACCTTATATGTTCTATTGTTACTAAAATAATTATGTATGTTCCTTGATGTATCCTATAACTACTTCAGCAGCTGAGTTTACCCACAGAAATAACTGCATCTTTACCTGTGTACCATTATCCACGTGTCTCAAAGCCCAGTGGGTGAGGCGAAGAAGGCTAAGGAGGAGGTCTGGCTCTGACACAGGAGTGTGATGAAGTTGATCTGCTAATAACGGAAGCACCTAAAGAACCAAAGATAACTTATAACATTGGCTGCAGTAAAACCTTTTTTGTGGTCATGACAGCAAACTGTATGTTGGGGTACACTAAGAACAAAGTTCAAAGACCAGAGTGCAGCTGGAGTGAACGCCCCACCTTAAGGCATCTGTCAGTCAGCCCAATCTCCAGAGGCAGATGCTGACCTAAACCTTTCCCTTCATTTCCTGCTGCTGATGAGAACGTTTGCCCATCAAGTGCCCAGTCTGATAAAAGGGTCAGTAGCTTTAATGGGGTGGAACTGGAGTTACCCTTAAGGAAGGAGGATGAAATAAAGGGTTAAACTGTATTGTTAAATCGGTCATCTGCAACTTACTTTTTCACAAAATAGTGCCCATAGTTCTAAATGTTATTTTCATTAGATATTTATCATCTGTCAGTTTCACATCCCTATAGCAAAGAAGCCACAATTTAAAGAAATGTGAATCCAATTTAAAACTTTGTCTGTTTGCAGTGAGACCATGGGACATAGAGACATATTCAAAAAAAACTGACTGGGATTTTACTGGGGAGCCCAAAGGTGTTAATTAAACTTTGAATATGGTAATGCAAAAGGTTTTCTCATTCAATGTTCTCTGAATAGAGAAAGACAAAAAAAAACCTTTAAATGGCAAGTGCAACTATAGCCAGCTATGTGTATTGATCTTCATCAACAACAGTGATGCCAACATAACAAAATCAACAAAACAATGACTTATCATGCCAGCTGGCAGGGTAGTAGTGGTGTGTGGAGAGTGAGTGCCTTACTGTTTGCAGCCTGGATATGTGTAAATGAGTGTCTTAGTGCCCGCCTAACCATGCTAGATTATATATACGGTGTTTTTTCAATAAACACATAAATATAAACGTATAATTTGAAATAATGCAGCCATAATTAGTGTCAATCCTCCTGATTGTTCTACTGTTAAATGTAATACCAAACAAATATACACACACACTGAGTTGTTGAGGTACCTTGTTGCTTAGTTCTCTTGAAGCAGCAGTTCTCTCCTTTTTGGATGGTTTAATGTACTCAGTGCTTTTAACACTCCCTTTCTCACAGCCTCTTGATGCTACGCTGTGGTCGTATTTCCGCTGAGGGATCAATTACTAGGTCAATGAGTATATGTGTGAAAGAACATCTGTTTTTTAACCTTTACCAAAAATATTAGATATTAAAAACCTTCAACAATTAAGTTCAGCAATTTCTAAGCTATAAGAAAAAAAATTTTAAAGTTATTTTTAGTGTGGAAAGGCAGCATTCAGACCATCCTTGGACAATAAAGATAGATTGTCAGAATGATTACCATAACTTCACATCTTTCCATATAAACTTCCTTGGCTCTAATTATTTTAAAACATAAAGGAATAAGAATCTGTGCATATATGTAGATGTTGTTACCTGCAGGTTCTCAAGTCGAGCCTGCACCCTCCTCGACTGGCTCTCCAACTTCTTATTCTGTTCACTGATCTCATTCAGCTGTTGAATTAAAAACAGTCGATGTAAAATTGTTATGCAAGCCCAGTGGATCTTAAATCGATTCATCTCTTTCCTTATACCCAAATGTACCTTGTGGGTTGCTTTTGAAGCAGAGACCTTCATTCAACAGTAGCAAAAACACTTAAGGTTCCCAAGGGACACTTAGATCAAAAACAAGTTTTGACTCAGTTATCCAACATCAGTCCTGTATTATTACTATAATGTGAGAAGCACTTTTAAACATGGGTTTAGAAAAGTGCTCTCTAAATAAAGATTATTATCAGTATTAGTGGTGGTAGTAGCAGTAGTATCATTATTATTATTATTCTCCTCCTCATCCAACATCCAAATACAAGGGGGTTATGTTTTAGTGCCCTCCTGTGGTCTAAGTTACAAAATGCTTTGTATGAGCCCTCTACTCCTCTAGTCATGATGAAATGAAGATTTCATCAATCGCTTTATTTTTGAAAAAAAAAATTCCTGTCAAACATTAGCTAGTTTTTGACACAATAAATTGGTAACGAGATACGATGTATTGTTCTCATTTTGGATATTACTTTCAGAACTGGATATAAAAACAAGCTGTACTGAATTTTCAAACCTGATATCTAAGAGGAGCTTTCATTCAGTTTCTTTTCCTTAAAAGGTTTGTACTTATGGGCCTTGTGTTAATACTGTTTTAGGATGCTGTATTTGTCACACCACTGAGATTCTGACAAGAGCACAAAAAATACAGTGGTCATAGGTTAACCATTTATCAAGCTTGACAAGATGCAAATAGAGAATAGTTGTTTGAACGTGAACACTTTTAACCTGTTTCTTCAGGTTGTCATTCAGCTCCTTGATGGTATCAAAGCTGGATTTCAGCCTCCTGTTTTCTTTGCTCCTCTCTCGAAGAAGATCCTGCAGCTGGCTCAGCGCCTGCTGGTGTTTCTGGCAACATATCAGGCTGAATTGTTACAATTTCAAAAAAGCTTTCTTGGAAATGTGTCTGGGGTTTGATAGACTACTTAAAATGTCTAGCGTCTAGAGCATTGTTTAATTCATTTAGTGCATAGGTTGGTTTTACACCTGTAATCCTAAAATAAAATTCAGATTTAGATTTGGTATAGAAGATGTGTTGTTAAAAATCTTCTTGCCATACCATTATGAATAAATGTAATCATGCTAAGGCATAATTATGTCACGTTACTAGCTGTATGATTGGGAATTTATCTGTGTTTGAGGAACACAGAGTTACTTCCTGAAAGGAGACAAGTGGTGGTGTAGAAGGAGATGGATCAAGTTGAGTTGGAGAGACATCAATTATGCGGGACATGACTGGATGGAGTGTAGGCATGTCTGACCTCCTCTACAGCCAGTATGCGACAGTGGAGCATCTCCTCCATCCCGGCTAGTCTCCCGAAGGCAGCCTCCTGTTGTTTCAGCCTCCTCTCTCTCTCATTCAGCTCCTTCTCCCATTGCTGCTGACTTCGGCGCTCTGTCTGTGTACATATACACATGCACGAATACTAAACTTTATAGAAAACATTCCCACTCTAACCTAAACTAACCTCTGTGTCTGATTGTATGCATCTGAGTTGGTGTGTGATGCTGGATACACATCCCTAAGTATGTCCTAGTGCCATAAATGGAACCTTAATGGAACCTGGATGTTTGGACAAACTGTAATTATGGTGGTTCTGCTCTCTCACCTTCAGCTGTTCGCAGATCGTCATCATTTCCTGGTAAACCTTTACATGTACTAAGGATGACGAGTGGCAAGAGTCAGAGAATGGGTGAGCTCTCTGCAATTCTCTGTCTGCTTCAGTTTCATGGGACCCAGGGCTACCATCCAGACAGGAAGGAAGGGTCACATCTGGACAGATTTACAGTAGAGCCCAAGGATTGCTGATTTTCTATTTCATTTATGACAGTAAGACAAATTGTAAAGTCAGAAATTTAAGCAATAACGGGAGAGTAAGTAATTTAATTGGAACAACTTGACTAATGAAATTCAAGCACTAATCCCAGTGTTGCCAGAGGAAAATTATTCATTTTAAATGGCTGATTCCACCAGAAAATTATTTCAGCAGCTGCTATAAAGCTGGTCAGTTATCACTTGCATTATAAAACAAAGAGCACAGAGACTAGTGACTAGATCTTGCTCTGCCACACTTACCAGTTTCTGTAATCGGCACCTCAGAGTCCTGAAGTGAGCCGCTCAGGTCCTCACTACTGCCATGCAGACTGTGATCACTGCCAAACCTAAGAAAGGACATAATTCTAATAATAATACTAACATTAAAATTCTTACTTGTAAAAGTAGTGTCATGAGACTTACTGTTCAGGATGGTTGGTCACTGCTTTGAACAGCTCACTTAAAGCCTCGCTGTAGCATTTCAACTCTTCGCTTGACCATTTGGATGCGTGGCCCAAAATGAGCCTATGCGCTGCTCCTAAAAAAAAAGTAAACATGTGGTAATGTTTGGAAAAATTTCATGTCAATAATAATCAACTAGATGTGGATTAAGACCAAGGAGTCAGAGCTGATTATGAGTCAGTTAAAAACAAAGAAACAAAAGAACAGATCCCATCTGATAGAAGTGTTGTTTGTTGTAAGATGACTGTAGATATAAACCTGTGTATACAGCAGGTGGGTAGAGTGAAAGTAAGCTCAACACAGTCACCACTGAAATTCTCTCATTACTTTTCTAGAGTGAAATACTTATGAAAACGAAAGAGCGTGGACGATGTTGGAGATTTAGTAGAACCCAATAAGGAATCCCCGAAGGTCATCTGTCTATGTGGGACCTTCTGTATTACACTCACCATCACTGGTTCCTGAAATAACGTTCTCTGAAGGTGGCAACTAAAAAAACAAAGAAAGAAAGAAAATAAGGCGTTACATCGCCATAATCAATATATAGAGGCCGATGTTCTTTCACGCACGTATCCATTGACCTGATAATTGATCCCTGATAGGAAATACGAACACAAGCGTAGAACCAGGAGGCTGCGAGGAAAGGGGGCGTTAAAAGCACCGAGTTCATTCAGCTTAAACGCCGCTTCGCAGAAATACAGCGAGAAGTTCCTTGTTTGCTTGTTTTTACTTGAAGTTTGGCGTGAAGTTTTCTTTTTTTTCAATTAGTGAACAAAACGACGAGGCGAGAGCGTCGTCGACGTTCATCTCGCTCATTCGTGCGACGGGGACGGAAGAAAGCGGAGCTTAGCGCTAACTTGGTCGTAGCGACCGAACAGGTGGAGCAAGCGGCGGAGACGGACGTTAGAAATGTCACCACGAATTTATCCGATGAGCTGAGCTCGTCGCGCCGCTGCTTATACAACCCCGCCGGACCTGCTTCGTCGTCCCCGGGCGCTTCTGCATCGTCCTCCCCGGCTGCTTCGGATCGATCCCCCCGCAAACTCGAGCTACCCGCGGTCGACGCGGTTTCCCGGTTCAAAGTTTCAAAGTAAAGCTCCGCGGACGACCGCGAGTCCGACTTCAGGGTCGTTTTGGTCAAATTATTTTGAAGTTCGAATCATCCCGCTTCCGACGACGTCATAGCTACGTAGAGCGGCGCGGCGCGGTCTGATACCCGTAGCGTCCGCGGGTAGCAGCGCCCTCTGGCGGAGGAGGACGACACGACATCTGTATCCTTCTGTAAAATTACTACGTGTAAGTCCTATGATTTAGTACTTTTCTGGTAATAGGCCTCTGGGCATAAACCATCACTGGCATCTTTTCCCGTCTGTTTGTCCAGCTTTGTTTATACGGTCACAGTTTGTTGCAAACGTTAGATGATCAACCCAGAGAAGCCGTGTTACATTTTAAGATGAAAGAGGCAATCAGGGTTTTCGTTTAGGCTAAAACCTCCATCAAGATGAGTTTTATAAATGAGCGCATTTAATCTGGTTTGGTTTTTTGATGTCCTCAGGCAAACTGGGTTGTTTTTTTTACTGAGGCTGATGGATGGAGCACCTCTCCCACCACCACACCACAGTGTAGTTACACCGATGAGCCAGTGAGTGTCAGGCTCCAGCTTTGTTTGCTTTGCTCTCTTGTCTTTGTGTAGCTGATTGCAAAGCAAAGTCTTCAGCCTGGTGTTGAAACTGGGTCTGAGAGCAGCTGGAGTCAGTCCACTAAATATCTCACTCTCACCAACGAGATGGATCCACATCTTTTTGTTTTTTACATGTTCTGTAAGCTTGTTCATATTTATCAATTATTTTTGCAATATACATAATAAGGCAAAACTGTATTATTAGTGGTGCTGTAGAGTATAATTAAATTGTAAATATACTATAGAGTGCTTTATACAGTGTGCATAGAGTAAAAACACAACAACTCTATAATAATAGTACAGAGAACTTGAACTGCTGGTATCCATTCAAAGAAATAAGTGACAACGATAATTTTGAATGAATGAGCCCTAAGTAATATTTTTGGAATATTTTAATCACACCCTATTGTGATTTGTAAAGTGCAGCACTACCAACTAAATGTCAGCTATCAATAGTAGACACATTCTGAGGACCTACAGGGATAAAATAAAGATACTGAACTGAGTCTTTGTTTGGGACATCCACAGAACACAGTTAGTTTTAGTGGCCTAAAACTGGGATTCAAGATTAATGCCCTCTTTCTCTGCTTGTCTAATTAACAGCCACTGCCATTAATAAACATTCTCATGATTCAATCACTTTGTCCCTGCAGGGTTTCACCGATGCTGAGAGAAATTAGCCGGCAAATATATTAATACTGATCTTCATGAGAGAGCTATTTACTTTGTCCACTTTGTATGGAAATTACTGTTCTGTTCTGTTAATTGGTCAAATAAGTTCATCATTCAGAGCTATTTTGTGCTTTTGTGGCAAAAACAGACAATGTTGGACCATCAGCAGTGTGTGTGCATGTGTACATAGGTTGTCAGAGTAGAATTATAATCCGGTCATAGGTTAGGATAAGGGTTACAGGCCATGTAGTCAATGGAAATGCCTAACTGGTATAGTAATACCCATCTTCTGTATTTGATCGCTATCCTGTTTCTCTAAAGCCGCATACTTAACAAAAACAACAGTCAGGGGCCAAGAGGCAGTCTGTGAAGATGTTCATAAAGAGCAAACATGGCATTCTTTGACTCTGCATTGCAGCCATGTCTTTGCTTTCGCAGTTTTTAATTCTACCAAAAAAATCCACAGATAGTGATACCATAAGATAATTAGGTTTGATAATACCTAAACAGTGGGACATTCATCTCAAGTGCAATGCTCATCTTTATTGTAGCAGGGTTTATGGACCCCTGAGGCCCCTGTTTTTAGCATGCAGCTCAAATAATTTTTGTTTTGTGTGTTTGTCTTTTTACAGATACAGCACAGATAGTCTAAAGGGATGTGGCCAGCAGTTATCGTCTGCCCTTTCTGTTTTCTGACAAACACAGGAGCTTGCCCATGGGGAACAACCAGACAAAAGCAATCAACTCCTACCATTGAATTAACAACATATTGCTATGTTGTAGCCTTTTGCAAAAGCAATTATCTCATATCTCAGGATACAAAACCATGCACATAGACATGCAAGCACGCTAATACTCAATTAAAGTGGTGATGATAGTTCTCTGCTGTGAAAATGATTGCTTTTCAATTGGCATGACTTTTAGCATCCACAGAGCAGTGTTATGTATGCTAATGCAAGACTGATCTGGGGTTCGGGGGGGCCCCTGAGCAATTACACAGCCTCAGAGCCCAGACAAGACACTGCGTCCCTGGGCATGCAAGGCACTTTTACGGGCTTCTCTATATTAAAAATATATATTTGAAACATCATAGGGATAAGCCTTAAAAATTGTGCGGCCTAATAGATACCTTAGGGTAAGATCAATGCATAAGTATAAGGGGGCAATAATGGCCTTTGATGAAAATTGCTATGAATTTCGAATAATTCCCTTTCATCTCTGAGAACAGTAGTTATCCACATTCACATTTTTCCAGATGTCAGAGGTCAGTTAAGAGCAATAATGTGAAAAACTGGAGAGAGAACTTCAGTGTTGTGAAAACACTTCAAATTTAAAGCAAGACATATTATCATAGACTGATAGATAGACTGATTAATCAGTCTAGCTGATATTGTTACATTATTATAATTTATCAATGTTACAGTATTTACCTACAAAGAACATTTAAAGACACAATCTATGAACAAAATTTAAAAAATGTGTGTTGTCAGTTTAATCTAAGAATTTCCCTGTCAACAGCATAGTACAAATTAGTCCCAGGAAAAAGGCGAATTTGGTTATCTGACCCTTTAAAAAGACATGATTGGATCTTGTAGTCACTCTCAAACTGGTCTTGATAAGAGAAATAGTACTACATAGCAACTAAATCAAAGTTTGAACTGTATAAATTGTGACAGTTATTAGATTATAATCTTTTAGTTGTATGTTTAATTTAAGTGATCAAAAATATCCATTGTTACCAAAACATGACACATTATACATAGTGAGTACACAAAATGTACTTCATGGTACACCTGTAATAAATAACATACCAGTTCTCTAGTCCAGCACTATAGATTTCTAATAGTCACTCATGCAATCAGCATTAGCAACGAAGCCATGCAGGATTTATTCTCATAATAAGTTTTGCTCTTTAAGAGCTTGTAATAGCTTTGTCAGGTTATATTTATTAGATTAATTTCTACATATTTAATTGATGCATGAATATTTTAATGTTTCCCCCTTACTTACTGTACAACGCCTTGGGACCTTGCAAAACTGGGAGGAGGAGTAAAGTAAATCCACTTTACGGGAAGCCCCTTAGAACCCTATTTTTTGTAATGGAAATGTAGGGGAAATGTTTTATTAATTTAATAGATTCATAGTTTAATCAGATTTTTAGATTAGTCTAATGATTCTGGTGCTATAAATATAAATGAAATCTACTGATTATTGTAAAGTAGGTGAAAATAACACTAGTTAAAGCAGGGCAGTGCCTTTAGAAAGTGTTGTATTGGAGAGTGATTGCCTTGTGTTATTCTCCTCTATCTCCCAAATCCTCTTGATCTCTTTACCTTTCTCTTTTTCTCTCATCTTTTTGTTCTCCCTTTCTGTCAGTGAATTTTGTTGTTCTTTCTGTGGACATAAACACAGTGTAAAAAGATATATTTATCAACTTGTTAACTTGTGTAAATTGTTTCTACTGGCCACTCTACCAGTAAGAAAGACAAGAGAGAATTGTTGTCAGGGTCAGTGGTCAATTGAAATCACCACTAACAGGACAGCTGTGATCTATGTGTTTGTGTGTGTAAGAGTTTGTGTGTGTGTGTGTGTGTGTGTGTGTGTGTGTGTGTGTGTGTGTGTGTGTGTGTGTGTGTGTTTATTCCTGTTAATTTGATGGGTTTGAATTTTGCTGTTTAACTTAACTAAAATCAATATGACTGAATGAGAAATGTGTTTTCTTACTTAAAAGTATTAAAAAAAATTGTAAAGGTTTCTAAAGCATCTGAGTATAACCAATTAAAAAATATCTAAAGCATTAAAATACACTGTTAAGAGAAATAGATTCTAGAGTGTATCTCCCTTTTCATTTATATAATTTTTCCTGTCTTTTCTCCCACAGGGTCAAATAGATGTTTGAAATATATCTTAAGTATGCAAAGACTGGGTAAAATGTATATGTCCACTATATTAAACAACATTAACATTCATGCAAGTTGAACAGTTCAAGTACAAAATATTGTGGACACTTCCTCTCTTTCTCATTAAGTCTGCTGATGAGTTCCATCCAGATAAAGGGCATTCTGACTCATTACTTTTGTCCTATTCAATTCAGATCCCACTCAAAGAGGAAGCTGTATTGTAGATAGAGAGAAGAGGGTTGGTTTGATACTTGTAAATGTACAAAAAGGACTTCAACCCTTGCAAAATCCCCTCACAAAATTATATTTGTTATGACTCATGGCAAAAAATTCAATACTTAATCGTCTTTCCACAGAGTCCTCTTCTCTTGGACCATCGTTTAATAACTTCTGAATTCCTATTAGTGGATTACACACCAGAAAAAAATGTTTTTACTCGATGTCTATCTGATAGTGCTGGAGCTAAATTTAAAGAAGTGATTCCATCAGCGCTAAATTCACTGGCATATCACAGTTTAACAGAGAACTCGTATGCTAACTTTAGCCCCTCCCAAACTGATCATCTTGTTGGTAGTGCTGCAGGTTCAGTGCAAATGACATTCGACTCTATTTCCCCTCTAAAAAGGAAGATAATAAAACAAAGGAGGTTAGCTCCATGGTTTATCCCTCAAACCCGTATATTAAAGCAAACTACACGAAAGCTTTAAAGGATATGGTGCTTTACTAAACTGGACCAATCCCACCTATTACTCATCTTTAATAGAGGAAAATAAAAACAACTCTAGGTTTATTTTCAGCACCGTAGCCAGGGTGACCAAGAGTCATAGCTTGATTGATCCATGTATTCCTGTAGCTCTCAGTAGCGATGACTTTGTGAGCTTCTCTAATGATAAAATTCTAACTATTAAATATGAAATCCCCTCTTCCTGCCCTCAACGGGCACTGATTAGTCCTCAAACACAGGAACCTTAGAAACAGCCATAAAACCTGATATATACTTTGACAGTTTCTCTCCTATCACCAACTAACTTCAATGATCTCTTCATCTAAACTATCAACCTGTCTTTTAGACCCCATCACAACCACACTGCTTCAGGAAGTTTTACCCTTAGTTAGCACATCTCTATTCGATATAATCAATCTGTCCTTATTAACAGGCTATGTACTGCAGTCCTTTTAATAGCTTGCTCTCTAAGATTTTTGAGAAAGCTGCCACTAATCAGTTGTTTCACTTTTTACATAATAATAATTTATTTAATAAGAGTTTATTTGAGGGTTTTCAGTCAGGATTTAGAGGCATCATAGTGCAGAGACAGCACTGGTGAAGATTACAAATGATCTAACTGCACTAGACAAAGGACTTGTCCCTGTCCTCATTTTAATAGATCTTAGTACCACATTTGACACTATTGGCCATCACAACCTATTACAGAGACTGGAACATTTTGTTTGCTTTAAAGGACTCGCTCTTAGCTGGTTTAAGTCCTATATATCAGATTGATTTAAATTTGTTCACATTAACGATCCAACATATACTTAAAGTTAGTCACAGAGTTCCACAAGGGTCTGTGCTTGGACCAGTTCTATTCACCATATATATGCTTTCCTTAGGAAAAATTATCAGGAAACACTCCATAAACTTCCATTGTTGTGCAGATGATACCCAATTGTACCTTTGAATGAAGCCTGACGAAACCAGTCAGTTAGCTAAACTTCAAGCATGTCTTAAGGATATGAAGATCTTGATGATCAGCAACTTCCTACTATTGAACTCAAATAAAACTAAAGTTATGGTGCTTGGCCTGCAACCCCTCAGAAAAACATTATCTAATGATATACTTACTGTAGATGGCATTGTTCTGGCCTCTAGCAACACAGCTAGGAATCTTGGAGTTATCTTTGATCAGGACATGTCCTTTAACTCCCACATAAGACAAACTTCAAGGACTGCCCTTTTTTCACCTACGTAATATCACAAAAATCAGGCTCATCCTGTCTCAAAATGAAGCAAAAAACTAGTACATGCCTTTGTTACTTCTAGCCTCGATTATTGCAACTCCCTATCATCATGCTGTCTCAATAAAACATTTTGTTGTCCAGCTGATTCAGAATGCTGCTGTGAGAGTACTGACAAGAACCAGAAAAAGAGAGATCATATATCTCCCGTATTAGCTTCTCTGCATTGGCTCTCTGTGAAATCCAGAATACAATTTAAAATCCTCCTCCTCACCTACAAAGCCCTTAATGGCCAGGCACCATCCTATCTTTAAGAGATCATAGTACCTTATTATCCCAGTAGAGCACTTCATTCCCAGAATGCAGGTCTACTTGTGGTTCCTAGAGTCTCCATAAGTAGAATGGGAGGCAGAGCCTTATGTTATCAGGCTCCTCTGCTGTGGAACCATCTTCCAGTTTGGGTCCAGGAGGCGACACCCTCTCTACCTTTAAGAATAGACTTAAAACCGTCCTTTTAGATATACCTTATGGTTAGAACTGGCTCAACATTAGCTTGAACCATCGCCTTGTTATGCTGCTATGGGCCTGGACTGCCTCCTCTTTTCCTGTGTGAATTAATATCTCAAAACTGCTCATTACTAACCGTTCCTCTTCTCTCTCCTGTAGTTTTGTGCTTCCTCGTGTCTCTTCTCTCCTCCTGTTTCTTTCTGTAGGTTTTTCTGCCTCTGATGGTCCAGAGTCTGGATCCATGGCTGCAGACCATCTACTGGCCCATGAGTCTGATCAAAACCCACTGCTTTAATTATTATGATTATTACTATTACTATTTCATTTAGCCTTATTAGTAATATTATTAGCCCCCTTAGTATAACTATTAGTTTTATCATTAGTCCAATTGTTATCATACATCTTTACATGGTACTTATGCTCTCTCTCCTCCCTTCTGCCCCCCTTCCCCTTTGTTTCTTGCTCTCGCTCTCTCTCTCTCTCTCCCTGCCATAAGGGTTGTTTGATGATATTGTCAGGTTATACCTTGGATTGGATTATGGAAAGTGTTGGATGAAAAGTTTGTCAGACATTGATTCATATGAGGGACAAAAGTCAAGATATCTCAACCCTTGTTGTATACAGTTTATATTGTAACCAGTCTATTTTTTTCTTTTTAACATTCTGTCTCTTGCAAACTATTATCTTTATGGAAATGCAGCACTAAAGTACCCCATTAATGCAGAGAACTGAAAATTTATCACCAGCGATATAACAACAGTGGGCTGGTATGGATAAGACCAGTCTCCCGATGCGGGTATTACCAGTTTTTTTTCTTATCATGGTACATTTAATGAACCCCACCTTGGAATGATGTATGTGCGTGTGCCTCTCGAGGGAACAGCGAACATGACTGAAAGTCGACTGCCCCAGTTAAAACTTTGTGAAATGGTTGCTTCAGTTGCGTCAAAGCCCCCATTTTTATCGCCAGCGGCCCTCTTTTGCTAGCGGGATGAATTGTCCCACTGTTAAACAGATAGCCGCCTAAGTCAGCCTCTATAAGAGCGGAATACATTAACAAAGTTCCTGATAGTGAAGTTTGACCTCAACTCCCACTAACAATACACACAACATTCCTCAGAGAGCGTGTACGTGTGTGTGGGTTTTGAAGACTGATACAGATACCAGTGTTTTATATTTCATATATACATACAAATATTTAAATCATATTTCTTAAAATTTGGTCATTTTCATGGCTGAAAATAGATTTAAAATTATTCAATGTGTTTATTCTAGAATTTTGCCAGTGTAGCATGAATACATTTCATGGCAGATACTGTATAGTTACCCTTACTGCCTTGAATCCCATTATCAGCAGCAGATTTCAGTGTATACCTTTAAGTGTAATTTATTTATATATGATAATATGCTGTATATTTCTGTATGTTCCTTTGACTCGTTTAAATGTTCAATATGTGGTCATGTATTTGCATTTGTTTGCATCCTGTATACACGGTTTACGTGCAGGGCCCAGCACTGGCCTAAAGGTTAGAAAAGGCTGTGACACAAAGGTCATCGCGTGTTCCCTGCACTGGTAGAATCGATCTGGGCTGGAAGGTGAAGGAGCAACATCTGCCCTGCACTCATTACCACTGCTGACATTTCCCCGTGCAAGACCTTTAAATCCTGACTGCACAAAACCATAACACGGACAGGCATTTCAGTTAAGGATTATCTAATATACTAGAAAGCATGATGATAGAGAGGCAGAAGGACAGAAGCGGAGAGAGGAGAGGAGGGTAACATTGTAGAGAGACTGTATCTATGAGAGGACCTTCATCAGCGACCCTGGCGGTGCTGTAATTCCTACAGGGTTGAGTCATGTGGGATGTGTCTGGGTAGTCTCGGGGCCCAGCAGCCCTTTTTTGGGAATGTCATGTTTTAACAACTCCAATGCCTTTTAATTCCCATTTCTGAAAGTCTGTCTGGAAGTACTGGAATGTGTGTGAGGCAGCAGGCCAGACTCTAGTGTTTGGAAATAAACCATCGGTCCAATCTGATTGGCCTCATTCTCAGGGACGTGGGAGCAGCAAGGCTGCCAATAAACAACACGCTCACACATGCATGCACAAACATGGAAGGGCACGCTTCCAAGCACACCTTACAGAAATACGTCTCTACTTTCTCTGTATTCCCCTTTGATTTCATGCTTAACACATGCACGTGCAGCCCACTTGCACACACATGTATAGATGACACAAAAAAATCACATATTATATGACAAACCCACACATGGCCACAGGCCTCGAACGGCACATATACAATACAGATGTGTGTTTGTGTCTGTGTATGTGTGCGTGTGCGTGTGCGTGTGCGTGTGCATGCGTGTGTGTGTGTGTGTGTGTGTGTGTGTGTGTGTGTGTGTGTGTGTGTGAGTGTCATGATAGAAAGCAAGGCTAATTCTTTGTTGTTATTATTATTATTCCCACTGCAGTGCTGATGAGTCCAATGGAATGGCTGCGATTCAACAGCAGGAGGCTCTTGGGAGACTCCTAGAGTTAATGGACCATGTGTGTTCATGTTATCATCTGTTTGTGCGTCAGTTTGTGTATGTGTGTGTATTTTTCAGCCCTAAAAAGGAGGACTAGTGAACGAGTGTGAAGAAATAAGCTATGAAAACATAAAAAGAACCTAACTGTTCCCTAAAGGCACAGTGTTAGGAAAGTGACAAGAATAACTAAAACCTCCCACAACCAAGCAGAAATGCTGGCAACCATTTAGTGGGCCTCTAGATTGAAGAACATTAGTTTTCCTTTATGTTTCATAAAAAATGAATTATTGGGGACATTTGAAGAAAGACATATTCTCTTAACTGGTGTTGTCCATAAACTTGCAAATCATAGTTTTTGGAACGTAACGAATGAAATAAACAAAATGCTACAACTAAAAAGCTTGGCTCTTTCCTTATGGTTTCTGAATCAGTCAAGAACTGGGTGAAATTCCTGACATATTCTACACCAAAAATATCACAACATTAGTAAATATCTTTTCATTCTCCAGAGTTATTCTCCAAATTCGTTTAAATTTCACATAGTGACTTCTCCAAATTTACCAGGTTGTCTACTGACCTTTTTCAGGTAAACAGCTCAAATAACCAACTTTCTGCCAGAAACCACAGCTTTCCATTTGCAATGTTAGCTTAATTTGGTATGGTCTGGTAATGTAGCATCTGTCCAACTTGTCCATTGCTGTGAACAGTTATGACCACTCCGAATGTGTTATTTGTTGTTTACTTGTCCTTCAAAACCTTTAGTGATTACCTGAAAATTGATGGTCTGACTGAGCATTGTGTCAAAATAAAAACGTTAACTTCAATTAGACTCCTAGTTTAGTTTTGTGGAATTGTAGGTGCAGAGAGTTCAGGCATAATAATTTATAGTACAGCCTGTGATTTAAAGGGTAATTTTGCTGTATGAATTAGTTACTCATAATGGTACCTGGTAGTTTGAGTTCACTGAGTTCCCCTTTAGTTTTGCTTCCATATTCTGATAACAGCCTGAGCTAAGGTTAGAGTTACCCTCCCAGAATAGCTTGGGTAACATCCTACCATTCCCCTGTGCGAGTCATTACCATCATTTCTCAAAATTTCTTCTTTTCTTTGTTCCTCTCTATCTAACACACATTGCTTGACTGCCTCCACCAACCAGCACCTTCTGTTTTCATATTTCCAAAGATAAGGGTTCCTCTAAGCTGCTTCCAGCAGTCTCCCACCAGATGTTTCGGTGTACCAAGCCTTCAACCTGAGCCGTCTCACCACCAGATGGAGATAAGCTGACATCCAAACCCCTACTTTCCAGCTGTGGGTCCATAAGAAATGGCCTCAAATCTGATGAATCAACTAGAAAGTGGCCCAGGGAGCTGTTAAACCCTTTACCTTTAGGTACCTGTGTTTTAACATTGCATTTTTATGAACACACTATGATTTGCACAAAATTCAATAAAACACAACTGAAGCTCCGATTGGGAGGTTATTTCTCATCATTGCAGTTATCCAAGTGAATGTCAATGTCAGCTAGATGTCTAATGGGAGACCATGTTTCGAATAAGGCTCTATGACTTACTAAACCAGTTTAACAAGAAGTTCATATTTGTGACGCCTGAAAATAATGAATGTCATACAATAAAAGGAGACGCCAAATGTTAATATTTCATCTAAAACTTAAAATTTCAGATATAGAGTGCATGTTTGTAATTTTTATGCTAAAAAGAAAAATACTGACTGCAGCTTTAAAGGATAATATCTAGCAAATTGATGTATAATGGCCTAATCCCACTTCAATTTGCCAATGTGCTATTGCTGCCAAGCCTCTGTAAGTCCAGTCAAAGCTCACATAAACACATCAAACACATAACAACACCCTGGCGTTGAAAAAGAAGAGGAACAGCTGTGTGTAAATGTGTGTGCATTTGTGTGTCTGTGTCTGTGTCTGTGTATGAGTTAATGTGTACTGAATTCCTAATTTGGCACATGTGGCTGCCATAACTGCTTTAAGTTGGGTATCAGGCCTATTGGCAACTACTATGTTAGTGTAAGACTTGGAAGACCCTGTATAATTACAGAATTCAGAGAGAAAAATGAGCTCTTCATTAACATACTAGTTCATGAAGTGCAGTTAGGTTCATAAGTATTTGGACAGTGACACATTTTTTGTGTGGTTTTTTTGTGTTTCTGTCAGCCACCACAATAAATCTGAAATAAAGCCATAATGATGTGATTGAAGTGTCAATTTTCAGCTTCAATTCATGGGTTTTCACAAAAACATCACATTATTGTTCAGGAGTTACAGCCATTTTGATACATAGTCCTTCATTTTCATTTCATCTAAGTAATTGGACAAACCAAGAGAATTAAAATTTACTGACTTAGTCATTGAATAATATTAAATTTCTTTTCCTTGAGAAACTCATGGTTTGCTCTCAGTATGTTTTGGGCAATGATCCATCTGTACTGTGAAGCACTGTCTTATCTGTTTTGCAGCATTTGGCTGAATCTGAGCAGATAGTTGAGCCCTGTACACTCCAGAATTCATCCTGCTGCTTCTGTCAGTGGTCACATCATCAATAAACACCAGTGACCCAGTTCCACTGGTCTTTCCTTCTCCAAACTCTTCTCTTCCCATCACTCTGGTACAATATCATCTTGGTCTTATCTGTTCAAAGAATCTTATCCCAGAGCTGTTCAGGCTTTTTTTAGATGTTTTCTGGTAAAGTCTACTCTGAACTTTCTGATCTTGAGTATTACCAGTGTTTTGCACGTTGTGTTAAACCCTGTGTATCTACATTCATGAGGCCTCTGTGGTTGTAGGCTCTAACAGTTATGCATCTATCTCCTGAAGAGTATTGTTGACCTTTCTAGATGTTGTGAAGCGTTTTTCTTCACCAAGGAAAGAATTCTGTGATCCTCCTTTCTAGTTGTCTTTGTGGTTTTGAGGTCTTTTGGTGTTGCTGAGTTCAACATTGCATCCCTTCTTTTTAAGAATGTACCAAATTGTTGATTAGGCCACTGAAGTTTCTGCCATCTGTCTGATAGGTTTGTTTTGATTTTTCAGGCTATTCGACACCTCTTTTGATGACATATTGAGAGTTCCAAAGAACAGCTTCCAAATGCAAAGACAACACTTGGAATCAACTCTAGATCTTTTATCTGCTTGATTTATCATGAAATAAGTAGTGCACAGGCCACACCTGGCCATGAAACTGATCATTTCTCAGTTGTCCAATTACTTCTTAGCCCCTGAAAATGAAGGACAATATATCAAAATGTCTGAAATTCCCAAAAAGTTAATGTGATATTTTTTTTAAACTCTTGAATTAAACCTGAAAGTCTACACTTCAATCACATCTTGATTCACCTGATTCAGATCCATTGTGTATAGAAGCAAAGTTGCAAAAATTGTGTCACTGTCCAAATACTTATGAACCTAACTGTAGCTGTGAGATAAACAGACTGGTGAGAGAGGAGGATTAAAGGATGGAAAATGAGGGAACAAAGAATGAACTCTGGAACAACCCAATCAGAGCTGGTTTGCCAGTCACTGCTTAAAAAATAGACTTGCTTTCATGTATTTTACTTGATTATTAGTTTGACCAGGAAAACAGCAGGCACAGCTGCACACAAGCCCAAGTGGTCAGTGTGTCCCTGAAATTAATCAAGTCTGCTAATGGCAGGCATGCGGAACCAAAGGTTACTTGTGTAACCCATTTCTAGGAGTAAGGAGATGATCTCTCAAGCTTAAGGCCCCTCTCATGCATGTACCAATCAAGGAATTCATATATCCAAATAACCCACTTTTTCAAAGAATCATCCGATGTTCCCAATCGTGTATGATATATGAAATATGTAGAATGGAAAACTGCATGCACCCTTCATAGCTTGGCCTTGATCTCACCACAGAGCTGAGTGCTGCTTGCATTATTTTTCTCTGCAGGGAAGAAAGGCATACATTTAGTCACAATTCAAATTTAAAAAGAAAATATAATACTTGGGAAGTGTAAAAATTTGTGCATTATGCACCCATGGTTTCTTGGTCCTAGATTAATTTACTGTTCATGTGTGCTTCTGTTTTAATTTAAACCCATGCCTATCATGGGCAGTTATCTTTACTAACATGTATGTTTGCTGTCCTGCTGTATTTTGTTTGGCACATGACATATCAGAACTAAGTTTTTAGGTTGATAAAGCCGATAAACCAGATGATTTGTTGGATGGTAATTGAATAAAAGTTGAAAATATGTGAAAACACATTATGTGAAGTGGAACATTTATTTGTTATGGAAATGTTAGCAATGACATACCAGATATGTAGATGCAGACTGAATAAATAAATAGAGATATAGAGATAACAGGATAAATCCAAGGCTAAATAAAGCTGGTTTGGAATCTCTCTCTCTCTCTCTCTCTCTCTCTCTCTCTCTCTACTGATGTCAGTTTTCCAACATACTGACTGATGTGTTACTCCTAGTACCTTCCTTTCCCTAACTGCGTTACAGATGGAAAGTGCAGCTGTGGAAAATAATAAAAGTCTGTGTCCGTGGCCTTGTGTGCACTTAGATTTGCATTGATTTGAGCTAAGTTGACTTAATTTTGGGAAAATGGGACCCTAATCATCATTGCCCTGATCAATATTTTCATTATTTTCATTATCATCAGCGTGATTATGATTGCTTCAACATTAAGACTGTTTTATCATGTTTTTAACTTATTTCAATTAAAGGACACAATCAAATCAAATCAAAGCCCTGCTAGCCAACTACTTGAGACTGTTTAAAAATGTGGAAGCCAAATTGGTCCACTTGTGGAGAAATATGTAATCAAACAGAGGGTCTATTCTCCTCCAGAGCTCATCTGCATTTTCCTTGGTGTTAGCAACTCTGCATCACAAACTCGTTCCCTCACTTACACATACAAACACACACACATAGCGAGGGGTGTGCGTGGGCAGATAGAAAGGAGAGGAATCCCTGATAAGCCAGTAGCCTGGCGGAGGGTATAGAGAGAGGTATGACAGCTATGTCGGGCATTCACAACACTGTGTGGTGTCACCAAACAAAGCCTTCCCTTCTCCCGCCTGTCAAAGACACCATTGTGGTGCGAGGAGGGAGGCTTTATATCACACACACATTCCACGCATGTCCCCTGTCCCCACCACACTCAAACACACATACACAAATAAAAAACCTCCCATATAACCACACACATACATAGATACAGATGAAAACACTAAAACATTATATGAGATCTGTATTTTTAGTCACAATATTAATGCACACGTATGCCTGTGTTGAACTTTTGCATTAACACAAAACTCTTACTATAAAAACTATAAATGTGAACACACACGAAAGTGCACAAACAAGCAAAAAAAGTACAAATACACCATCAGCATGCTTACATACACATGTAGTTTTCTGATATGGAAGTTCACACATAATTATGTTAAGATCATACACATGCATATAAAGGAATGCTGTCTCTTTCACTTTCGGCTCTCTGGCCTCTAGCTGGCTGTGTTGACAGGATGGAGACTTCCAGCAGAGAGCCTGGCATTCCCAGCATGGAGCCCCCAGTGAGAGTCACCTGTGATGGGGTGGGAGTGAGGGGAAGTTCCCCTGCTCACTGGAAGTCTGGGAAGTTAATGACAGCTGACATACTCCCAGGGGGGTTGACAATGTATGTGTATGTGGGTTGTTCCTGTAAGAGAGAGAGAAGCTCTGTGTGTGTGAGTGTGTGTGTGTGTGTGTGTGTGTGTGTGTGTGTGTGTGTGTGTGTGTTTGCATGAGAGAGAGAGAGAGAGTGAAAGAGAGAGAGAAAGACAGAGAGAGAGAAAGACAGAGAGAGAGAGAGGAAGGGCATGTGTTATCCTCTTGCTGTTGCCTCAGACAAGCTCCTGACTGCTCCTGCCACCTCCACCTCAGCCACAAAGGCCTCATGGGAGGGTAGACATGACAGGAGGGTGGGACTCCCATATGTCTTATGTCTGATTTTGCAGAGTGACTCTGCAAACACCTGTCAATCACTGTCAGGGTAGGACAAGAGCTACAGTACAGCTGGAATGTATGTGTTTGTATGTTTGAGATATGCAAGTAGAAAAAAAGAATGTGACCAAAATTAAAACGTTAAAGATGTGGGCATTTTAACTTAAAAAAGAAGACATTTATCCTGATGTGACTTCATAGATTTACCTTGTTTTTTTCCAGATTTTTTCAGGAGTGTGAGTAAACCTCTCGTAGGTCTAATATACCATTGAAAGAAAAAAGAATCTCTCCACCAAAAGCCATATTGACATTATTTTATTTGAGTAGATTGTTCTTTAAATTAGGACAAGGTTTGAGGAAAGGATCACAGGTGGAAAATGCCAACTATATCTTGATAAAAGATAAAGTAAAAACACTAGATTTGCCTTAGAACATAATCCTTAGACTCTATATTTTGTAATTTAAAAGACGTATGGTTGGAAATGGGTGGGTGGGCGGCTAATGCTAACAGGTTGAAACTTTTTTGGGGCCGGCTCGCCTGTCAGCTTCGTAGAGATCTTCCCAGCATGGGGGTCAGCATCACAGAGGAAGCTCCCAACTTCACTTCCCCAGGTTACACTGACAGGACCAACTGGGTCTCTGAGCTAGGACAAGAAGTCCTGCTGAGTGGCTCTTTGGCTGCAGGGTGCCAGGCTAGATTGGTGGATAAAGACCTAGACAGTAGGGGCTAAGTACAGGGACAATAATGGAACAGTAGAGCACCAGTAGGGGAGTTGGGAATTACCTGCCAATTAGGCAGAGTTAATGTGCAGAATGATGGATGTCAACCTGTCAGAACCCAGGGAGGTGGGGGGATCAGCTGGATAAGCACCATGTTATCCCTCAGATTACACTGTCTACTGACATGATGTTACACACACACACACACACACACACACACACACACACAGACACACACACACAAGTTTTAGCCCTCACACGAACCTTTAAAATTGTGTGGACCAGCAAAAATGTCCCCACACTTGACATACTTTTGGTTTTTACACTAATAAATCGCACTGCTATTGCTTATCTAGTTAAATTTAGTAATTCAAGCATTTTAAAATGACCCTTTAAATCTTTAAATGAGATCTATATAATTTGCTTGACCAAAAGCATAGTCAGTGTTATCGTCTGCAAGGTCAAGAATTGTTCAGTATGGCCTGTATCCCTATTTACCAGGCCTTGACAATAACAGCTAGCAGGATAGATTCATTATTTCTTTCAGGTGTCCTCAGGGTAACAATTGATATACACAAAAAAAACCCCAAAAAACAAAATCACATGTCATCTCATTCAGAAAACAAAACGAAATCTGTCCCAAATTGGTTGTGGAATTGCACAGAATGTAATTTATTTTCTCTGTGGGGGTGTCTTGGCAGAAGGTAGATGACGAAGGTACTCAGCAAGCCACCATGCTTATGTTCCAAAAGACACTGAAATTATCCTCAAAGCAGTCGAGGTCCTGAATGGATTGCCTTCAGTCCAAGTTACCTTTTTCATGTTATTTTGGTCTATCTACCAGAGAGAACCCTGATAGAGCCTGACAAGAACACAATGTTAACAAACCTGCTAAACAAAATTGTGCATATAGCAGTGAGCTCAAAACATTGGTGGGACAATACTAAGTATATACATTTCAATTGGCAATTTGAATAGTAAAATACACTGGAAACTTATCACTGACCTGTTGGACATGTTACCAGCAAATTCTGGATAATTCTCTATAATGCATTTATATGAATTTTGCAGTTATAACACAAGAACTTTCTGTTCTGCTTTGTTTTTTTTGCTAACATATAGCATGCTGTCTATGATTAAACAGGTGAATGCTAGAATTTGGAGTTTCACCTTAACTTAGCAGGTAAACAGAACTACTAAAATATAACAACTAAATAACTAGTAAAATACTACTAAATAACTACTAAATAATTTTTTTGCAGACTGGTGTCAAAACTATCTAACTATAAGACTTTATTCTTCCTGTATTGCTTATCCGGTCAGAGTCAGCTTGTAGTGATTCCAAGTTTAATGTAGCCCAAGTAAGATGTTGCAATAAAGTACTCTTTTATAATAATGCGATTTTAGCAAAAGTAGACACATTTTTTACCTCTCTCAAGTTAATGATGTGTTTAAATGTATATAAGGATTAGCTATCAGTCCAACTACTTGTACAACCTTTTTTAGAAACACTATCTATCTATCTATCTATCTATCTATCTATCTATCTATCTATCTATCTATCTATCTATCTATCTATCTATCTATCTATCTATCTATCTATCTATCTATCTATCTATCTATCTATCTATCTATCTATCTATCTATCAGCCATTGGATGACATCCTGTTGTTCAGTAACAACATTTTGTTGTGGGAATAGGAAGTTATAAATTATTATTAAATTAAATTCCTATTAAATTTAACATATTATCCCTTCACTTGTGAATGCTGGGATTGCTTGCCCTTCAAAAGATAGATTAAAGGCTAGATTCTGTGGTGACAAATGTGATACTGATAACCTTTTTAATTAAAAAAGAAAACACACACACACACACACACGCCTATTCTCTCTCATCTGCAAGGATCTATTAACTGTGTTTTTTGATGCTTCACAGCTTGTGACTCCACATCTCCCTCAGTAAACAATCCTTAAATTGTTTTAGTCCTCAATGGAAACCTGGTTCCAGTCACTGACAAAGTAAAATCTCTCTTGGACATTGGTATAGGAATGCCTCTCTGTGGCTCTGGTATGTACGGTATGGTCATTATGGGCAGCATGCGACAGTAGCAGAAGGTGGGGTCACATAACACAGGCCAGGATGATTGACAAGCAGCTGGCAGTGCAAGGGATTCCCCACTGCTGAGTGACTGTGTGTTTCCAGCTCCTTTTTAACTGATTTTACAATAAACTAGTCACAGTATTAGATATTATGGGGAAATTCCCACACCTTTTAGATTATATTGTTTTGATTGCATTGTATTACCTGTATATTATTATTAAATTTGGTCATAAAAATTAAAAGAAAAGTCCCATTTTCCCTCATATCTGTCTGAGTTTATGCTATAGGTGGCTCTCAGTAGTTATGGAACAAATGAAGAAAAAACAGAGATACTGACATACAGTATAGTTTTGATAATTGATTGATAATTGATAATTGAATTTGATAAGAGTTCAAGTAGAACAAATTGGTAGAGCATATGCTCATCACCCAGGGGACCCAGAATCAATAGCCCATGTTGGTAGATGTCCACTGAAGTGTCCTTGAGAATCCCTACCATTCCAAGGTGCACTGCTCCACAGTTGATCCTGACCTCTGACCTTTCTATTGCTTAAAGAGAGAGTTCTCAATACAGTAATGCACCACACAACTATTGTAGATTTTTTGAGCACACTATTAATGGATTGACTTCATTTCAAGGGTCATCTAAACACTTGTACAAACTTAAAACAAAACCATCATCAAAGAAATGTGAAATGGAAAACATCTGTAGAACATTAACGTGGAGGGTGAAACCTAAAGTCTTATCTGAATTGTAAGTGTAATTTTCCGATACGAGCTCTTATTAAAAAGAGAATGCCAAATAGTGTATTGCCCTTGAATCTACTATTTCTGTTGTTCATTATACTGCTAAAAATGAAATAAAAATAAAAATATATTATACATTAAACTGTCCATTTCAGGAGCCACTAATCCACCTCTAAGGATGTCATAACACTTCCATGGGAAAGTTTGAACATCTTATAAAGTTTGAAATGTTGCAATATTTTTCTGTCATGGCTTGGACTGGGCTGACTACAACTGTTAGTGTTGGCAATAATAATAATCTATTAGCGACATTCCAGAAAGAGCGGCACTGGCGCGTAAAAAGTCATAAGAGTTGAATCCCAGCTCCTCTAGATGCAGACAGAGTTGTAGCTGAGCAGGATACAGTGGAGACTGAGCAGGGGAAACAGGTGTTGGTTGCTAAATGTGCTTTCAGTGAGCAGAGGAATGACAGCTATGTACTGGCCTCTGTGGTTACTGGCACATTACCCAGAGTGGAGCTGACAGGAACAACCTACTGCTGCTGCTACTGCTGCTGCTGCTGCTGCTGCTGCTGCCTTTATGAATGGATTGCCTTTTCGTCTGATGGAAGAAGTAAATGGGCTTGGTGGTGAACAATAAGTACAAGTTGAAGTTATTGTATATTATCTATATCAATCTTTACTTAAGAAAAAAACTAAGCTTTATTGTCTCTTCTGTTAGCCAAGGTTCAGAAGTTTACAATGGAAGCTCTCAGTGTAATCTCACAGTCTGTGGAGATATTTAGTGTTAGACCCTCTTGTCCACAGAGCTATTCAAGTGTCAATGTATTATTAGTTCTTCTGTTCATATTTGGTTGTGTTTCTCATTTTGAAGAAGAGAAAGGAAATTTCAAGAAATCAGAAGACGGGGAAGCATCATCGTGTGTCCTGGCTGCTCTGTGTGTGGGCAGGCAGAGGAATGTAGCTGGCCTGTGTTATGGGTGGATTTTCATGCTGTACATTGTAAACAGGCGTAAATGTTGATCTTATCCTGTGGTGTAACTGTGTATTGAATTTTGATTTAACAGCCTGCCCTTGGCTGTTAGAGCTCCAGCAGACCTCATGCTTGCCACGCTCAGGATCACCGACCTGTGCAAATATTCCCTCCCTCATGCCAAATGGGACCACACATATAAACACCAGCCCTGTTTTTGAAACTATTACAAATGCCCTCCAGTTCCAATTAAAACATCCTGAAGTGATAAAAGTGAGAATGAGAAAATAACACAGTGAGCTGTGCTGCAGATGTCTCTGAACTGGTCAACCATAGTAGATAGCTATCTAACCCTAACTGATGCTGTCTAACATTTTGCAAATTACCGTTATTTTGCAGTTACCTTTACTGCTGCAGCTAAAGAAATGTAAAAGTAAGGCAAGTAAGAAATAAAGGCAAGATGGATGAAAATAAACTTGAAAAAAAAATCGGCCAAAGCTGTAAAAGCGATCTTAAGCCGCTTTATTCAAGTGTTACTTGTGGTTACAAACCCACAGAAAGTGATTACCCAACTCTGCAGTAAAATTTGTGAAATTGTACAAAATTTGTTGGTGATTTTGTGGAGAACAAAGAGAAGCATTCAGCAGCTAAAGAACAAGATAATTTTCTTAGGGGTTGAAAACAGAACTAAGAGGAGAATGAATATTGGACTTACATACATCAAGTGACCACATGCACAACTCCAAATGACCGCTAATGTTGCTCTGTGTGTGCTTGGTTTGTAAATAAACCACTCTCTGCTAACACCACATGCATTATATCAGGTTATGTCAGTGTTGTGTTTACAGCTTGTTTTGCTGCAGACAAGTGGCCAAAAAAAATCAGTTATTGCACCTTTAGTAGATTGTTTTTAAAAATGCAATTTATCTATTAGCCTAATCTTAGTGAGCAGGCTGGTGTTATGTTCAAAAGATTATTAAACTGGTAAAAACCATGGAATGCATTTGCACATTTAGACATTTGGTCTCATCTTCAAGTTCTGTAAATAGCAAATGTGTAAACATTTGCCCATTAACTACAGCTGTTCAGTTTCGCTGTCTAGTCCTCAGCAGTCTCTTATTGCCCCTTCTCTTGTGCTGTGACCCCTTTTTTTCTCCATGGTATCATTGCAGCTTCATTCAAACTAGATCATATTAGATGAAACTATACAATGTAATCCAATCTTAGGTTAGAAAATTTATATAGTTTAAATCTTAGTCATTGGCAGCTAATATAAAGAAAAAACTACAAATTGGAAATTTGACCTGACAATAATTTCACACCGATAGTAATACTTGTCTCGGAAGCTGAAAGTCAGGAAAATCTGCTGTTTCGCTGTCTTCTCTTCTCCTTGGGTGTTCCTCCTTGTTTATTAACAAGGAATCGGGTATCATTTAAAAGAGCGAGGAGTTGGTGGATCAAACGTAATCAGCAGGACAAGTATTCTGTGACACTCCCAGCATGATTCATTAGGCTGCCATGTTGACACAAACAGAGTATTGAAAGCTGAGCCTCTCACTAATACCCATAACACTCCACATACTGGCACGAGGAGGGCAAATTAACTCTAATTACCCCTGTGATTTGTATGTGTGGAGCCTTCTCATGTAAGTGAGAAAAAGGTGTTTGAAATGAAAATAGAGGGAAAGGGGGTAGAAGGATGTGATCTAGCTGGAGAAGAGATTATGATAAAGAAAAGAGGCCATATGCCTCTTTTAAATGCCTCTATGATTATTTTTTTTTTATATAGCTCCTCTCCTCTCCTCTTCCCCTGGTCTCTGTATTTAAATAGTTTTGTGCACAGACAGCTGGCGTTACGTAGGTGATTGTGAGACTAATCATCTGCTCAATTACCCTGGAATGTGTAGCTGGGCAGTGTTATGACTGATCAGCTCTCCCTCTCTCTCTCACTCTTTCTCTTCATCTTTTTTGTGGACTCTGACTCTCAGTCAGCTTCTTTCTTTCAGCCTCTGTTTTCTGTCTCCCCTTCTCTTGCTGTTTCTCCAGCTTAGCTCAATTCAGTGGTTGGTTACACATACAAAGACATTCCCTTGAAAATTAACCAAAGCAAAATCTGAAAAGAATAAATCACATTATTCATACTGCAGAAACAACTTTCTGCTGTATTAGTCCTCAGTCACTTCATCGTGTTTGACAACAAGATTACTCTGCTTCATTTAGTGATTAATAATGCTAGTTTGTTGTGACATGGTTGCATGGTTTTACATATATATATATACATACACGTGCACAAACACAAACACACACACACACACACGCACACACACACACAAGCAAATAATAACTTAAAGGAAGAAAGAAAAAAGGTCAGAAGAAATTGCAAATTCCAAAAAAACAAAAGTGACCATAAATCTATTTCCTGTCATTTCTTAAAATTAATGCAATTCTCTGTCACAAAAAGGAAACGAATAGTGGTTACAAAAGAGGCAATCAGAGCAATGAGGAGATGAGCATTCAAAGCCCCCGATTGGCTTGAGGTTCAACCATTTCTCATTTGAAGTATTTTGTTCATGGTTGTGTATTTTTGTGAGGATCTGTGTGTGTGTGTGTTTGTGTGTGTTTGTATGTGTGGTTGGGACCCTCTCTGTTATAAACACTGGTGCAGTCAGGAACAGTAGTCGTCAGGGGGACCAAAGCCTGTTCCTAAACATGCAGAACATCGTTTCTGAAGACCCGGTTAAATTTTGGGGTACTGTTCGAATTGAGGTCATGTTTTTGGTTAGGCTTTCCACAATGAATGGAAGTCAGTGCAACATCCTAACAAGTATAGCTAAAGTTGTGTGTGAATGGGTAAGTGTGTGTGTGTGTGTGTGTGTGTGTGTGTGTGTGTGTGTGTGTGTGTGTGTGTGTGTGTGTGTGTGTGTGTGTGTGTGCGCGCGTGTGTGTTTGTTTGTGGATATTGTGTGTATATGCAATTTGGCATTTGTCATTTGTAGGATATATGCATTAATTAATTTGTTATTCTTACAGAACTGTCGTTTTTATGTTTTGTGTGTATATATGCTATGCAAATTTGTTGTTATTATATATATGCAAAATAAAAAAATGTTTTAAATAGAAAAATTATAAATATTAATATATATGAGATATTGTTGATATGTGATGCCAGTAAATTAATATTGTTTAAATATCTATCATATATTATAAAACAGTGATAGGGTCGCTAAATATGCATGTATTCTGTATGACAACGCCATCAGTTATTGCTTTGAAGATCTTAAATATCACCACAAAACATTGGCTATTTCAAACTTCAATTAGTAACTGATATTACACATGTAACATTTCCTAAATCACTTACTTGCCATTTATGATATATATAATTATTCACTTTTGAATTCAGTTTTCAGGTCTGTATATCTGTATTTTTAGTGCTCTTCCTGCAGTGGAAGTTCCTGTGGTGTTTCTCCAAGGTTGCCAGTGGGATGCCTGTTAGCATATAAGTGCCCTACATGCTGATGCAGAGGGTACATGCTAATGCTAATTAGGCACCCTGAAGGAGAGGAGAGGATATTGCTAGAGAATATTTCTAAATCCCTCCATTTTTTCTATTTTTTCAACGTGTTTTTTCTGCACTCTTTTGCTTCCTCAGGCCTGAATTGTTAAATTCTCTGATAGAGGATTTCACAGAAAAATTCCTCGCACAAATCCATCAATTAAACACCATTATAAAAGTGATGTGTTTCCCAACAAATCTGAAGAATGAATAAACCTCTTTTCCATAAAAATTGCAGCAGATTATTTTACTCCTGAAATGAAGATAAACATAGAAAACATGGCAGTAAACCTCCACATATCAACCCTGCAGCAAGTTTGAGAGACACAACAACAACTAGATCACCTCTCAGAAGGTGGTGCTTTGTTTAATCACTTTCTCTTTACTTTGATTATTAATATTTTTTTAAAAATGACTATTCATGATTTCAGTAGTTGCAGTGGTAATTTTTGTTGAATTGATAAAAAGTATTTATGTGGCTGTAAACATGCTCATGATAAAAATTTTGACATCTAACAGTGGGACTTTTTCCACAGAAGACATTTTGACATGTCATTGTAAAAAAAAAGCACAGCAGTGCTTTTGTTACTATGAAATAAAATAAAAAGCACAGCATTAAAAAAAAATCACAGCAGTAATAAAACAAATGATGGTTACATTCTATTTTGCTGCTTAACTCTCAGCATCCCAGTAATGTGCACCCTGGTTCACTGTCATTGTTTCCCAGGACTTTTTAATAGAACAGCGCCAGTGTTAATATGATTACTAACACATGTGTGTCTCCTATCTTGACAAGTTGAAATATCTGCTTTTAAAAAGGTCCATGAATAAGCAAATGTATAAAAAGAAACATGAACTTTGTTTTGAGTCACACTGCAGAAATTTATGATGATTAAGTGAAGTCAAGCTTGTTGAGGAATTGCAAATGAACAAATATCATCGAGTCCGAGTGTTATATCAGCTTGTTTTACACTTTGGTGCATCATGATTTTTTTTTTAAGTTTGGAAAGAAACACAGATTTGAGGTCCTAATGGTTTGTAGAGATGAGGAATGACATAGTTGGGAGAGGAGGCTGGAATGTTAGTGGGCTACTACTGTTGATCATACCACCTGGTCAGACCACTCAGTACTCACAAACACACACACACACACACACACACACACACACACACACACACACACACACACACACACACACACGCACGCACACATGCACACACGCAGGCACGCACACACAGACACACACACACACACACGCACACACACGCACACATAGGCCCATGCTTGCACAAGCTCAGCCAGCTGTTGATTATGTCAGAATGGGCACCAATAAGGCTGGTTCTGGTACTAGACTGAGCCAACCAAGATTTATTTAGAGCAGTATTTTCAGAATTCAGTCTCAGTTTTAGAATTCGTTGCACATTTTGATCAGTCCATTAATTCCTCAGGATGGAAATCAGTCCAGGTCTTCATTCAAACCCTTGACTGAATATTCTTTAAGAACATGAATAAAATCAAGCATACCACTTAACCGTGGTACCTGAAATATGACTGTGTCTGTGTGTGTGTGTGTGTGTGTGTGTGTGTGTGTGTGTGTGTGTGTGTGTGTGTGTGTGTGTGTATGTATGTGTGTGTGTGTGTGTGTGTGTGTGAGAATATTTGAGTGTGTGAGTATTGTGCCACTGTCCAACAAACTTCCTGTCCAGACGGGAAAAACATTCTTTGGTGCGTGTTCATCAGTCTGGGATTGATTTTGTGTGTTTTTGCGGAGACAGACAACAGACCTCTCATGCTAGCTTCCAATAGTCATCTATGGAATGCAACCCACTTCCCAGTATTTATACCTGATAGTCTGAAGTTATGAGTACTGCAACAACTACTAGAGTGAGTATTCTTATTCTAAGCAAAAGCCCAGTCTTACAATTTTTTGAAGATTTTGTTCTTTTTAAATCGATTTCATGAAAGTTACCAGTTATCTTTGAAGCACTGAGACAAATCTTTGGTTGCTTCTGGCAATAAGAATAACCTCATATATACATTAGCATAATAATCTGCTATTGTTTCAGTAATTAATATTCTGGATTGCTCATCCACTCCTCTAAATTTTGAAAAAAATAAATAAAACTATCAAAACTAGAGGTGAGGCACCTACCATTTCTTGGAATGCAATGGGGAAGTTATACATGATCAGCTGCACAACAATTCACTGTCCCTTAGAGGCAGGATTTTCTTTGAATGAGCAGCATATAATAAGCTGAACATATTTTTTTTAGTGATGAATTTAGTTGGAAGTTTATATTCTTCTTACATTCCATACATTTTCTTGGAATTTATTAAACCAGTGTCTGAAAAAGAACTCCCATTTGTAAACACAGTTTGGCAAATTTATTTCTTTGACATACGGTACCAATATTTACACTACACATTCTCCAAAGGCAAAATAGTAAAAGCAACAAATTAGCAGAAGTCATCCTGCAAACAACAACTTAGCATGGGAAAACTGCACACACAGACACGCACACACACAGAGACATCGACACACACACACACACACACACACACACACACACACACACACTTACAGTCATCAACTAACATTTACTGTACAAAACAAAATGTGGATCAAAATCAAGCTCTTGGAACAGAACCACTTGGTCTCACAATGCATCAAAAGGGTTTTTTTGCCGACAGAGAAGAGGAGGCCTCCCATCATTAAAGCTAGTAGTCTGTTTTAATCGTTCTTCAAAGGTCTTGACCTGCAGCCAAAGCAGTAGATCACTTTCATTTCAGTCCAAAGCTTAAAAAAACTTATGGAGAGTTCATCTCCGTAAGAAGTTGTGTGGACAGTGCAGGACTCATAGTCTAAGCTACAGTTAGCATTCTATATCTACATTTACAATACAGTGCTGGTGTTGCAGCCATACATTGATAAAGCCACATAATAGATCCTTTTTGGTGTGAGCTGATAATCCGCCTTCAGCCTTCAGCCTTCAGCCTTCAGCCTTCAGCTAGAACCAAACTGATGTCTTAGCTTTGGTCTGATCAAGAGCTGTGGAGAAAGAAAGAAAGAAACAAGGTCAAATGACTTTTGTGATTATTACCACCGACTGCACAAGTTAGACTACATGAAGTCTGACAAATGCTTACAGCTGCATTGTCTTGTATCTACCTGAGTCGTATGCCTCCAGAGATCCATGTGAGGCTGAGGGGGTCCAGGTGACAGAGGTAGCCGTTACAGGACGGTTGCTGCTGGAATTCATCTCTGTCTTCACCCCCTCATTGTGTGGGGAGCTCTCTGTGTTGGCAGCTGGCTGGTTCTGGTTCCTAACACCAGGCAACAGCAGAGGGTTAAATCGGGGATCCAGTGCTGGGCTGTGGGTAGGGTATGAATGGAGTACTGGGGGGGGGTGCCGGGAGTGGACATGGGTGTGGGGGTGAGGATGGTAGATCTCGTGGACATTGGGGTAGCCACTTGTGCTCTGGGGGTTCAGGCTGTATGTCCAGCTGTCAGGGAGGGTGGCTGCAGGCGGGAGGGTGGCCTGGGAGAGCATGTGGCCGGCCCACAGAGCTCCATCTGGATGGCTGAAGGAAACGGGGCTGTGGGAAAAGTCTGGGTGGACTGAGACAGAGACAGGTGGGAGGCAGGAACTGGTCTGGGATGGATAGGTGCTGCTGTTCCAAACGGAGCTGCTCGAACCCTCAGAGAGAGAACCACCATCTGGAACAAAAAAACCACAAAGATTTTATCAATTTTACACCAGGTTTTTAATCACCTTCAGTATTTTAAGCATTTTACAAACAACTTTAAATCTAATCCAACCACTGAGTGTTTTATTCTGTGGATATTCTATCAGATCTGTCGGCCCTCTCACCTTTCCATAAGCCTGTGGTGGCTGAGGCTGACTGCTGAGTCACTCTGATTGGCTTGCTCTCGCTGTTGAAGGTGCTGGACTGACTGAGAGCTCGGGAGAAGTGCTCATCTATAACGTCGCCAATGTTGCCTTGGAAGTACGTGAACAAAACACACCGGGAGCTCAAGTACTCTGCCTCTGCTGGGTGAGTACCATCCTTCAGCTCTGGATCAGATGTCGATCTGCGGCCTGACTCACTTCCAGGACCATGCCGGAGGCCCTGATCCCTGGAGAGCATCGTTCTTCCTCCTACTTGCTGCTGCTGCTGCTCCATACACTCTTGCATCTTACTGTAAACACTCAGCTTCCTCTAGAGGGAGAGACAAGGATAGATTACCTAACAGATCCAACCTGGAATGAACTACACTTGAGTAGGATAAAAACAGACATTTTAGAGGACCAAACACACTGTTTTTAGAGCAATCAGTTAAACCAACATAGAATACTGAACAAAAATCTTCATAGCCAATAAAACTTGTGTTACTATATATATCATTTAAGTCATATTTACTCTTCATCACTACATTGGAGAAATTATTTTATCTGGGAGCAGATTGGGAGTTGTGTGAAAATGAGTTTCTTTTTTTCCATATTGCATTCCAGCTATTTGTAAAGCTCAATGTGCCTCATCCACATTCCTGAGTGACTGACTGGCTGTCATTACATCACCATTTGACCGCAGGATTAATAGTTCCGTGTCATTACGCCTGACCTGAGGTGAATGCCGAGCCCCAGACTGGAATTTAATCATTCAAAACTGAAACTGAAGTTAAGAGGTGTGTGTGTGTGTGTGTGTGTGTGTGTGTGAGAGAGAGAGAGAGAGAGAGAGATGTAAAGATGGTATGTTCTGAACAAAAGTAAGCCAAGGGTAAAACCTTTTAATGAAAAACCAAGTGATTTTAGGGCTGGTGACATTGTCCAGCCTTTTTTTTCTGGTATGGTACTTTATCCTCAAAGTTACTACTTTAGACCACATCCGGTACATTTCTAGTACATTTCAATTTCTATCTGTGGTTTAGTATTTAAGTCTTTAAAACTTTTGTTAGTACAATAAATAACTATTGCTATCAGTTATTCTGTGAAAATAAAGGACCCACATTCCATCCTAGATCACATGAGCCCTTGTGGAGCTAATACTTTCTTCTTAAATTAATAATAGTGATACTACTACTAAGAAAAAAAAAAGCTCATGATATTCTATGTGGATGCAACTCAGGAGCTGCAAAAGTTCAATGACGAGTAGCTCACCTGTTGTTGCTGGTGATGGTGGTTATAGTACGTCGCCTTGTACGCCGCCGCGGGGAGGTAGTGCGCTCCATAGCTTTGGTGGTACATCACATCCAGGCAACTCATAGCGACGGAGCCGAGCGTGTTAAAAGTAGAGAAAGTCGTAGGAGAGAAACGCGCAGAAAACAGCCGAGGGCGACTCTCCCTGAGACTTCAGACCGGCTGTATCCTCCGAGCCATCGGCGCCTCCATATATGCCCAAACGCATACAATGGCCATGTCGTCCAGTTTGCATACAGACAATGCGCCTCCCGCTGTGCGCTGCACCAGCACCACCCTGGGCCACAAAATGGATCAAAACGGTATGAGACACACACTCTGTATCCGAAAAAGCAGCCTTTTCTCTGACAAGTTTTCAGGCCGTTTCTGATTGGGTGAGCATTCTTTTCCACCCTTTTCGCTCTTTCTGTTTTGGAGGAGTTATATTTAGAGAGGGCTGGGGCCGTTTACGCACGCCCACCAGGGAAGGGCCTGCATGGCGCACCGGAGTTTAGCATGCACTAACATAACTGTGGATCTAAAGGTTCTGTTCCCACTGAGGGCGCCCATTCATAAAATATTGAATGTATTCATGGTATACTGCAGTATGTCACATTAAGACCTCTCCCCTCATAGCGGGGGTCTCCGACCTCAGGTCTGTGCCAGAGCTCATGGTCAGGATTTGGGAAACGTTAAGGCCACGAGCCCCGTCAGCTCTGTCGAGAAAATTTTGACCAGATACATTATTCTTCATTATCATTTAACTTTTATCAAACTTTTTTTTTCAGTTAGCTGTTTAATTGTCTGTATTTTTTCCAAACGTGAAGCTCGAAAGAAAGTTTCAAAGCTTCCATTGCAAGGAATAGATTTAATCCTTAAATATGTTTACACTCACTGTAAGACAATCAAATTTTGTAATACTGAGTGAAACAAATACTCGAATCAGTCTTTAAATATCCAAAATATCCACCAAGTGATAAGGTGTCTCTATTTTTTTGTTTGTTTTGTTTTTTGTTTTTTTTTTAGAAACAGCTGATTTAAATGTAATTATTTGGACGCAGTATAAACAAACATATTCTGCAGCAACAGGTGCTTTTCAAAGGCAGGTGAATTTTAGACAGTTAAATTTTTTTAAGGAACTACTTCGATGTTCACCGATGATATGAAGCTTTATGGTGTCGCAAAAAACGAAAAAAAAATAAATGAGTAAATAAATAAAAAAACAAAAAAATGAAAAAAAAAATAGGATTCCTGCATATTGAAACTCTATAATGTGAATTTGTACCATTGCTGACCTTTGGTCCCCTGCGTCTATGTCTTTGATTTCTGACGTGTTTAAATCAACATTAAAGGGCTGTTCCGGACACTCATTACTGCGGAGTCTAGTGTGACTGTTACTTGTCCGCTGTCCTTCTCTGAATCAAACCCCCTGATTGACTGAGAGCAGTTTGCTGCCACCTGTTGGTGAGGTCAGTGACATGAAACTAGTCGTCAGCTTCTCTTCAAACCACAGAAGATACATCCACTTAATCCAGGCAAGAAGCAAATGACCCCAAGTAGGAAATATCAACAGAAGATGTTAAAAACACAATTTACTTAAGATGCACCAAACAGTTAAAGTCATTTCCACCAATTATTTGCTTTATGTAATTCAATTGTTTTTCCATTATAGTGGCTGTTGATATACACTGAAAATTTTAATTCTTTCGTTTTCAGGGCATAATTATCCTCATCCATTCATTACTAATTTTAAATTTCTTCAAGTCAATTTGAGTTATAAATGAAAAGTCACTCCAAAGGTACCCCTGTTTTCTCGAGTCTTAAAATTATGAACAGAACCGTAATGATCAGTGCTGCAAAAAGCACGGGCTCAGACAAATAATTAATTCTTACAGTTTCTACTCTACCAGCCCCCACAGTCAATGGTAAAATGTGTTTCTACGGATACCAGTTGAGTGTATAAAAAATTTCCCATTTTGTTAGAGTACACTGCCTCCCACTGCACTGCACCTGGATTGACAAGCATGCTGTTGAGGGCACATAATACACCTGATAACCATGCAGGTAATTTCCCTGAACCAGAGAAGAGGGTGAACACCTGAGGACTAATAGTCTCTGCAGCATGGCTGCCCACTGGGTAAACTTTCAATGGTATGTTGACCCCTGCTGAATTTCATTGAAGATCCTGAATGCATGACACACATGGAACCCTATGTGCTTTGATGATCTATTGACCGTTGTGCATAATCTTGCAGCTAATTTGTGCTGATGTAAAGAGTATCACTCTAGAATCTCTGAACTTTTATAAGGTTGGAGGCCCTGCAAGCCTTTCCCATTCGTAGTTTGACTGGGGAGGTGGTATGTCCACCTAGCCACTACTACCATACACTGTAAAAACTTGTCAAATCCTATTATCATTAACTGGAAGGACTGAAAGGCGCAAATTCATTAACTGTGATTTGTCAATTGTCTAACAACAGTGGATAACAATTGAACTGCATGCTGTGTCCTAATTTCATTCACACAAACTCCAACTGGGTTTTCAGTACATAGTGTACTAATAATGACACTCAATGATGTTGATATTCACCCTGAATTGATTGATTAGAGTGTGGTTTTAAAGGAAAAATGCAAAAGAAATGCACAAAAGAACACAGGGAAACAACACAAATCCTGAAAAACACAAAATGACAATGATGAGACAACTCTAAGAAAGTCTAGAAATAGTATATATTAGAAAAAACTCAGAAAGAAAACCAAATTTCTCAGTTCAACTAACATCTGTTGGCAGATGTATGTATAATTTTCCTTTATGGAAACAAAACAGTTGCAAAACAGTTGCTTGGGTGATATAGTATGAATTAATGTGTACAGTTTAGTGTCAAAATGGGACATGGCTTCACTATAAGAAAATGGTAAATAAAATACAATTCCTTTTTATTCAGGTCATTTGGTCTGCCACTTTGGTCCAAACTGAAAATGAAGATGCAAATTATAAATGCAAATTGGGTGGATTCCAATCAAAATTTACACAGACATTCGTGGTCCCCAGAGAATGAGGACACCTGACTTTTCATCTAGAACCATCATATGCTCAAGGAAACATCTTGGTAACTATTTGAATATTTAAGGTTCCTAGAGGATGAATTGCAAGAACATTGTTCATCTGCCTTTTTTCAGTATCTTGGTTTATTACCAAAAAGCTGGAAAGCTAATGCCCTTCCCATGAGCCTCAGCTGCACTGATGTGAGCATGCAGCAATGAGCAAGGCAGTTCTTTTTAGTGTCCTGAATCCATAGAATCAATTCATAAAAAGATTTGTTCAACAGATTCCTTCATCGAAACATCAAGTGCTTGACTGGAGATCCAACTGTGTATTCCCACTAACTCTTGCTTCAACAAAAACGCCATATTCCATTCACAATTCTTGACTTTTTACACGTTTCCTTGCTGGATATCTGATGTGAATGCTGGTTTTTAATGACTTTTGATATCTTTAACTGAGATTTAGTTTGGCATTACTCTTGAGTTTCTCTATCACTCAGGACTCACGTTCCATGTCTGGTGCATTCAATGAACAAATCACTGAACATGCACCAGTCCCTCAGAGTGAAATGATCTATGACAGTCTCATAAGCTGCTGATGAGTTTTTTCAGTTTCTTCCACTTTTTGCCCAGCTATTCATTTTGCATTATAGTATATTTAGTTGTCATTTATATGCATTGCTATGATCCACATCTTTTAATGCTATTCATAAATTTTTTGACATTCAGAAATACATTTTTATTGTTCTGCCATTAATCTCTTGGTCATATATTGGTCTATGGCTACTTGTTTCTATACGCAGCTCATATTACGTTGTGTTGCTGCTGTGGTAGGATAAATTCCTTTTTGGATCAATAAAGTACTGACCTAGACTTAAACACACACCCATGTGATTTGTTCACGAACAAATCAATGACCTGAGTGATTCGAGTCATTGTTCGTGAGCGAACCACATTTGCGGGGATACACTCACCAGCTCAGAGTTCATAATTTTGCTGATATTCATACAAACAACAACAAATCACATTTGCCCGAGCGAATCAATCACTCGCTCAGCAAATGAGTGTATCTACACACGTTCCCTCGCAACTGACTGAGAGTTCAATAGAGCTGAGAAATGAATGGATTTTTGCACCAAGTTATCTACTTCGATTTGTTCATTCATTTTATAAATGACACTATATTAACCAATGTTAGCATTCAACTTAAAGCACCACTGTCACCACACGTGCAGCCCAACAGAGCTGTTATCCTTCCATAGACTCTTGTCTACCAGCTTTTTCCATGGCCATGCATCTACATATAAAACCAACGAGCCAATTGCAAAATGCACTCTAGAATTTTTGGAGCATATCCCAAGGAATACACATAAGGTCCCATTTCACCCTTGTCTCCTAGAACTTGTATTTTTATTAAAATAAACTGCAACAGCAAAGTTTTGTTGGAAACATATATGCTTTTCTGAATGAATGAAGCGTTACATTTACTAACATCGGCGGAGTTGCCAGGAGGCGGTTGCAGCCAAAGGCAAATGTACAAATTGGGAAAAATTGTCATTTTGTTTAAAAGTAAATAAACAGGTTGGGTCTGAACTCACTGTGAACTTTTCTGCATTAAACCAAACCGGGATCCTTTCAGTCAATCAGTGCCAGTAAACATTCAGTTGGCCTTGGTATCATCCTTGACCGCTTTGGTACTCTTGGAGAAGAGGCTGGCCTGAATGATGTACAGATTATTTCATTTAAAAGACAATGATCACATCATACCTCAAACAAAGGACACCCCCATCATGTAATTAAAACAAAGGGAATTTAAATATCTATACATGAGAACTAAATCTATCTTATGAAACAAATGATTCACATACCTGTTGAGATAGCAAAAAGTTGAACTGAGACTTACCTGTATTCTATAGTTTTCTCTGGTATAAAGATATGCTGCTTATGTAAGAAACAGGTAGTATAATAATTTATTTTGTTATGTAGATGGGCTTCTACTACTGTGACATATCAAAAAGTCTTCTGTGAAAGAGACCTATAGCTCGCTAGTAATCACTGGATTAATTCATTTTCTAAACAAATGGCTGATCTGTGTAGGGGTTCCTAACACTTAAGCTATTTACAATACATAATATAGGCAATTAATGGAATTTAAGGTAAAAGTCTTATATAATATAGATCCATTTGAAAATAAAGTGAATCTTCACATTACACATGAAAGGCAAAGTGACAATAAAGGGAAAATAACAATGCTCATTCATAGAATATTTTTTCGTCACATTGCTTTTTATTTTTCTGTTCTCGTTCCTACATCTCACCTGAGTATGTTCCCTCACTGTGGGTTCTGGTTAAAGGGAAATGTTTAGGAAGACGAGAGGAAGATTTATTATTTATTTCATGACCTGCCCTGCATGCTGTTGTTGCCACATATGGTGTTTGAGTTGCCAGGTCTGATGACACTTCAAGGACTACAACAACTTGGTAACAGTAACTCATTTTCACTCATGTTTCATTCACTTTGATTAAATAAAGGGGGCTTGAATAATTCAGTCGCAAGCTCAAGATGCTGAAGTGGGGCAGCATTTTCGAAGAAAACAATTCTTTATACAGGAATTCCAATAACATTTGGTTTGTTCAGGAAAATGTATCATAATAAAAAAAATTCAGATGCAAAAATGGAAGCAGCAGTATTTATGTATTCCTTTGCATTTACTTAAATTGTAAAATTTTAACTTCAAAAAAATTCAAACTGCCTTTGTGTCCCCCCTAACTTTTGATATGGTATTTAAAGAGTAGAAATAGCCAGTGTGTGTAAATTTACTGATCAATTCAACTATTAATATTCATTAATGAAATATCCATCACAACGAAATGCATAACAGTGGTTGGAACAGTCAGTATCAGCCCCATAAATCATTCAAATCCTACTGTCACCTGCATGTCTTAACCTGACAGATTGCTCAGTGTGACAGCATCACAAGACAAAAAGACTGATCAAAAACCATGCAGCAATGGCAGAGTTGGCCACATCTCCATTTAATGGTCTCTTAGAGGAATTCTCGTCCCTCATCGTCTGTGCATGCTTTGGAAGTGGGGCAGTGGAACACTCAGAGTTATGCCTACAGACAGTGCAGGAAGTATCAGACACACAGCTTGAAAGCGCAATTGCATAGACATTCAGGCACACATGATAGCGCTTGTTACAACAGACAGACACACACAAGTTCTCTGACACAGACCCTAGACCTCAGGGGTTTTCCAACAAACATCTGGAGCAGCCTGTGCCTCCTCTCCTCTGCTCCTTAATGAGGCACAGAGATGATTATTAGAGGATGGTTTAGAGGGGAAAATGGGGAGAGGAGAAGGTAGGGAGAGAAATTAAAGTGGAGTTTAGGAATTGTTTGCTTTTCCTGCTGCACAGTCCTCAAATAATGAGGAACACCTCCAGTGCTTTGGATCTAAAGAAATTTCACAAGCTTAATAAACTTCCACTACTATAGATCACAGACACACTTCAGAGTAACATTCTTCCCTGGGAAGGAGGATGTTTTGGGGATACATCCCAGGGAACCAAAAAACAGGTCACAAGTGTTGTGTCCCAGATTCGAGTCTCAGAGGTAAAAGATTTAAAAAAAACAAAACAACTGAAAGTCCAATCCTTCAACTTCTGAGATACTGACAATTAACAACATTTTTACCACCGTAATGCACAATGCATTAGTCAATCTCTTTTTCAGCAAAAGCCCCGCATCCTGCCAAATGATTATTTTCTAATTAAAAGAACGATATTTATCAGCCTTATACTGCACTCCTGATGAGGCAGGTGTGAGAACGCTGAGTGCCGTTGATGATGATTTCTCACATTAAGCAGAGTGCAGCATCATGAGTTTTTTTTGTATGGTTGCTATAATTTTTTTTCACCCAGGAGGGAGTCTATAGAAACATGCACCTGCTGGGCTGACTCTCTGGACAACCTAAAGATGATGATGACGCCGATGATAATGAGAATGAACATGATACACAAGGTTCCTGCACACAACCAGACAAAGCAATAGATATGCTGCACATGCAGGAACTCTTTACTGTGTGTTGGTTTGGATTCTCAAATGTCATTTGTGGCTGAACTGAAGCTGCTAATATTTCCATGCATTTCATTATTAGATATTCGATAATGTCCTTACTTAAATTAAAGTTTTCATTCTGTGGGGTTGATCCAACAAAATTTGACAGTTAGTCAAAATTATGTTGTTTAAATGATTTACTTTACATAGTGTATAGCACCACTCATTTAATATGATGTCGTCATAAGCCTTACATATTATTATTTTTTTTAAATATCTGCAGCATTAAAAAAGTATTCCATGAATTTAGCGTTATCAAAACATTGTTGGACTCCTGATGGACAGGTTATTTTTTTAATCAATGCAACAGTTCCAGATTTTTTTTTTTTATGCTTTCTTCTTCCTTGTCAAAATCTGATGGCTACATCAGATGCTAGCTACAGTTTACACTTTATACCCCAATATTTCTTCATTTTTTAAACTCGTAATCTATGCTCACAACTCGTGCTGCCTCATGTGAATTCACTGGAGGCAGTTTATCAACAAATTTACATGATTTTTTTCACATACATAGTAGTTGTCACTACTTAGTACTCAGTACTTAAAACATTTTAACAGGCGATGATGTGTAGATTTGGTGTGATTTCCTATTTAAGCCAAAGAAAATTAATATACAAACAGAGCAAATATCTGCCCAATAATCTGAGTGGCATTATCTTGTATACAGTTATCCCCTTTATTACACACAACCTATAGATGTGTGTGTGTGTGTACATTCAAGGTGGATTTCTCCCTGCCATTTTTGCTTCAATAAAGCTGCATCCTCTTACTAGATAAACCCTATTCATAGTATGTATCAGAGGTGGGGGAGGAGTGCAGATATTAAAGTCTAATTAAATAATCATTAGTGTATCTCCAAGTACATGGAGTGATGCAGTAAGGGTGGATTTCTTTTCATGTTCATATTCATAATATACTCTATTTACTACGCACACAACACACTTTGCCTCTATTTAAAACTGGAGCACAAGTCGTGATGTATAATTCAGTTTAAATGAGACACAAAACACGATGTTGGGCTCATTTACACTGTGGCATCACTCTAATGAACATAAGATAGTCATTTGTAAGTTAATGGAAATGGAATTTCCATGTGAAGCCAGAAGAAAAAGAAAAAACTGTGACAAGGGCTTTTTTTTATCAAACAAAAGCAACATTTTTTTTCACTTTGTTATCTCAGTGATCTCATGTATGATGATCTCATCAGTTTTAATTGTTCTAGTCTCTATTGCACATTTAAAAATTAAATGGAAATCAGAGTTTTAATTGCAAAGACTGGACAAAGAGAAGTACTTCTTTCACAGCATGTCTGACAGTCTGCATCGATGTGGCCTGTCTGTTAATAAAGTGACCAGTGGATACTTGGTCCCTCAGAGTCTCTATGCTGACCTTGCTTAAAAGGCAGATAATTGCTTAGTTCATCCCCTGTTTTTAACTCATATTCTGCATGTGTAAAGATAATGGAAACTGCCCAGGCTGCCCAGCAGAAGTTAATGAGATGATGGAGACTCAAAGGCAGGGTCATGGTTATGCACTTGACAGATGTGCCCCACCCCCTCAAACAGGCCAATCTAGGAGGAATTTTCCTTTAAAACAAAAGCTCGACGTGGATTTAAATGTTAAACCTGAAAATCAACAGCTAATTGGAAAAATATACTGTTTATACAGGATGATTACGTTCATATTTTGGATATATGTGAATTTAAGCATACAGTTCTATTTTGCTCAGTCGGTTCTCAGAGATAAACTCTGATGTCTGGTTTAAACAATGACATGGGGAAGATTGTCAAATAGACTCATATTATCTGTGACAGTAGTAGCATACTCTCCAGCAGAGGTGAGAACCAGGATGAATGAAACACTCTGAATAAATGGAGACAGTGAAAGCGTCTTTTACTACTGGCCAGCCTTTTAGGGCCCTGGGCAAGTTTTTTTTTGGGCACCCCATATCTTGGTGATCCAGTCTTTGCTCCACCTTTGCAAGACTGTTGACATCACTCTTATACAATGGTTATAGCTTAAAAACAAAATGAAATGTCTTTGTACGTAATTACTTAAATTGAGAACATTCAGATCTGCTGTGTATTCCCTTCTGTTTTAGATTTTTTAGCTCAGCCTTGCACTCTCTTGCAATAAAATGTTGTGTTTTCTCTGTCCTCATATTTTCATGGTCCATTATGGACAAGAAATAAGTAAAAATACTGAAGTTTGACTTCAGTGTCACCTAAGACTGTACGAATTAATCTCAAAGATAAAAGAAATTAAAAAATCAGTCTTTTTCGACCTCTGGAACTTGACTGATTTGTTGTAGATAGGCCTCATTGTTGTCATTCATTTTGCAGTGTTTCTGTATTTTATTGTATTACCTTGTGTTTTCTTTATTTGATTTTGATTATTTTAATTGTTTGTTTACTCAAGCCTCTTTGTGGTAAGCTCTACTGAGCCCCTTAGAGATCCCAGCAAGTAAATAATTGTATAAAAAACAAAAAAGAAAATGGAAAATAAGAAAAAACAGAGGGACTTTTTAATTTTGACATTAACTTTTTATTATAAAATTAAAATTATTGGTGTGAAACTGATAGCTTTAGGTCATTTCTCGATCTTCCAGCTTGATGATTCTTAATTGACAAACTCACCTTACCAACCTTCTCACATCTCTTTACAAGTAACACTGATTGACTCCATACGGATTACAGCAGATTTTCATCTCATTTTCATTTCAAACACATTTACTTGCTTACTTTTACAAATATAGCATTCATAATACAGAAGACTTATTCACAACACTACTGCTGGTATAAATATCTATTATTTGTATATGTAGATCCACATATTACATATTTGAAACGTTTTTCCCAACGGTCTCTTTAATAAATCTTCTCACTTTGTTTTCTCCTCCAACAACTTGCTAAACCTACTCTGCAGAGCGGACAACTTGTCCTCCATTGCCCTTCCAGATGTAATGACTCTAATTCCCTCATGCTAATGGTGTGTCTGAGTCTCAGCCCCTGCTGGGACCACCAGCCTACTTCTTTTGGTCACTGCCTGGCCCCAGGGCAAGGAGGACCATACTTTGCAGAGACAGAAGAGAAAGAGAGAGAAAGGGCGAAAGAGGGTTGTGGTTTGATGCATGCACGATCTACCCACAGACAGATTGGCCTCCTCAGGCAAAAAGGACCTGTGGATAAAAGTGGATGTCATTGAACCGTGCATGTGTGTGTGCCTCACTGAGTGGGACATCCAAAATTGGTGCCAGCAGCAGAATTAAACAATAACACCTCGCTGTTTGACCTTACTCACTAAAATCAAAAGCACATCTGTAAGATGTGTGTGTGTGTGTGTGTGTGTGTGTGTGTGTGTGTCTGTAAATGTTCATACGTATAACTCCACACCAGCATCAAAATGCTAAATCTGCATGCTTGCGTGTGTATGTGTGTGTGTGCGTGTGCGTGTGCCTCATGGGAAGCTGGGGAGTTTGGGGGTGGCAATGATGATGAGCAAACACTACAGGGGGAATCAGCCCTCATTACCCACAATTCCCTGATGCTGCACTGCGCCAGTGAGCGCGACTAGATTCGTCCCATGGGCAGAAATAAGAGGAGTCACTCACTCGATTTATTAGACCATCCCAAACTCCCCTGCCCCCTACATAACCTGCTGCTATCCCCGTGTCTTCCTGCTTCCTCTCATCCCTCTGTGTCTTCCCACTCTCTCAGCCACCTGCAGTCTTCCATATGTCCTAGAATCTCTCTCCTACTTACAAAGTACAAGAGTTGTATCAATCTTCTCATCTAACTTTTAAGCAAAGAAAGCAATTACACATAACTCATGAAATGCCAAACATTTTTTTCTAAATAAAAGGACGATATTAGCTGCATATAACCATGTAACCTCTCTTGTGGTGGCAGCGTCAAACCTGTCTCCATATAGAGACCTCACCTATGATCTTTTGTTTCTGTTTAGATCAAGATTTCCGACTGATTCCATACTTTTTAAATACCCTGTCTACTTCATCTTCTCACACTTTCAAAGGTCTCCCTTATCTTTATTTCTTCAATTTATTCATCCCTCTATTCTTTTCTTTGATTTTGAACTCCTTGTACCTTCTTCCACTTTTTCTATCTCTCTCCATCTGAGTAGCAGTGAAGTATCCATCCATCAGAGAGAATAAGTGCTGTTGAAATCCCGTGCCGCCCATCACAGCCCCTTGTCTCACTGTGTTTGCATACAAACATATTTCAGCCTACTTGCTTGTCAGCGGCACAAGGAACAACACGGCACATAGTCATATCTTACATCCTATTATGATTTCAGGATTTATGATTGATAAATATGGGGATGAGCTGCACAACCTGCAGAGGCCTAGGCCGAGGTTTGTTGAAATTCTATTGCAAATGACAAGATAGGAAAAAAAAAGGAATCCATGGTTCTTCTTATATTTGGGGTATATATTAGTCCCCTGTTACTATAGAAAATAAGGCACCATCAAGTCTGGATGCCTGTTGTGATGGATATAAGTTGTTAAATCTGATTTCTAATGAGCCATTCTGCAGTTTGTCAAGGTAAAGTAGGCGCAAATTTATTTGCATGAGTTTCAAATGACAGTTTATGTGTTACCATATTTTATTTGATTTATAATAATTTACTTTTATTCTTGCAACATTAAGGTTGCAAGAATTAGTGGTGGTTGTAAATATCGAGCACTTGCCATTTTGGGGTTGTTAGGAATAAAAACTGATCAATTGTTATTTGGAAAAAAAATTCTGTTCATATTTTTCAGAATAAAAGACCCCTGAAGGCTGGACCCAACCCTTGATTTCATCTTTGGATGTCCATGAATTGGTTTATCTGTGAAAAAGGGAAAAGAAACACAGTTAAAAGAATAGAGAAACTCCACAGTCTTCTATTGAAAGGGTTTGTGCAATTTGTTTGATGATACCTTAAAGCTGAAAAGCTTGATGCGCTTTATGGCTGCGACTCCCACTGATTGTGCAGAGATCTCATTTCACACATGAACGTATCTCTCCACTGTGTGTGTATCCATACACTCTGTAGTTAGTGCCTTAACATTAGATGTCTTCTTGCCCTGGGCTAGATCACAGATTAGAGGAGGAGAATGGAAGAGACGGATAGTTGCAGAAAGAAAGAGGAAGGTGTCGCAGAGAGAGAGCATTTCTTCACATTTTATTTATTTGTTCAATTTTATCAGTGACTTTCCTTCATTGCAGTTACTGATACAAAATATGTTGCACCTGTATCCATTGTCTGCAAAGATCCACTGTCTGCTTTTTGTGTTCTTTTTACTTGGTTTGGAGGAGCCTCTTAAACATCAAAAATGAAAGCTCTTCACCTAAAGATAATATTAACATAATCAACAATGATAGAAACAGAGGTAGCAAAATGCCCAAATTTGATCCCCAAGTATTGATCTACATCCTGCTACACTGTAACTGTAAAACCAGAGACAGATAAAGGCTTTGTACCTGCAGGCCCTCTGGCTGATTGGGGCTATATTTATCACCACTGGAGCCCTCTGATGATTAGGCCATTTAGAGGGGGGTCCCTGTAGTCCTCCACTGATTAGCAGAAAACATCTTCCCTAATATCCTTAACAAGAACAACGCCTCAGGACAACATGTCGATGCATACAGACAAGTGTCTGCACACATGCTTTCACACACACACACACACACACACACACATGCACACACAAACACACACACACACACACGCACACATGCACACACAAACACACACACACACACATGCACACACAAACACACACACACACACACACACACACACCTCCTTAGAGATAGAAGAAAAGAGCTGAGGGCAACCCATCCTCCTCTCCTCCGCCTCAAAGTCACCCTTCTCTCCTCCATCCATAACTTGGCACCTCACACTATTTCTGGGATGAGACCCCCCCCCAACCTTGCATTTTGTCTACTACCTCCCACTACTACCCTCAGAACAGACACATATGCACCATATTGAGTTGGTTATGGTTCAAGAGTCCCACCACCTCACATAAAGTTGCTTTCAGCATCAATATGAAATAAACCATATGAATATATGAATAAACACTGGACTATGAGGAAGCCCCCTATTCTCGGGGCAAGAGGCAAGGAATGATATTGGAAACAGAGTTAATGCTACTATAAGAAGCCTGGGGTGTGATTTTATGGACAGTATCTCCCTCTGTGGATTGTTTGCTTAGATGCATTGACAAATTGCAAAAACCGACTTGAAATACTAAAATAAAGGGGAAACCAATTAAAACACCAGTTGTTCTGAATGTGTAAAATCAGGTATGAGGTAAAATCAGTGCAAACTTTAGATGATATGCGATACACACGAGTCAACGTGACTTCAATTGCTTGCATAACCTTTATCACTAAGCAAAAAAAAAAAAAACACACCAATGTTGCCAATGAATATTATCTTAAATTCCCCTGCCCCATGCTGCTTTCAAGGGCTGTATGAAATACTGAAAGTGTGGTTACGATGGACACCAACTACCCAAAACACTGGACTCGTGTCTCAATAAAACTCTCGTTATGTTCATTTGTTACAGCTTGAATAATGATGTCCCCCCACACTTTTCCCTACTGTCATTTCTAGTGCCTGCACATACATATACATATATATATATATATATATATATATATATATATATATATATATATATATATATATATATATATATATATATATATATATCCCCAGGATGACTCAGCAGAGCAGTTGTCATTGAGTTATCACAACTGCTGACAATGACACATGTTATATTGAGTTTCCAATACAACCCAGACGCACCTGCGTCCACGGCGATTCGTTTTCGACGTGCCGGCCCGATCGCGACGGGCGTGCGCGGGGCGGGTTTTTACGAGGCGCACGCGAAGGCGTCGTGAGCGTCCCGCCGTGACGTCACGCGGAGCCGTTGAGTCAGTCAGCCGAAGGAGGAACTCGGACCAGAGAAAATCAACCAGGAAACCGAGGCTGCTAAACTGACCCGGTCCGACGGCGAAACGGCGCTGCGAAACTAGGCCAAAAACACGGAATATTAGCACAGTGTCCAGTGTTTAAGTTGACACAGAGCAGCGACATGGCTTCCCTCTTCAAGAAGAAGACTGTCGACGGTAAGTTCGCTCCGTGTGAGAAGCTAGCCGACTTGTTTTTAGCCCGGCGGTGTCGTTCCATCTCAAATTAGCTTTTCGCGTTTAACCCGTTTAACCCGTTCTGGGTCTGAGTCACCAGTCACGCCGTCGGCCGAGGTCCCTAAACCAGAGTTTTTATGTAGCTCTGGAAAACCTGCTCCCGTTGAAAATGACTAGTTTAGAGTGAAACTCCGAGCGTCCATAACGCTGCTAAAACTGGAACCATTAGCTGGCAGTTGACGCCCGGTCCACAGAAGTTAGGTCCGAGGAGAAGGTGTCTCGTTGAGCTGAACTAGCGCCGAGGTTGAGTAACTGTTTTCCAGGGAGTGAACAGAAATCGGAAACATTAGCCCCAATTGTCATAAAATATGATAGATATTAGATGAATAAATATCATCGGGTCTAGAATTTGTTTTATCTTTGATATTCAATCACTTACTTTTATTCATCAGACTAATCGAATAGCTACTCTTCCTCACGTTGTGTCTCCCAGGAAGACATTAACTAGAATACATCACCGATCACATGTGATCGACACTTAGGCTCACAAGCCGCTGCTTTGCTGTGCAAGTTAAAAAAAAACGATCCACAGTTTAATCTCAAATGGTTTGCTAAAGTTGAGTAATGTAAGGTTGGATGTGTTAATTTTACTCACTAATGAATAAGTGTCAAAATTCTGAAAAGCCCTTCAATCTAAATATTTCAGTTTTTTTCTCCAGGCTCAGTAATCACCAGCACAAGGTCAAAATGCCCCCCCCACACCCCCCACCTCCACCACCCCCACACCAGCTTCTCTTTTGTCAAATTTAACAAATCAATCATTCTGTTTCAAATGCTGATTATATTCACTCTCAGAGCTTGATTTCCAGAGGAAGGACGGAATAAACTTCACCCCTTTGCAACCCTAACTAAACTTATTTGTGCAGACAATTTCATAGAAGTATATGATCTGCATATTTGAAAATAGGATCAGTTGGTAAAGGCATATTTTTTCACAGCACCAACTATCTAATCCCCCCTATCATTGCCATTTCAGTTTCACTTATACAATTATCTGCATACTGTACTTACTGTGTGCTGTGTTACCTCCACTTCCATGCCAAGCCACTGTCAAGTCTTTTCAGCTGTGACATTTCGCTGTCCCCCATCCTCTCGCATCCTTAATTCCTCTCCTCTCTCCCTCTGGACGTAGTTTTTTTTTTTTCGTTGTTGCCCTGGGTGAGGTGGCTGAAGTGGTTTCTGGTTATTTGGTGAAAGGAGAAGGGGGGGTTAGATCACACATATTTGTAGGACGATATCCCTCCCACTTCGAGACGTTGGCGGCACGTCACCTTATACGTGTACATGTATCGCCCTCACAAGTGAGCTAACACAGTAATGTGTCTTGAACAAGTTCATGATTGCTGAGCTTTTCAGAAACGTATTTTTTTTTGCAATGGCTCACTTTTTTCCGTAAAAGGGTATTTCCTACAATGTAGCAGCTTATGAATATAGAGCTGAATCAGTCATTCAGAAAGATATTCTGCAGTACTTTATTTTATTTTTTTACCCATATAATGTTCAAATCTGCACACAGAACCACTTGTCAGGTAATTCTGTGCACCTCTACTGTGCGTCTGTCCATCCTGGAAGAGGTATTCCTCCTCCGTTATTCTCTCTGAAGTTTCTCACTTTTTCCCACTATTAAAGGTTTTGTTTGGGGGAACTTTTGGAACTGAGGGTCAAAAGATATAGTGTAGTCTTTTCTGGGCACATTGTAATACACTTTGAGGCAAATTTTTAATTTTTGATCTTGCATCATATATATATATATATATATATATATATATATATATATATATATATATATATATATATATATATAACTAACTTTACTTGGATAATATTTTTTTTTCTGTATTTATTAATTCTGTATTCATGTGGAAAGGGCTACAAAGATGCTCTATATTAGACCATCTAGAAGCCAACAAAATTTCAACTGAACCTTTTGTATTTATTTTGTGTCAAGACTAAAATTAAGGGTTTAAAATTGTGTAACTGCAACTGTATTAGTTTTCTTTCTCAATGTCCTGAAGGTGGTTTTTGTGTGTGCGTGTGCGCGTGTGTGTGTGTGTTTGTTTGTTTGGGGGGGGGTGCTTGAGTTACCCCTCACTCAGAGGCCATGGATGGATGTGTGACTCTAGGGTTTAAATGATATCACACGAGGCCTCTTTGTGTTTGTGTGGGTCGTTGGGAGCTGACTCAGTGTTGGTGTGAGCTGTTCAAGTATCTCCACAGTTGGCAGTGTCAGAGTGCGTGTGCAATGTACTGCTGATTACTCTGTGGTATTTTGTGTGCATGTGGGCACACACTCAAACATCCTCACTATTATGGCACTGAATAGATGTTTTAGATTTCTTCCATGCAGCTGACCTAGACCCTGCCCTTTCTAACCGCATTGCACAAGAAATGCAGTGGCGTCCATATTTAAAATGGATTTTTATCCTCAGCAGTCTGTGTTTCACCACTGCAAATGTAGCACTCCAAAGACCTTTAAAAGAAAACAAAAGAAGAAGCGCTTTAGCATGGTTTTTCTTTAAATCACATGAGGAGAAAAAAACAGATGGTATTCAACATTCTTCGTGCTATTCTTCATATGCACTCTCTCTTCAGCTGTCAGCTTCTGATTATGTGGGCTATGCAAGTCATGAGTGATGCCAGATTTCAAGACTGGAGTTTGCTTACCATCTCTTCACATAGTGATATATAGAGTTAAAGGTTGAGGTTTGACAAGCCTAAATGTGCTTAAGCTTGACTTTCTTGTCAAGATATAAGTGATGTGAAACTAATATATATTGTAGGACTGAGAAGTGAAAAATAATTACCTAAATAATTACCAAATAATTACCTAAAGTCAAAGAGTGTGTATTTGCATTTTGGTATTGAGAAAAAGGTTTTGTATAACTGTACAGGCTTTACAGATTTGCAGAGTATTAATTGATCTTTCTTCCTTACTGTCTTTCTCTTCAAAGACATAATCAGGGAACAGTCTAAGGAGTTGCGGGGCACTCAGAGACAGATCACCAGGGACAGAGCAGCGCTGGAGAAACAAGAGAAACAAATGGTGGGACCACACACACACACACACACGCACACACACGCACACAAACTGTTTTGAGAAAAAAATATCCTTACACAAAACATCTTGCATAGATTTCTACATATTGCATCAGTGCTTTTAGACCACCTGCTCTCGCAACACATACGCACTACATCCATTTCCTACAATCTGGGATTGAGCCGGATTGGTTAATGGGTCTAAATTAATAGACAAGAGAGATTTGGTACAGTGACTTTGCTTCGGGCAAGTGAGACCTCCCTCTCTTACACACATACACTGTGACACGGTAGGGCTATATTCGCAGACGCAAACGACATTTCTCCTCTCTGAAGATGAAAGAAGCCAGCTGTATCCTCTACCCTCTCTTGTATTAAGTAAATATCATACATGACATAATTACTTCCCTGGGGATCCATGTTTTTATTCCTTGTTAATGCTCTCTGATAATTACTCCAGTTTTTAAAGCTTTGTTGCACATTCTAAATAAAAGCTACTTTCACTAAGAAATGGAAATGACCTGTATTTGCAGTTTAGTACAACCATGACTGTCGGTTGCCTCCCACCATGCACACTTTCAGATCATCCCCAAATATCAAAGTACTATTAAATTCAAGTTGTTCATTTTCCCTTTGTTTTTATAGAACTTAGGAAATTAGAAGGAGAATGGAAAAGAGAAAAGAAACAGGCATGTCATCAAGGTCCACATTCAGGAACTTAGGGCACGGATGTTCTTTTGAAAAAAATAGTTAATGATTAAATTTGAATGTAAGGCCTTAAAACATTGAGTCTTTTCAAAATGCTTGAAAGTTTCAATTGCATCTGTTTTATTAATCAGATTTGCTTAACAGTTAGTCATCTGTTTTTTTCTTATTCTTTCTATATAGTAAGTGTCAGTAGCTGGGGTCAGTAAAATTATCATGATTTTTTTTTTTCTACCTGGTTTGTTACACTGATTTTAGGTGAGTTTCTGACCATGCAGAAAACACATTAGATATAAATGTTTGTAGCAACATCTTTAAAATTCAACACATTATCTATCTGTTCAAAGAAATCTGCATCATTTTGGTCCTTGTTAATCTATACAGATTTCCAGTTAGTACCAGGCCTAACAGCCTAGCGGTTGTTTGCTGTATCCTACATGTTTAGGCTCTATCCATCAACCCCCTCTGCCTCATCCCTCCTTTCTGCCAGGGCAGTAAATAAGGTGTTTGAAGCTTTATGTTAGCAGCAGCCCCACTGCTCTCATCTCTTGACTTGTCACTGTTAATGCATCCATAGTTTTTTCAGGACAGCGGTGCAGTTGTCATCGTTATTGGCACTGTGTGCCCTCACAAGCAGCTGAATATTGACTGAGACTAATTCACCTGTGTGTGTGTGTGTGTGTGTGTGTGTGTGTGTGTGTGTGTGTGTGTGTGTGTGTGTGAGAGAGAGATGTGGGCGCATAAGACAGAGAGCCAGACTTTCTATTGCTTTGGCACTATAAAACATTAATAATTGATTGTTATTTCCTGAAGAGGATGCTTTCAACACACAAAAGAAATAAACAAGACATGCTGGAGCTGTTGCACGTAGCAGTGCTGAGAGGCCTGGCTAGCTTACTGTAACCTGGAGCTCTAGTCTTTTTCTCTTGGGATGCTCATACACATTTAAGCCCACACACAGGATCCTTGTGGGCATGAGTGGGTTTTCTGATGTTTACCAAAGCTAAAAGCATGTATTTGCTTGCCAATGAGTAAAATGTGATCCGGACGACTGTGTTTACTATGTTTATATTTGCACACACTTTGGTCTTCAGGGAGCATTTTGGATATGTTGGTTTATCAATACATTTGTGCATATTTATAATACAAGATGTGTCCAAAGAAAATATTCAGATTAATTAGTGGACAAAAAACCTTTTTAAAGTACACTACATAAGAAGTCTATAGAAAGAAGAAGGCATACGATATACACCCCCTCTGATACACTGCTAAAGACGGAAGTGTAGCTTTTGACATGAAACCGATGGAAAATTGGTGATGCTCACTGAAACAATGAAGGTCATGAAAACATTACTTCGGGTTGAAATTTTTCCGTTAATGTAAATTGGTTTCTCTGTTATGTCTAATCTGCAATATGGTATTTTTGTATGGTTAGTCCTAAACCCTCTGTTGTTCTTAATTTATATGCATGCACACAGGAACATTATCTCACAATTAAATTCTCAAGCACCCTGATATGTTTTAGATAATCTAAGTTTATCTGAATTACATATGGTGCAATTAGTTGCTGCTCTCCCTGCCTTCTTTTCTGTCATTCTATTGTGTGGAAAATGGACCCATTCTTACAATTTTCATCAATCTTTTGTGCATATTCAGGTTATTGAAATTTACATTAGTAGTGTCAAGGATGTGTACCTAGTGCTAAAATCCTAATATTTCCCTCTCCAGGAGGCAGAGATCAAGAAAATGGCAAAGAGTGGTAACCGGGAGGCATGTAAGATCCTCGCCAAGCAGCTGGTCCAGCTGAGGAAGCAGAAAAATCGGACATATGCCGTCAGTTCTAAGGTCACTTCCATGTCTACGCAGACAAAAGTCATGAACTCCCAAATGAAGATGGCCGGTGCCATGTCCACCACAGCCAAGGTAAAAATCCTAGATCCTGTCATTCAGTTAAACTGGTCTGAGTGATGTGTAGAGGTGGCAAGTTTACCTCAGTTTGTTAGAAGAAAGGGCTGCACTGTAAACAACAAGCAAGAAATAATAGTTATTAACATGTGCATGTGTCAAAAGAAAGGCTAGCATGAAAAGCAATATTTGCACATTGTATGAAACCAAAACTGACTGCTGGGATTGTTGTTTGTATGTGTTCATATTCATCTTTTTTTAATGAAAATTGTGCATATCCTACAGATGATTATATTAAAATTGGACAGCTAGAATTGCTTTGTTCCATATTGTAGGTTTGCCCTCACATTTATTAATACTTAGACATTTGATATCCAATATATTCACTTCACAATTTAGGTTTTTTTGTTTTTACATGAACTAGTTTCAGTGTTTACTCGTATCAATATTTAAGTGTTCTAATTAAAGCATTAATATGGGATCTGTTCATTTATAAAACCAAGTCTTGTAATTAATGAAGTATGACAGGTAGTAATTGGGCAGGAGTGATGTACCATACAGAGTCAGACTTATCAAACACAGGCAGGCCAAATATAATCAGTTTTCAATTTAATGGAGTGTGATGAGGTGGGTGTGCGGCTGTGTTTGTTAGACAGAAAATGTGTAGCTTGTTTTATGTCAGACAAAATTTGTTTATATACAGACAAGTATGCTTGTCCTAGAAAAAAAATTGCAACCTCTATTCTTTTTTTTTCATGAAAGTAACATTCTTTCCACCTTCAATTTTGGAAACTATTGGTTAGCATGATTTGGAGAAGTATGTCAACTACAGTAAAGTGGAGACAGTGATATGCAGCATCTTCTCTGCTGTGTCTGGCTCAGCTGTATAAGTAGGCCACGATTGTGCTGATCTGTCACAGGAAGGAACAAGATGCATAATTTTGAGTTAGTCTGTGTTGTTGTAGTACTTATAATATCCAAATGTGCTAATATATGCAGAGCAGGGTTCCTAGAGTCCTATTTCAACCAAACTAATATTTCCTGGGGACACAGATTTGTAATAGGTAAGGAAATGGTCTGGAATTTGCTCCTGGAGAAACTGCCATCTCTGGGAATTTAGGGAATTTAACTTGACAATTTTTGTAAGAATAACACTCCTCTGGATGAAAACCATATGAGACAAACTTTATATTTAGCTAATGTTAATTTTTGCTCACATTGTTATTATGAGAAAGAAGGCTGTGTAAGAACAATCAGAGGACAGTCCTACAAATTCCAGCATGATGTGAGATCTCGCTAATTTGCAACATCCCCACCTTTTTGTTTCTTTGCTCTTTGCAGCAGTGAAAAAAAACAACTTTAGATGAATATTCTAATGTTCTTTTATTGTTTCAACAGACAATGCAAGCAGTGAATAAAAAGATGGATCCACAGAAGACCTTGAAGACCATGCAGGACTTCCAGAAGGAGAACATGAAGATGGGAATGACTGAGGACATGAGTAAGGATGCATAATACACATAAGCTTGGGTATTAACAGGCTTTCCAAAACCAGATTGTCAAGATATGTGTGGAGGGTTCAAGGAGTGACGTGTTTTGCAGTTTGTGTTTTGGTGAGGGAAAGGGAAATATAAAAATATGATTTTGATATACACATAGACCATCTTTTTAATTTCAAGTACTCATAAATCTCAACACACAAGCATTCACAAATACATACATTCACTGGTTTAAATGTAAAATAGCATTTTTCAAAAAACTGTTAAAAGATATCTCACTTTAAAGTCCACACTGTGACTGAAAATCAATATGTTTGACTTGAACTTAACTGACCCTTTTGTTCTTTATTTTCCCTCCCTGTCTCACTCTCTGTCCAGTCAACGACACTTTGGATGAGATCTTTGATGAGTCTGGGGATGAGGAAGAATCTCAGGACATTGTCAACCAGGTGCTTGATGAGATCGGCATAGAGATCTCAGGAAAGGTAAGAAATTCAAAATTACACAGAGACCTTTAAATTTTTACTACCTGTTTTATGTATGCAACAAATCGTAATGGAGTGCACAACCCCTAGCAACACGAAATAAACAATAAATCCCTCAAATTACTTTTACTTGACTGTGAAAATGTATGCTGACTGCCACATGGTGGGGCTAGCCTTCAGCTCTTCTAGCTCTGAAATGTTTAGTCCCTGTAACTGCCAGGCGGACCATCTGCTGTGTTTCTGGCTCCCCCTGGGGGGCTCCATGAGTTATTACCTCTAATTACACAAGACACACACCCAATCAACAAGGCCACAGCTGGAGAGAACAAATAGGCATGTTTCATAACAATCTACGAAACAGTTTTTGTATTTAGGGAGGGTAATTATTTCCTGCTAAACTACAATAAAAGACTCGTGTCATGCACTTTCTCAGAAAAGTAAAACCATAAAGACTTTATCAGCCAGCCCTAAAGCTGAAAGGAAGTAACAAGTCTTATAAAGTGTAGCAGTTTCAAAGAAAATAACATAAGAGAATAAGCAGCCATGTGGTTTTATCATTTTCTAAATGATCCTTCAATGTGTCATGTTGTTAAGTGTGGAAAACAACAAACACAGCGCAATTTTTCAGCAAATTGAAACGTAATTTTATAAAACTTTGAAATCAATTATACTTTTTGGTTGTGAGTGCCAGATTGCTGTGACCCTACCAGTCACAAACCCTTAGAAAGGTCGAAGCACAGAAAACATTTAGTTATTAACTATTAACTAACAAATCTTTTAAAGAAGTTATTAAAGAAAGTTGAAAAGTGAACTCTCATAACTTAAACCTGTTAAGATAAAATAAAAAATTATGTTTGTTTAATTGCTACCCTCTAGCATTAAAGCTTAAGTGGATAATAATAATTTAAAGGGCTATCACATATTATTTATTCAGTATGAAATGTTACACGGAGTTAAACTAATAGTTTTCCAATATAATTATCAGTAATTGCGAGTGATCTGAACAGGTGTTTTAGATTTGGCTTTGAATTGTCGGTTCACAGCTGTGCATAGTAGCCAGTCATACAACAAGTACCAAGCTTTTGTGATTGTGTTTTTGTATTAAGTATCTATGTGCTGAATGTGCCTGCTAATGGGCTTTTTCTGCCCATGTGCATTTACCAGATGGTGAGAGCTCCAGCTGCAGGAAAGAGTGTCCCTGGTGCAACCTCCTCCAAACAAACCACCATCTCGGATGACGAGATTGAGAGACAGCTCCGGGCTCTGGGAGTGGACTAATTGTCCTCTTTGTTTTAATGTTCTCAGCATAAACCAGTGCAGCATTAGTACTGATTGACACAGACTCTGTCAGTGATGTTGAATTTGTCATGGTTCAAATGCTACAGGTGTAAAAGGATGCGTGCACACACACACACACACACACACACACACACACTCACACACATTAAGACATATACATATACATAGACATTCACACATAAATATTCTCTCATTCTTTGGCAGGTTGCCTCACAGATGATGAACAACAGAACACCTGATCTATTTATGCGAAAATAATATTTATAATGGCATCTTAGTGGCCTCAGCTTGAAGGTCGATCAATAATAGATGCTTGACCTTAAACACAACCTACACACATCTTTGTTTTTATAAGGGCTACAGTGTATATGTGGCCTTGGATTTAGCTTTCCCCATCTGATGTCTTGGTACAAACATGAATTAGTCATGTAATCTATCAGCTTTTATGTGACTGAAAATGGATGGTACATGGGAAACAAAAAGATCATTATGATGATGGAATTTTTTCCTACTCACAATATTTACCTACAATTTTGAAGCCATTGGTTAATTTAAAACCCGTTTGATTTACTTTCTCTCTGAGGCAAACTGTCCTTGTTGACGCATTCTCAGGACACTCCGATACTTTACCGTACAAATGAAAGGAAGAAAGTGCATCATCATAACACATCGATAATTATCATCGCACAAAGAAAAAGAAACTGCTCAACTAGAGAATTAATTGTTGTGGTTTCAAATCTTTGGGTGCATTACGATAGGCAGTGAAGACAGACATGTGCATGTGAAAAGTGTAACTAACGTTGACGCCTTTGGGCTAGATTAAGTCCTTTACTTGCATGACATGATGAGACGGATTGCTCTGAGGGCAAACTGGCTAGCATCTAAATAGCACCACTGAAGTTGCAATGCTGTACAGATTGTGAGACAAAACTTAACCAAACATGAATCGGGACTAATGAAAGACTGGCATATCAATGAGTTTTGAATTGATTGTTTGATACTACTGAGAAATCAAATTCTTTTTCTTTTTTATTTTGGCCTCTTGGTTGACACTTGCTATCGGATTGTGTATCTTATTTTGGACTTGGGATTTACATAGTGATTGTGGGATGGCATTGGTCCTGCAGTCCCTCTTCTCTTTCAGCTGCTGTGCAGTTACTGTCATTTATTTTAAGCTGCCTCACTCATAAGCATAAACACACACTACAAAAACAACATTATGGAAGTGTTTGCTAAATTGACACTGTGATGCAAGAGACGTTTTCTCTGATTCATTAATGTCTGCCCATATCAGTGATGAAGACATCTCATATTATTGCAGTCTCTTTTTCTCTCTGGCCTTTTGTTTCCATGCTGTTTGTCAAAATAAATCAAAAATGTTTTCATTCCTGCATGTATCTGACATGTTCAATTAACAATTTACTGATTTTTTTTTTTAATTTATTTTTTTTTTTACCTCTACCCTGTAACAGTCTTTTGTAATTGTGAGCAGAGACTCTGTTTTAAAAGATTTTGACATTCTGCGCTGTTCAATTAGGAAATTGACACTTTTTAAAAGATGTATGTAGGCCCCTCTTTTTTTCCCCTCTTTTTTTTGTGATTGTAAAGTAACTCTGTAAAGGGTTTATGGCTTTTATAAGGAATAAAGTTTCTTCCGGTACAATTTTGTGATTGTAGAATAAAGCCTCTCTCACATTGTTCCCTTTAAAGGACCGCGCGTTATCGCAAGCTCCTTAACTTCAAACTATATACACTTGACATTTTTTCCAGACCATTTTCCATTCATGATGTGTGTGTGTATATGTATGTATGCATGTATGTGTACATATATATATATATATATATACTTTCCTATAATTTTTAACGAAAGATCCCTGACAGCCATTGATTTATTTCCATATGTGCAGACCCTTGAAACTTGCTCAAGGTCCACTGCAGCATGATGTCTGCATTAAGTTTTGTCAAAGTGGCATCATCGGTGAAAAGTAGTGAGGACTTAAAATCAGTTTGCAAGGAAACTGCATTATGAAGAGTCTGCTAATAGATTTTTGTGTCATGCAGGCGTATCAATCAATAGATGGCTGGAATGATAGGAAAAAAAAATCGAAACGTCTAAAAAACACCAGCATTGGTCACTGCAAAAGCATTAGCTGTTATTTCAACTGTCCTACTGTATATGTGATTTGTAGTAAATGGGGATATGCAAAATGGAAAAATGTGATTAATTAGATGTTGATATTCTGCTATGATTAAACGGTGAAGTGGTATGGATACAGTGTCCTCTAAAATACAAAAAAAGCGAAGATAAATTCCAAGAAAAAACATTTAATAGGTGTAGCTTCCAAGAGTAGCAGCATCACAGCTTTGGGCACCTGTGACATCAGCATTAAGAAGCTTCTTAGCTTCATCCTCCTCAGCATGCTGGGCTCTAACTTTCCACTGTGCAGCCTCAGAAATGTGGCAGCATCAATGTCCCTGCTGCAATTATTTCCTCTGACAACACTCCAGTTAGACAGCTGTACATGAATCCCAATGGGAACTGCTCGTGTCTGAGTGAAGGTGTCTTCTGACTTTATTCATGAATACCCAGTGACACCCCCATGAATTGTACTCTTCGCACTGTACACCTGCACAGACTCTCTATTCATAGTGTAATATAACAACATTAGTATAAATTAAATTTGGCACATGGAGTTCATCATCATTCACTGTCTGGGAACTGAAAAGGAAAACTTCAAACAACCACAAAGTTTTACATTAATCATGTATGTCTTTGGCATATTTACATTTTTAAGCAAGTTGAATAAAGGCACTTCATATCTGTCCGACATTCTAAAATTAGACATATTTTCACTCATTCATTAACTTGGTTTGAACTCTTCCAGACACCAATTAATGGCACCTGATATAAGTTTAAGGCATCAAGGCTCAGTTGCCCAAGAAGGTTTTGTATTAGACAGAGTTTGAAAGCCTGTTTCTTCACTGTACTAAGCTGCTTCACATTAGTCATCCCAGCCAGGTCAGACTGGTTGATGTTCTTCGTTGGATGACACTTTGTCAAGGCAGCAGCGATAAAAGCATAACCTTATCAAGTATGAAAAATGAAATCTATTATACAACAAAGAAACAGCAGACCTCAGATCCATTTGGAGACAAAAATGTCAAAAGTTTTGTATATCCCTGACTTCAGAGCATAAATCTAAGATGTTGTAAAAAGATCAGTATAATATATTAAATCTAAAATAAATATGTTGTGAAACTTTAAATATATTACTGTTACAGCTGTATTCACTTAAATAAATCATCATCAAACATTTTTCGTAGGACAGTGACAGGCAATTAAATAGAGGACACAGAGACATCAGCTACAATCTCAATTACACAGTCATATACAACTACAGCACAGAGTCCTGCTTTTAAATGCAGATACAAATGTAGAACACTTAATTTCATTAACTATAAAATTTCCCTTCTCTTGCCATAAAACAGGGACGAATTTAAGGAGAGTCCTGCAAACATCTGCTTGTAGAGAGGCAAAGGGCTAATGGATTAAATGACATTTGGTCTACTTTCAGTACAAATACAGTAAACAAGGCACAGCCAAGACTCAGTACATTTATAAGTCAGGACGGGTAGCTGCAACGTCAAACATTGAATTCAACGTCAAATTGGCTCCACTGCTCTTTGAGATTTATATATATATATATATATATATATATATATATATATATATATATATATATATATATATATATATATATATATAGAGAGAGAGAGAGAGAGAGAGAGATTTATCTAATTAATAAATACCTAATGCAACAGCAGCTAATTGGAGGTTAAAAAGAGTAAAGAAATTTTTCTATTCTAGTAAATAAGAATAAAATCATTGTAAAAAAGGCATTAAGAAAACTACAGTAATGGATGTCTAACAATGACTCCTGTCTTTACAGCAAAAATGACTCTCTGTCTGAACCTTATTTTACGTCATTGGCCTTTGTGTTTTACTAATCTGTGCTATGCAGTTCGGACTGATTTTGGTCAAACAGGAGCTGAGGTTGAGGCTCGTTTTTACACGTTTCTCCCTTTGGCGACGGTTGCAGAACCAGACTCTCACCACCTCCTTCTCCAGATGGAGCCCTTTGGCTATCCGGGCTATTTCCTGAGAGGATGGCTTACTTTTCTCCACAAAGCTGCGCTCCAGAGCCTCCTTTGCTCCCAGGCTGCAATGCGGAGCAAGGAACAGAGAAGAAAGGGAAAGGAGAACTCCATGAGATTAAACATATATATATATATATATGTATGCTTTTATAAATGTGTGGTCCTTACAGTAGATACCTGATCGTTGTTCTCCTTTTTCTCCTTCGCTCATTTATTCCTATTTTATCATTGTACAAGGCTGGGGGAAAGAAAAATATGTTGTTACTCTGGTGTACCTGTATTTTTGAGTAAGGAAAGGACTAAAAGACATCCACTTTCAAGCACCACAACAATAAAGGTGACTTACAGACTGTTGATGACTGACTAACCTAATCTAAACTGCTGGGACTTCCTATTGATTGGCAGTATCAACATAAGATTATCCATGATTATTCTATGATCTTTGAAAGAAATATTAAAGTCACCTTTTTAAAAATAAAATATCTCAGCTGTTAGAATGTTCTATAATGTTTCCTAGAACTTCTTGCTCTAAGAAAGGAGAAAGAACATATATATAAAAAAGAAAATCCCTGTCAGTTAAAACGGCTTACAGCTCAGATCCATTTTTGGGGTCATAAGGCAAAAACGTTGGGAACTGTTGGATCTTCATAATCATGAAATTTAAGCCTGGAAATAATACAATAATTTCTAACAGACCCTATCACTCTATTCAAAAGTATTGGTTTTATCTTATTCAGATAAGACAGTTAAAGTTTATGTTTAAATAAATGGAAGTTGTTGAATTGGAGTTTATGTCTGCGACGCACCACCAGCCAGCTCAGCTTCGTTGAGCCATTTTGCCAGAATGGCCTTGAGTTTGCAGGCATTTTTAAAGCTCAGCTGCAAATTTTCAAAGCGGCAGATCGTGGTCTGGCTGAACTCTGATCCATGCACGGCAGCAAGAGCCTCGCCTACATTAGTTTGCGTGTAGCCTGGAGGTCAAAAGGAAAAAGAAATAGAAATACTTTATTGAATACACTGGAAAGAAACGTAGCTAGGTGAGTGCAAACACAGAAACATTTGTGGTGTTTTATCTAATTGGTGCAGCAGTGAGATAGCGAGATAATTTGAAGTGATTTAGAAAGCTCACCAAGTTTGATCCTTCGTATTTTGAAGTCATTGGCGAACATCTCCAGCTCTCGTATCTGCGGGGAGTCCATGGCGGGTGCATCTTCGGGTTCCCGCATGCTTTTCCTTTGGGCCTCAGTTTTCATCTCTCCAATAGTGGGGCCCCCAGGGGCTTCATCAGTTGAGAGGAGGGCCGAGGGCAGCGAAGAGAAACCATGGCTTAATGCACAAGAACCACTACTTAAACCATGATCGGGAAACTTATACAAGCAAGAAGTAAGAGACCCTGGAGAAAGAGAGAAAGAGAGGGAGGGGGACGGGATAGAAAGAGGGGGAAAGCATGAGAGAGGAAAAGTAGCTGTAGGAGATACAAGGGAGACTATGAGACTGTCAGAAGGATACTGAACGCAGCATGGCTGCTATTCCAGCATTTATCCTGTAAGCCTCTATCTCCGCAGCACACTAAAGCCCCTGTGAGACACACTGAACTATTGGGAATTAAAACTGCCTTTTTGTTCGTTCATCATTCTTGCTATGATAGAAACAAACGGCGCAATATGACAATGTCAACCCCCTCCTGAAATGAAGGGCTACGCCAATGCAATTACTTTTCCCTTAATTTTTTTTTTTTAAAATATATTTTGTCAATTTGTTGAAAACCCCGAGTAGACCATGTAACACTCATCCTCTCTGGTGAAACAAAGGATGCTGTCAATATTGCTCCTACAGGCAAACAGTTGCATGCCCATATAACAGTATGTTGTGTGGAATGAAATGCTTAATTTGCCCATAAAATAAATGAAAAAGCCAGTGTGTGACATTGGTTCTTAAATAACTACTGTTTTTATCATGGACTTGGTGAATAGACATTCTTTTTACCGTCCTTTGACATTAAATATTCCAGTTTACCCATAATTTAGCAAACCCTGTTCACATTTCTTGCCTGACTATTCTTGTCCTTGGCCTCGGTGTTGCCAGACAAAGCTGAGTCCACTTCTTATACTTGTTGTAAAAGGTCTCTATATAGTAGAACATTGCACAAAATTTTGAAACATATTCAATATATTTGTGTAAACTTAATGTTCCAGATTCCTTATTATTCCTAAAGGTGGCTGCTAATTTTAAATGGTTAGATGGCATGGAGCTGTTTGCTGTTGCTGTTTATTACTAGTTTCTTCTCTTGTTTAGTAATGATGACAGTTTACTGCCAGAATACCAGATGGGTGGATGACTAATTGTGATTTGGAATAAAATGCTCTCCATTGCATCAGCCCTCCACACAGCTGCACTGAAAAAAAGGAGCTACACTGATTAATTTTACAAAAAATGTTTAATTACTTATACTCATCATGTTCATCATATAAGACCAGACAAAAGGCAATACCTAGAGTGTAAGAAAAGGCCAAATGATCTTCATGACAAAGTTCATCACATGCTTTTTACAATATTAAGAGGTTCAAAGTATTTCTCTATTTAACAATGCAACACTCCCCTCTTGTGTTAGTGGGGTTGCAGTGCAAACTATTTGCAATACCTGAATTTATAGATCCAGTAATAAGGGTAATGAAAGCATTTCTTGTTTTAGCCTGAACTTATCAGATTGATTTAGGGGACGCTGATGTTTTACCACTTTATTCATCAGAGATAATAGACAAGACAAAGATCCAGTAAAGTGGACATACAGTCATTGGTCAGTTTATTAGCAACACATTACTAAAGGCAATGCAGTCAAACTGCCCTGTAAAAAATCCTAATCTTTACGATGGCCATAATGTTCAGTTTTGTTGAAACTGTTTTAGAGAGGTGTTGATTTAAATTTATGATCCTTCTGGATGCTGTAGTTTATGTGCTGCTGAACTGCACATGTGGTTGTTATACAACGTGTTTCTAATAGTTTGTCCACATTATCCATATCTGTGATGAGAGGTTGATACTCTGAGTGAAATGATTACTTACGCAGAAGCTCAACTGATCTACATTAACACATGTTTCATCTCAGCCCCTCATCGACTTTGCTCAGGGCAATGATTTATCCTTCTACTCAGCCAATGGGGATGAGCCGCAAACTGTCAACTGTTCGGCTCATTCAAAATGAGCATGTAGCACAAGGTACATCTTTTCTATCGAGCTTCAGATGGCAGCATTGCTACAAATGCTCCATTTGAAATGCTGATATACAGTTGAAATATTGCCTGACAACAGCAGTGGTTTAGCTGTTTTTGGCTCTCTCTGGAGGAACACCCGGCAGAAATATTAAATGTAATACTAGATGTAATTTTAGCCCTCGGTGTCCCACAGTTCATAATGGTTGAGCTTCCAAAGTGGAACACGGAAAAGGAGGCCTCCTTGAAGCACGGAATTGTTTAGTTATATCTACACAGCAACTGGAGAGCAAAGTGGCAGATTCTACCTCAAAACTGTCTGTACAAATGATTGTCTCTTGTACAAAAGGCGTTGAGAAGAGGTTGCACTCCCTCTCTTGAAATCTATGTTTAAGGCTACGAGATAATATCCAGGTACAGCGTACAGTATGTCTGCCAATTAAGATGCTACAATTTACGTCAAAATCAAAATCGGGTGGGCACCCTGTTGAAAGTATCCCTGTACCTTATTTTTTTACTGTAGGTGAGAAGAGGTTCCGAGGCAAACAATCCACCCCTGAGAACAACAGCAATTTCTTTAGGTCCCGGAAGATTCAGCTAGAGGAATACTGTTTCCCTCACCATGCTGAAGAAAGAGAGAAAACTTGATACCTGTTCTTACGTTCCCTGGGGGACATAAAGCTACGCTGTGGTGCACACAGCAGTTGTTAAGGGGCTTGGTGCCCAGACAGAAAAACACATGCGGGCTCATTGGGTCTGTGAAAGCACCTCATGAGCCTTCGTGTACGTGGACAAAGGTTAAATTATTTTTTATCTACTTTAGATCTTGAATGTCATTTGTTTCTTCATTCATGGTCTTTCTTTTATTTTGTCATTAATGTTGAATTATTCAGATGAATCAGTATGCCGGACACCCATGCAGTGACATCCTGTCTGATAGATTTTACTTACTGAGCATCTCATATTTTGCAAGCTTAGAAAGGTTTTGATATCAATATCTGTTGATGGAACCCCACTTTGTGTAAACTGGAAACCTGTGATAAATACTTTATTTTTTTTTGCCTCTCTCTGCAGGCAGGGGATGAAGTGGCAAGTTGTCTTTGACAGTTATGTTTAACAAGTGTGCAATAGAGCTCAAGTGTTAAGAGACATAATTAAGTCTGAAACTGATTTTAGCTGGTAACAGAATTGAAATTTAATGGAACAAAATAATTGTCTGCTCAATTTACTGGGTTTAATTGCATTCCAGGAGAGAATGTGGAAAGTGTGCATATCTGTATCTATTACCTTGCAATGGGTTTGCACTGCTCACCATGTTAGGGTGAGGGACACCACAGGTCTGCAGGATTCGAGTCTGAGAAATGCTGGCAGAGAGCATCTCCTGAGCTGAAGATAGAGAGAGAGAGAGACAGAGAGGGGGGCCTTTATCATCATAATCCCCATTGCCAATACTAATATTCATCTAACCCTCTGTCACAGCCATTATTCTTCAAGACGGTTTGATTGAACACCCTTGACTCACACAAGAGTCTGACCATATAAACGTCAATTTGAACTCTGTGTCCAGTACTATGACTAGATCTGTCTTTTCTGCATGTCAAATAAATTGCATTACATCTAGTATGATGCATATTGTGGCCAGATAAATCTTAAACATGACTGATAAGCAGGTCAGGCTGCCACAGACTGTGGATTTTAAAGATTGATTTCTAAAGCATCACCATAATCATTACTTGCAAATCTGAAAATATATCAAAGTTGTCACAAACATCACCACAACTTCTCACCTGTCATCATGCCATAAGTGGCCTGCTGGTTGCTGTAGTGACAGGGGGTGACTGGGTAATGTAGGCTTGGGGCGCTGTTTCCAAGAGCATTGCCAAGGGAGGAGGTGGACAGGTGCATGTGGGAGCGCTTGGAGGTCTGACCCAGGGACAGCCCAGAAGATACTGATGGGGACAAATGTGGTTGCAAATCTGAACACGGAACAAAAGACTGGCCAACACAGAACTGCAGACACATGCAAACTAGGATCCGAGTAGCCCAGACTAGGATTTAACAGATAAGAGTCTTGAACACTATTATGTTTTTAAATGTGCCGATAGAAGCAGTTACTGTAGTAATAATAACAACAACAACAGCAATAACAACAATAATAATAATAACTATTATTAGTATTATCATTATTATTAAGCTTAATTACATCACACAGAAAGAGAGAGACAGATGATGATGATGGTGGCTAATATCTGGGATCACCTCAATATGTTAGTCTCATGCTAGTGCAGTCAGAACAGGGAGAGTTGTTGTTACAGTCTGATTTGAACAGATTAATGTTTTTAACCTGACACTGAGGGGGAATGTCATTTACTGTAGAATTGGATCTTAGCACATCTCTGGTTTGATCTGAACCTATGAAGAACACAGAAGTAGGAGCAAATCAAAACACATGCTTCTAAAACCAGCGGAATTAACCTTGTGGTGGTTTTGAAGTGTTAGATTTATTCCGACAATGATTCCCTGCTCGAGTATGACTTCTCTTTTAAGATTCTGCTTTACAAGCCATTGTGAGTGCTGTTCTCTGCTAAGTGTATTTCAGTTTAGTTGAACATTCTGGTGGTGTCCTCTGCTAATTACAAAATTATTCATTTATTCATGTTTTTATGTAGCTTTGTGTTCATTCCAAGTACTAATGCAGTCATATTGTGTTCAGATGCACATTATGGTTTGATAGAGGTTGGTGAAGCTTTCCTAAAAAACAATGAAAATACCGTACCACTGAGGACAATCCTGCTGGAATTTGGCTTATTCCACAATTACAGATTTTATTTATGTAAGGTGGCCACGTTGCACATTGACTCATTGGCGACAAAACAACGTTCTCAAAATTCAATATTGTCTGAGTGGAAGAATCCATTTTACACAGTATGTTTAACCTGCTGCTAAATGGATTTAGTGCATGACTAATGTTGTGCACAATCTAATCCAGACTATTATAAGAAGCACCAATCAGCAGGGACTAAAATCACCAGGAAGTTTTCTCTACAATGCTCCATTTAAAAAAAGGACGTTGGGGATTTTGTCTGATATCATATCCTCAAAGCAATTTTCCACTAAGTAGATACAGCTGGGCCAACCATCTGATTGGATGTATTTACATAATTTGGTCAGAATTTTAATATTTTATTACTTGTTAAGGAGGCCAGAGTAGAATAACTCACTACAGTTGGATCAATTGTAGATGTATAGGAGCAACTTCTAGATCTACATGACCCATGACTCACCTGCAGCACCCAAAGAACTTTCTATATAATCAATAGTGTATTCATAGTTAGTTCAAGCAGACTTTTTGAGAGCAAGAAAAGGACAATGCCAATAACCATTCTTCTTACAGCTTCACAAGGTTGAAGTGGAGGACTGAAATAACTGTTGGAGGCCTTCCTTACTGCAGTTGGGATCTAACATCATGACAACACTATGTAGGTTATGGTCCATATTATCAAGGAACTATCTGTTTCCATTCTCCTCTAGGCCCAATTTTGTGTGTTACAAATTACTTGAAGGTAACACACACGAGAAAGACTGATACAATAGAAAATAAGTAACACTACAGGACAGAAAAGGCTCAGAACCCATCTTACCTGCAGATACCATGGTGTGTGTATGGGACGTGGTCGGCAGGCAATCATTGGTAGAGGCGTGGTGCATGAGAATTGGCAAGGCTGAATCTGCAGCCAGTGGAGTGAAAGAGTCAGTGCTGAATGCCTGACAGGCCATTCTTCTTTGGCCTCTCAAAAAGGTTTGATGTGATCCCTTGAATGATTTCTTGTTGCTGCTCTCCTTCTCTTGCTTTATTTGGTCTTTTCTCCAATTGTTGCTTTGCTTTTGCTTTGTCTTTTCAAGTCTTGTCTTCTTGAAATCTGTTTCCCTGCCCTCCTGTCTTGTGTCTCATGTGTTGTCTTACTTTGTCTTTTGTCTCATCTTTTTTGCCCTCCCTTCTTCTCCCTTGTCTTTTTCTGGCCACGTCTTGTCTTCTTTCACCCCTTGTATTGTCTTGTCCTCTTCTCTCTGGCTCAGTCAAGCATACTTCTCTTGTCAGTCGCTCGGGAATACTCTGCAATCGGTTATTTTTTTCTCAGAGAGAAATGGATGTCAACACTTCAGCCCAAACTCTTCACAGTTTTTGACACAACTCTACCCTCAGCCAAGACTCTTGAAGATGAATAGTGATGAGATTCAGGATCAAGTTACTATCACTGGTTTATCTGCTCAAAGGTGTTTCTAAGCTGCTGAGATTTCTTTCATTAGGGTCTCTTCCATGCATCTCCCTTTCTCCTTTCTCTGTTAGATATGCAGGTAAGCCAGTCTGTCATACCCTCAGAATTTTGCTGCCCTTGTGTACTGCAGGTATTTATATCCCACCCATCTACAACTAACCACCCCTCTCTCAACCTATGAGGCCCCCTATTTCCTATCTAGCTGCTCACCTCCACCCACCAATCCCATGTCAGTGCTGTTATTACTTGTGTTTGTCCTTACCCGCGTTCTTCTAATCCCGCTTCGAAATCCAGGATTAGGGTACAGAGCGGCTGAGAAACCTGATCTCCTGCTCTCCTCTTGCTATCTCTCCATCCCTCTCCCTGATTATAAGGTTGGGTTGTAGAAGCAATGGGGAAGTAAAGTGATCGCTTAAATTGTCCCAGACCAATTGCTCAGCTCTGTTTTGCACGTGTGTTCCCTCAAGCTCAGAAAATACAACTTGTAAAAACACCAAGCATATACAAGACATTAAAATACCTTGCAAAAGGTTTTAGGTGTGTATTGGATGTTTCTTTTTCCCAGATTGCCCCAACTTGACCTGGAGGTCAGAAGCACTTCTTTAACCCTACCTATTTAGCCCAAAACCAAAACTCCTGCCTAATTATCTGTGAGTGGGCAGAAGAAAAGATTACTGGTGTTTCAATTTGGTGTCCATATTGTGTCAAATGCAGACTGCTCCAGGTAAAGACAACAGGGAGGATAAAGGTTAATCTGAGGAGTGTGGCCACCACATGTACTCTGTTGTGTCTGTTTGTTTTGTGTTTATCCTGGCCTCTGCTTCACTATTGTTGATGTAGGTGGGCAGCAGGTGGGAAATAGCTTGTGGGAGGCAGACACGACTCAACTTGCTTAAGAATGCAAGTGTAAATTTGGAATGGATACATTTCTGACAATGTTTCTCCTCAAAATGAATTTTAATCTTAAATATTTCAGGCAAGTTACTCAGTTCATTCACTCACTCAACTGTCAGGTAAAAAAATCAACACTTCGAGTGAGTTCAGCTGATTTGATGATTCTTTTTCCTTAGGGACAGTTTAGTCAATTTACATGTTAGAAAATTCAAAGAATCTCAAAAGAAATAATCTCAGAGTCTGTTAATTGGGACTTGTGTGTGCTATATTAGTAGGTATTAATATCCAAATTAAAATCCAAATGCTAATGACATAGAGTCAACATTCCCCCTTCTAGAGGCAACCCTGATGGATCTCATATCTTAAATGTTCAAGATGTTCAATTAAAAAGACTGAGGCTGATAATGAAAGCCATTGGGACAAATAACCAAGCAAATCAAAGTGGACTACAAATGCCATTGACCTGCTCAAGGCTTGAAATGAATAGAAAACATATCCTCAATATTAAGGAGACAACAGACTGAATGCTGTGTGACAATTGAAAAAATATCTCACCAACAGAAGTATCATCCTTAAAATACTTTTCTCTCTTCTTTCATTTCAGCCAGCAACTCCCACTCAGGCTAAAGACCATCTTCCCAGTTGGCAAATGCAGGCTTATTTTTGCACACTGAAACTGAGCCACCGCTGTTTTATAGCAATCTGTGTGCTACTGCAGATCTCACAGTAACACAGAGAGTGAAATATGATTAGAACATTCCAACTTTTCCTCATTGATTTTCCGCATTGAGCAGACACGGTCCAGTTATTGTTGCCTCCTTATTCTATGATGAGTATAGTCTGTCTTTAACAAACAAGTTGAGGATGGTAATAGATAAATGTTACCCTGAACTAGTTCTGGTGTACTGCTTCATTTTGTTTCATACAAGCACGTAAGCACATAAGCACATAAGTTACTACAATTCCAGAATAAACACTTACACATTTTGGAACTACAGAAATGTCATAAAACACTGAATCTTTTTCAAATACTAGAGAATATAAACTTCAAAGATCTTGGCTCAAACCTGTGTCAACTGAAAGGGTTTGTAAATGGGTACAAAAAAAAAAAAGATAATCAAAGGGCGAGGGAATGGAAAAGGTAAACCTTTCCCATGGATAGACAAGTAGACGTGCACACACATGTACACACACACACACACACACACACACACACACACACACACACACACACACACACACACACACACACTTACATATACACATTGAGAGCCTAAACTTAATTAGGCTTTGAGTCAAAGGGTTTCTCTTAAAGCACCTGTCCTAGACCCCCCTGCCCCCCACCACCGACACACACACACACACGCACAGACACACACACACACACACATGCACATAAACAGACACACTATAAATCAAATCCCTCATACAAGTAATAAAAACATGTTGTAACAAGCAAAAAAACAGATGTAGGCAAACACAAATATACTCCCCTACCCAACACACACACAAACACAAACACACAACCACACACACACACACACACACACACACACACACACACAAACAGACACACACACATAACCAGAGACTCAGACGTACACACACACACAAACCAGACGGATCCATCCGTCAGGGCAGTGGGAACAGACTGCGGTGCCACATTCTCACAGGTATCACATCCGTACACACACCGTTCCAGGTGGACTGTGTGTGTTTTGAAGTGACTGTTTGCATGTGCTGAAAACGAGAATGAGAAAGAGAAGGCACATCTCAGGGGGGTTATCCTGAACTTGCCAACATGTTTGTGTATGCATGTCTATGCGTGTGTGTGTGTCTCTGTGCTTGAGAAATATGTCATGATCCTTTACACTACATATATAAAGCACCATGAAATGTTTTACATAAAACTTTAGCAATTTAGCAGGCTTTAATGCAGGGATAGTGTATGTGTCTGTGTTTCTGTATGTCTATGCACTATTATGCAGTAACATCCACTGAAAAATGTAAACAATGTTAGCAAGAGCCAAGTCTGCAAGACATGCTGTATGTATGTAGGCTATAGCAAAAACAGAGACTGATCAAATCTTTTATCATTTATACGCCTGTAGGTAATAATTTATTATTATCAACCTTTGCATTCCTTGGATTTACAGAGAAGCCAGTAAAAAAACTAGAAATTTCTTTTACTAGTTCTGGTGAGTATTAAAGTTTTAAGCAGATAAAACAGTGTGAAGCCAAAAGTGTTTTCTTCCAGATGTCAAAGATCTCTCTCAGCCAAACAGCTAAACTGACTGCAGCTTTATGCTTTATGGGGGTATACATTTTCTTTTATCTAACAGACAGTTAACTTTGTTGATGGCCCTGTGCCAACACAGTAAATTCTTCAAATAATTAACCTTTAATTTGTCAGCACCAGTGTTTGCCAAACCCATATAAACATTTAAACCAAATTTTGACAGAATTTTGCCATTTTTATCCATCTTTTCTATGAAAGAAGGGAAGTGGGATTGAAACTGAGAGCTTAAAATGGCTTTTGTCTTGTTTTTGAATTTCTGCATCTATTGATTATGCAGGGGTGAACTCTGAGTGAGGTTTGTTGGATATCTGAATACATCATGGCAGAGGTCAGCTCTCCTGATGAATATCAAGCGAATCTTATGCACCACTCCGACCACCATCTGCCCAGAGCTGTGCCTGACTCACCGACCACAGCACAAACACCATCCAAACATATTGGAGAGGGCTAATTTCATCAACATATTCAACAAACCCTGCTGAGAACAGCAAAGGTTAACCATCCATAGGAGGAAACAAGAGCAGGTTCTGGGCTCTCTGTCTCTCTCGCAGATTACTATCTCTTCTCATTAACTAAATGTCAGCATCAAATATTTGCTGCTTAAATAACCGTACTCCCACATGTATGTACAGCTCTCAGTTTAGTATGAAAGAACCACTTCACAATGGTTTTCTTTAATGTTCTGAGATCCTGATCCTGTTCACACATGGATGTGATTTAATTTTCTCATGTAAGAGTAGCTATACTAATACAAAATCAAGTGATAATATATCTCTCACATAAAAATGATGCAAAATGAGCACAGACATGTATTATACACTCTATAGCTCTGTTCAACAAGTTCTCATTTCCTTCTACAGTACAAGAGGAAATAAGATGTGAAGGGCTTTAAGCCACAGTTACCATTAATTCAACTCTAAGCCCCATTTAAATGAGGAAAACTGCAAGTATTTTAAATTGGCAACTAGTCTTATTGCTTCACCAGTTGCCTTATACTGACTGCATGAAAGGTTCCATACAAGGTAATAAAAGTGAAAAAAACATTCGATTATCTTCAAAAGTATTAAAAATTCCATGCAAACAGCATCATGCCAGTGGGAAAACAAGTATGTGGATTACTTAATATATCCAGTGATTATGATCACTGTAATGGGTAATCAATGATGGAAGTGTGGTAAAAAAGAAATAAAATTAAGGCATAAACCTACTGTGAAATTCCAGCTGGGAGCTTCTTCCATTTGTCTTGAACTCAAAAGCCAAATTTCAGCCTCTCAGCCTCAGCCTTGAACACACACTGTCCCCTTGTTCCTTCTGAAAACCCAACAAACATGATTGGACTTGCTAAATATATTTATTGCTCAGCATGCTGAATGTTTAAAGAGACTTTTATTTAACAATCCATATACAATTTTGGCACCAGAGGAGTTTTACCATAGTTTTTCCATAGTAAACACTGCTGTTTGTGGCTGTTGGTGTCTTTTTTTCTCCTCTGCTCTTTGCAGTGCTCACAGTGTGAAGGACAAATCAGCTGAATAATACAATGTTGCAGAAGGATAAGGAAATGTAAAGAGAATTTGTTGAGAAGCACTGACTGGAATGAAAAAGGGACAACAGTGATACATGGGCTTTTCGATGGACTAGATATGACAGAATAATAGAAATAAATACAAACCAAACTGAAAGTGACACTTTTATGTGGCTAATACTGCAATGGACATATGTGCAACGTGTTGAAGTCTCCACTATTGGTGAAGTGGCATTTGAATCCTAAACGAATCATTCTTCCCAGGTCGCTGTGTATTCATTGTTTTTCCACAGAGAGAAGATCGTAACAACATAAGCCTTGTGCCCTGTGCACAAGTAATATTTTAAAAACAAGGCTGTTCCTGATGCACAATGCCATCTTTTCCAAATGGTTGTGATGCATAAATGGTCAAATAGGTGTGAGATAAAAAGGAGAGCATACAGAGAGTGGAACAAAGGGACTGATGGGAAAAGAGAAAGTAAAAGGAGGAGGAGAGTAAAAGAATGAGACATAAAGACATGTATAAGGTAGTTTGTGTACAAATGCACATATGCATGTAATATAAGCAACTTTATTCAAGTCTTGTTTCTGTACTGGCAACAAAAAAGAGGAAAAAAAGACAAGAAATAGAATAAAAATCATAGAGGAATGATGTAGGTGGTAGCTAGGCAACAGGCACCAAGACAGGGCAGTTTACTCATGTACCCAGTAAATCTATAAGCTTTATGAGTTTCCACTTATCCCTTCATTGGCTGAGCACGGGGTGAAATGAAAAGGATAAATCATAACACAACAAATGTCTTGGTTAACTGTGAAACTGCTGAGGTTACATGCAATTTAGTCACAAGACAGAAATTCACAAAACTTTCATAAACATGCTTAAACTGAGAAGATACTGCTCAATATGATAAATCAATCTAAGGATTTCAAGGACGCCGCACTTAGAGTCTTGGTATTTATCTGTGCTTATTATTCATTGACTTTTGACTATAAACCACATTACCTCTCAGAGAGATTAAAGTTCTACCTTACTCTACTCTACTCGATTCAATTCAGTAGAGTACATTACTAAACTGTTAGCTGGCTGTATAAAAATGTATTTTTCCAATATAGCTTGTACAACGAGGCTATTAACTGCTGTAACTTTCACAACACTTTAGACTGCAAGGTTAAATTTGGACCCATCTAGGCTACAACATGGTAAATTTTGACAACAAAATGAAGCCTGTGCATTCAACTTTAAAATTGCATTTCACCGTCTGCTTGCTTTATTGGGCTTTTGTCTCACCTCACCACCAGGAGGCTACAGAGCAGCAAGCGCAGAGAGAATTACAAAACAAGAGAAAAGGAGAAGGACAGAGGGGAAGGGAGAGAGAAAGAAACTGTTTTATGAGCCCCACCCAGCCTCCCCCCATCCCATCCCCTCAACCCATGTTTTACCACCAAGCTGTGTGGCCCCATGTTCTTTTCCTTCTTTCATGAAAACAGCTGCAAATTCTGCTGCCACTCCCATTTGCAGGCTCTTCTGTGTAAAGTTCATAACGCAGAGAAATTACAGTTGGTGTTGGTGGGAAAACTTATTACATGGGATCGGGGTATTTGTCGATGGCAGGCTCAAGCAAAATGCATCTAAATTGACAAAAAGCTCTTGACGGTCTGACTGGTAAGCTGGTTACTTTGATGTTGAGTTATTTATTTACCTGGATCCACTCAGACCCGTAACTTACTGACAGCTGTTCCCATACAATACAAGGCAGGCTAATATGTACAAGGACAAGCATTAGAGTGTAGAGGAAGGCTCAACAAACTCCCAGCCATACGTGTCCCTCCCACAGACATTAAGTCATCCTATAGTGTCTGCTGCAGTTGTAAATATTATTCACTTGTTCCATTCTGCTGAGCAACAAAGCAATGAGTAAATGTGTAAAATACAGTGCAACAGTGTCAGATATACTCTCTCAACTCTCAATGTAAGATGCCAGTATTTAAGGATAATTTTGAACATTTTTCCTGGTCGGTTAAACACATATATATATGCGTTTTCACCAGGAGGCAGCTACTCATCCAGCGCTAAAGAGAACATAGACCAAGTTAATAACTAGCTGGTGAAAACTCTTTGAGCATTTAGATACTAAGGGCAAAGCAGAGTTAAAAAGAGAGTGAATAGTGGACTTAAATTAATCAGGTGGACACAAACACAACTCCAAATAACTTAAAAAAGTTGCTCCATGTCTGCTAGATGTCTAATTAAATAATTACTTGCCAACACATTTGTTATATCAACTTTAGGGCAATATGTTGTGATTATAGCTGATTCCTGAAAAAAAAAAATTAAGACCGATTTTACCCTACAATAATTGATTTTTGGGCCACTTGGCAGGAGCAAAAATAAATTGTTAATACTACATTGACATATCATCACCCTTTAAGTTGAGTAGACAAAGCTGAACAAACTCACACGCAGCATATGGAGAACTTTGTGCCTTTTATGTTTTAATTCTTAAAGGGTTAAATGGACCTTTAAAATTTGAAATGGATTTTTTTTTGTGGCTGCTTGGACCTACAGAAGCCTTTAAAAGACTTTTTAAAATCCCTTCTGATTCTCCAATTAAAAGGTTAATCCTCACCAGGCAATAAACCAAGCCAACTTCATCCTGAAATTTTGACCTCCCTGAGACTCAAGCTTTTGAACTGACATTGTCGATAAAGGAATCAACTCAGGGTTTAGAAGAAGCCGTCACTCAGCCAAGGTTTGTTCTGGCCACATAGCATTAATTGAACCAGTGGGCCTAAAGGGCCATCCATGCCCCTGACTGTCTTTGATAGTGCCATAGAGGCAGATTAAATAAAAAAGTGTGACACGGTCTGCCACTGGTACACTGATGAGCACTAGACAAAGCAGTGTAGTAGGACAGCTCTGGGTTTAATATGCAGTCAAGGTTTTGTGTGTGGTGACAGGCGGAAGGGAAAAATGAGACAGCATCCGATTTTAGTGTGCCTGTGGCTCTCCTCTCCTAAATTTAAAGATAGCTGGTATGATAAAAGCAAATAGCAAGTAAATTAAAAAGTGTGATTACTACACAGCCAGTAACAGAGATGTCAGTAGAATATGGGCAGCACAATGAAATAAAACATGGAGTCTCCTCTCCCTCTTTGTCAATCCCTCCCCGTGTGATAAAGACCAGAGCTCGGAGCCTCAGATCAAACGGCTGTGGTGATGAAAAGAGCAGGTCTCTGAGGGCTTATAGAAAAAGGAAGGGTCAAGCCACAGAGATCAGAGAGAGGAACAAATAAAGACTAATTTGCCCTAATGATCCAGACTGTAACTAAAAAACTTCAAAGAGTCGCCGCATGAACTCAAGATCATTGGTCAGATTTTGCGATTGTACACGGATGATCTCAAGCACGACAGAAGGGCTAGTACAGCAAAATGCATTTTAATCCTAGTCAGTTTACCTTTGAAGATATTTTCATATTACTTACAGGCTTACAAACTCCACTGCAGCTAATTTCTATTGCTGCTGTTGAAGGCCACCTCCACAAAACTGTATTAGAAAGGAAGTGAACTGATGGTTGGTGTGCTCTCAAGCTTCTGACAGCAAACTGTTAACTGTTTATGACGACCCTTCAGAACATTATTATAATAAATGCAAAGCTGTATGGATGGAATGATTAACACCATAATTAATGTGGGTTTTTTTTTTTCTCTGTATCCAAATCTTGACACACTGAGTAACAGTACAGTACAACTGCAATGTTATTGCAGCAGCATTTACACATTTGTTCAGGCATGCGCTGCATGTAGTTATGATAATTCCAGCATTCACGCTGAGATAACAAAAGAGTTGCATTGTCCCTGAAAGCCTGTGGAGGCCTACTTCTCTTTCCACACAGAAAATTGATCAGGAACAGTCCAGGAAATTGATAAAGTATCAGATTGGTCAGCAGAATCAATATTGGCAGTATCAATAACTTCTAAACACACAGAAACCATCCAACTTTACCTCGTCCTTAAAAGGTTTTGCAGAGAAAGGTCACTTTTCAGGAAAACATGGATTCTTTAGGTTTGTCGCCTGTGTGCATTGCACTTTGGCACCTCATGTTTTGCATAGTGTGTATGGAAAGCTGATTGGCTTTGAATTGCAGATCCTTTTGTTTTACCACATCTCTGTTCAAGCACTTTCCTGATTTCTCTTAGCATTTGTTACATTGACTAAAAAATGCTTCACCGGGGAGCAATAAGACTTGACTGCCTTGAGAAAAAGGTAATAAACAAAAACACACTCATTTTATAGACAATGCCACTGAGTCACCATAGTAACAACAAATGGCATACAGCAGATCACTCATCAATCAAAACAACTCATGGAGAGAAGGGCTTTAAGATCTAAAAGCAGGCTGAAAGGGCTTCTACATGCTGCATAAAAAGATGAATAAAGAGAATAATTGACTGTTGTACTGTGATATTCAACCATGTGGCAACAAGACCAGTTGTGTTTGACCATTGTGCATTACGAATATATGCATTTTTCATAATTTGGGGTAATTTTTTAAAATTAGCTATAAAAAAAAAACAACCAAACACAATGTGGGTTGTTTTTCACAGTAACTCAGACATTAATAAGAAGAAAACCGAAACAAATCTGCTCACTGATGAGGTGAGAGCAATGTACTGAATTAATCCTTCAAATTTTTGTGAATGATTGCACCATAAAAAATATCATTGGTGAAATAAGACTTAAATTGAATGGATTTGAATTTACCCATCCTCCCATCTGCCGATGTAACAACGTTTGGCTGCTCACCAAAGGTTTTGTCCGGTTGGACATCTGTACACAGCTCACTTTCTCAGTGGCCACCCGTCAGTTGTCTGAGTTACTGTAGCGAGTCAATTCCTCTTTCACTCTCATTTCTCTCACATAATTATTTTCTCTGTCAGTTAACATTTCTCAGACTTCAGTCTTTTTGAGCTCATCATATGTGACAGACGTAATTCTTGGGTGTTTGACAGATTTTCTCCCTGGTTCATTTCTGCAGTAAAGACACCGGGAGACGCTAAGAGGTTGGCAGCAGAACATGTTACACCAACCTTCAGAAACTCCTGCAGGTTAATCCGCACTAAATACAATACTTCAAAGGCTGATTCTCTCTGGGTGACCCATTATAGATGGACTCAAAAACACATGGTAGCCTAGTAACATACAAGACTGTCAAATAACCCATAAAGCAACACTTATTAGAGACCGTGGTTACACTGGTACCCTGTCCTTTCAAAAAGAATATCTGTCGTAACAAATAATAAATAACTATCTTTTCCTGAAATATATGACAACCCACCTTTTTTAAATCTAAGTTTTAGGAAATAAGATATTGTCTTATATTAGGGCCAATATGGTATTATTTCTGTCCTTAGAGGGTACTCAGTGAGGATTTTTCTGCTCATTTGGTTTAGGGCTGCCCAAAAATGTTTAGGCATTGCCCCAAAGTCTGATAACTTTAGGGGAAAATCCTTTAGTGTGCCAAGAAATTCTTCTTTGAGGTTAACCACATGACCTCACTGTTTCAAACCAGACTGGTTATTCTTATCCTTCATTTCTGTCTCAGTTTTGGTATTGTTTAGACTAATGCTGAGTTAATGTTAGCTATCTGGAGGGGAAGAAATGCCGATTTTAGAGCTTTCGTTTCTGTAAGCTACCTTAAAAAGACTTGCACAGCTGATTCAATCTCACCTACCTTTGATACCATCTTTCTTGCAAATTTTTGATCACTTTTTTTCCAGCCCTGGCACAGGAAGATGACATCATCATTCTTAACACCATTGACAAAGCTCTGATTGGCTTGGTTGATTTTACAGCTGGAAAAAACCGTAGGAGCACAACACCAGACCTCTAAATTGTGTGTGGGCAGTGATTCATACTGTAGTTCAGGAACCAGGTTAGATTATTCTTACTTTCATATTTTGCCGAGAAAAAATTCATGTAAACTTACTGGGTTAACCATTTGGCCTTTTGTACTGAAGGCTAGTCCCACATCAGAATTGTTTGATGTAGTAAGGAGCAGTTCATCCATTTCAAGACTGCATGAAATGGTCTAAATCGCCATTTTAGTGGGATAATTTAAGAGGTGGTCTCTTCTTTTTTTCTCAACAGTAAAAGTAATTTCACTTGTTTTCCAGATAATACCGACAGCAAGATTAATTAAACATCTTCTGCATCTTGGCTTCATTGTTTCTATTATATCTGCATATCTGCACTGTAAGAAGCAGAACCCCTTCAGAGCACTTGGTTCACAAAATCAGAATAAGATTGTGACTGAGAGTGCAGGAGACTTTGGAGTTTAAATGATGAGTGAATGAGGAAAATGAAAGATATTTCAGAATTTGGACAAAAGTGGAAGAGAAAGTGTGTGAGGAGAGGTGAGCTGTTGAGAGGAAGTGAGTGAGCAAAGGGAAGGAAGGTAATTACAAATAATGAGAACAAGGAACTGATGAAACTGGAAGGAATGACACAAGTAGATTGCAACTGATGCTCATGTATATATCGTTTTGGATTAAAAAATAATCTGATATACTGAATCATATTCATGGCAAAACATAGATATAATCAGAATTTTACTAAACCGATTCAAACCAAAGTAATGGTAACTAAAATAACAAAAGTATAACTTTAAATAATCCAGTCTATTTCATGATGATTAAAAAGCAAACAACAAACACCCAATGAAAATTTGAGATGATCCAAATTAAGTTTTATAATAGTTTTTCATATGTTCCAACTATCTTTAACCCTCCATATCTTTAAAATAATGTAGCAGCACTGTTACTTCTATTTATTGGATCCAATTATCCATTCAGATCACTTGTCTTACCAGTCCACTACTATTTTTCTATCACAATAAGTAGTTATAGACGATAAACCACAGAGGCAACATTAAATATTTCCTCAACACTTTTCCCTCTGACTGGATGGGCATTAGTGTGTCTTCCTATTATAAAGGTCAATCAGACTGAATTCTGAATTCCTCTATGTATTTGGCTTATTTTACATAAACCTGCAAACATTTGTTTGGCCACCTAGGGGAACACTGAAAAAACGGCACCCATTTTTATCAAATGAAGTTGATATGGCAAACTTGTTATCATACAGTTGCCTATTTACACAACCATCAGATGGGACAACATTAACAATTATTTGGAGTTGAGTTTCTGGCCACATGGTGTACATACAGTGAGTCTATTTTTAAATCTCCTTTTATCTCTGTTTTTGGTCTCCACCAACTACTGCAGGGAATATCAGTCTCTTTAGCCCCTAAATGCTAGACTTTGGTCACTAGCTAGTGTTTGACTGTATTCATGTGCTGGGAAGGTAATGTACAGTAGGGGTTTTAGAGTTTTGTGCTGAAAAACAGCTGCTTGCTGCAGCTGAAAACAAAGCTATGAGTGGAGCTGCACAGTGAGGTGTGGGTTCTCTGCAGTTTCATCTATACGAGCGACCCCTTTTACACTGTCACATTCTTTCCACATTAGCCTTTGATACTTTATAATATATCAAATGTAGCCACTTTGATTAAAAATAAATTTGTATTATTCAGAAAATATATTTAGATATCAGTATTTATTTTTAAGGCACGATACCCAGTGTCATTGTTCTACAGTTACACATTTTATTTTCTGACTTTTAATACTATAGTAGTTGGGCAAGGTTAAAAGAACTGCAACTCTTTTTATACCTTTGGGAACTTTAATGTACTTTAACAATAAATGGTAGTTTATATTCTCACAATATATTTTTAATTATATAATCTACAAAGCAACTACTTGCTGTAACTGAAAAATACATGCAGTGCAGTAAATAGTTCACTTGCCCTTGAAAATTAAGTTGAATTAAATTATTGAGTAGCAAAAGATGTAAATATTTAAATAAAGAAAAACCTTAGAATTCACAAGTACTTGAGCAAATGTAGTTTGTTACTCTTCACTACTGGGTGCAACCCATGTGATGTATTTATGCAAGGATTCAAACGCTGTAGCAGCCACTACGGTAATGCGATCGACAACTGCTGCATTTCCTGAGGTGATGCTGGTACATGAAATGCATCATTAAGGAAAACAATGAGAGACCATCTGTCATTCTCAGCAACACTTGCACATTCTCCATCAGATCAACATCAGATTAAATGTTGAGATGTGGTTTTGTCTGCTGTTGTGCTGCAACAGAATGTCTCTCATTTACATGGTTATCATCTTTTAAATAAAAAGAGGATACATGGGGGTGGACAGTCAGGGATCATGATGAATCACCACTTTTCTTTTACTGGCTCTGCAGAATAATGCACTGAGTTAAAAACAAAATGGAACAAAAAAACCATTAGAAAGATGCTCTTTGCTTATCTGCAAAATACCAAATACTGCATTTGGATAGTTGTAACATACATAGTTTTTTCAGCTTGGTTTTGTACATGGCACTTTTTAATATATTGTATTAAACAAAACTAAGTACATCCCTGTGCAATATCACTCAGGGATTTGGACTCATTTAGGGGTAAAAAAAGGTGCAGATGCACTGGGGGGAGATGAACCAGGTAACAATGCCCAGCTCTGGACCCACACATGCACACACACACACACACACACACACACACACACACACACACACACACACACACAGATGGGGAGAAAGATAGATGAGAAAAAAGAGGGGGAGAACACAGGGAAAGAGAAGGAAACAACCTGACCCTGAAAAATTAATTGACCTGACCGCTTTAGTTACTAGTTACTTTTAGGATGAAAAATTTTACACAATGGATAATACAACAAGCTTTTACAATAGAAGACTTTGTTAAAGATTAAACCAATGGTTTCCAACATGTTTGCTTTCTGATTTTTTAGAAAAAGCAGTTTATAGTCAGATTCACATTTCATCTTCTGCATCTACAATAGGAACTTTTGCTCACGGTTCAAACACTGATGCTTCAGTGTTATTCACCTACTGTTGACATATATAATTATATATCAGTCAGAGGGAGCAAAACCAGTACTTTAACCATAATACTTCAACTACTTTTTTTCTGCTAATACTTTTGTACTTTTACTTATGGTGGATTTTCCATGCAGGACTTTTACTTATAATGGAGTATTTGTATAGTACTGTATTGGTACTTTTTTTCAAGTAAAGGATCTGAGTACTTCTTCCTTCACTGCTAGCTCACCATTTAGATTCATATCCTTCAATCTGTATCTGACTCTTGCAGCTATCCAAGCATCATTATCTAGCATTAGTTTTATTGCCACTTAACTCGCTGGCTTTTACAAATTCAACATCCACACAACAAACAGCATTTTAATGTTAATGTAATACGACATATGTCTATATTCAGCTTTCTTTGCCTCCTCCTCTTCTCTCCATTTTTGTACCTGTACCTGAAGGCTTGGACCTTTTCATTATGATATAATTTGAGCTAATAATAATTGAAGCTTCCCTCCAGCTGGTCCAATCCAGCATTTTCCTTCAGTCAGTCAGTGTTACATCCTGGACTTGGGCTGAGTGATGCACTACTGGGCAGTAAGGAGTAGCAGTGTGTTCTCCTGTGACTGTTTGTTGGTTGCTTTTCAGCAAGACTACACAAAAACGACTGAACTGATTTGCACCGAGATTGGTGGAGGGATTGAGGCAGGGAAAAACTCATTAAATTTTGGGGAAGATCCAAATCAATTACTTTGGTTGGGGATTTTTTTTCTCTCTGAAGTATGATGTATGTTGTTTGACATTGCCCTTAATGGAAGTATGTGCTCTACTGATCCCCTTTCTAGTTCCATCATGTTGTCAACCTTACAGTACAGTACAGTGGGAACAATGTGTTTATTATTGTAATTAAAAGGCTGTTTTCATTGACAGTGTTGTTGCTGTAACCATGATTAATCAAATTAAATTAGTGGCACACACACACACACACACACTCTCACACACAAACACACACACACACACACACACACACACACACACACAGACTCACAAGATGAGTCTCAGCTGGTGGTAAACCCTCTTCACCTCACAGTTTGACCTCTTGTCAGTGTCATACAACAGAGAAAGATTACAGTCTGTGTTAGAAATACAGTCAGCTAGCATTAAGCCCCAGCAGTGCAAATACACTATACAGCATCCTACCCCTAATCCTGGCCCAGCTGGATGATGCACACACACACATTAAAAGGCGCGCAGACGTTGGTGTTTGTTGCCTCGACAAAAGAGAAGAGAATGAAAAAAAAAAAAACACTCAGGAACTTTTACACTACCATGACTAGCACACTTCAGATGCATCATGCATCATCTCTCTCTCATCTCTCTATATGTATTTTTTCTTTCATTAGATATATAATCTCGAACAAAACCATCACTCATCTCTCCATCTCTGTATGAAAGCCTCCCTCCACATCCACATCACACAACATCTCACAAAAATCTTGAAAATAAAAAATCTTACAATCCTGATTACCCCACAGAGATATTTGGACAATTCCCGATAAGATTGTTTATTAATCTTTATCTTTCCACACTGTATGACAATATCACAGATATAAACTCCATCTACTCATTTTAACACTTCATTTGAAATGTCTATCCCTTTTACTATGCTAAACTATGATTATTATGTCTTCATCATAAATTATAATGGAGATTATAATCCATATTTACTAAAATACAACCAACATATTTGGTATCTTTCTTAACTTTTGGATCTACACTACATTGCTTTGGATTGAAATTAAAATTAATCGTTTATTACCATCTTTTTGTGATGTCTTCATCAGATGGTTGCTCTTCTTCACCTCTATTACAGCAAAACAGACCACGAATAAGTTTTGCTGTTCCATAAAGAACAATCCTTCAAACCTGCACAACTAATTTGACGGTCTTTTTACTGATAGCTCTCGTGCAAGTTGTGATTTAAAGCTATTGTTACTATCGTGTGCTGGGATGTGTATGGATAATAGAGAGTGAAAGTAAACTCAGTAGGGGAATAGTTAAATGTCAGTGTTTGATACTTTAGTCCTAATAGTGTCAATGTGTTGATTTTGCACAGGGAGGGTTCTCTCTTGAGTCAAATACTTAAATTAAAATATAACATCTTCCATAATGTGTTAATGTGGTATTGTAATATTGTCTGGGGACCTTGCCGTCAGCAGGTTTTAAAATTTCCTCTCAGCCTCGTGTAAACTGTATATTTATATGTTTTTCCACCTTTGGGTCAGGACCCAACACTGGGTCTATTTTTTATACAGATTCGGTATAGCTGCAAATCAATTCTATGACTGATATTCTCATGCTTGATTAACTATTTTTGATCCAAAAAGAAGATGAGATGTACATGTACAATCTACTCTTAAAAAAAGTTGTTGTTGTTCATTCTTTGGATTCACATGTCAACTTGAAAACACAATAAACAAGAAATAGTATGTACTGTGACTATGCATGTGTTCCATAATATAAAATGAAGCTTTTCTGAAGTACTTTGCATGTTTTGGACCCAACATGTCCTTTCTTTAAAGCCAGTGCAACCTACACCACTGCCAATGCCTCAGAAGTTGTAATCCTAACCACGAATCCCCCAACTCCCTGAGTAAACTGGTGGTGCAGGATCCTACAAATCCATGGCAACAAGCTTCCACATGGCTTCCACAAGCAGCACAGCCTGGGCCCCACCTGCTCGCTCTGTGTGTCTTTGGTCCTCATGTCTCGTCTTCTTCATCTTCCAGCGTGACAGTTAGTTTGACATAGTAATCAAACCACTGAGTACTGGATCAAAATATCAGTCAGGTCAGAGTGTTGCTGACTTTTACTGACGGGAAGTTGATGCCCAGTGCCTGATTACATTTTCCAAGCCATAAGATTCAGCAACTCGTTCAATGTGGGAAAATCAAATGAAGAAACTTCTCTAGGGACTAGAAAACATCAGTGCACTGATGAATGGACTTTACAACACCAACTAAGACCTCCACCAAATACAATATATAAGCTGTAATTTCATTGAAGCAGATGGTTTTGATATTACAATCCATTTAGGCAGTCAGGTAACATAAGATCCATTATAGCCACTATAGCTGTCTTAAGAGCTGACATTTCATACTTTTTCATCCTTTTCCATTTTTTTTACTTATGAGATTTGAGTTTTTTGACTTCAGCTCTGCAAGTGCAAAACAGACAAATGACTGATGTACAGAAGCCATTTAAACTTCCAATTCACTACATCTTTTATTTGAAAGCCTACAAGCAGATGTCTTGAAACCTTGTATAAAATATTGCATATACTCTTGGCTTTTTTCATTTTATTTTTTATTAACTAATTTGCACATGCTAAATTGCCAGACAAATACACTGTATTTGGGGGCAGCGGAAAGAAGTTGTGAACACAACAGTGACGCATCTTCACCTTTTAAGCTGAAATTGTTGAAATATTTAGGATGCAGTCGCTTACTTACACATCAAGCAATGACAAAAAACATTATCATTCATTTGAAGTCATGTTTATGGTTGTCTGAGTAGGTAGTCTACCTTGGGGTTGTAGAGCTTTTTTGCCAAAAGCAGCTGCCTGCTGCAGCCAAAAAATAAACAATGAGGTGAAACTCATTATGAAGCTCCTTAAAGCTGAGTTGAGTGGCAGATTTAGGTGATGCCGCTCTGTGGATTCATAACTTTCGTCTTGTTTTCACACTCTACTACGATACATTGGTATTAAAAAAGAAATATTATTATAGCTGTTTGAATCAACACTTCAGTTATACAGTGAAAACTTCAGATAAATTCCAATTTCTTGAACTGTATTACTAATAATAGCATTAAGTTAAAATTATAGTCTGAACCTTTTTTTTAAACCAATATTGCTAAAATCTATTAAAAAGAACCATGTGTTCATCAAATATACAAGTTCTGGGTGACTGATTCCGTCACTTGGAAATGTTCAGCTGTGAAGCAGCCGTTGGTATATAGTTTAGTTTGCTTGAAAGTGTCTGCACTGTGGCTTTCTAATGAGCTCAGTAGAGTGTTGGAACTAACGAGTCACCACAGCTATAACTCAAGCTTCCTGCTGCAACACACTGCGCGTTTGGCCAATTAGAGAGAATATTTTCAATGTAGAAATGAAAAGCATTCTGGTATTTTGTCTTGTACTTCCTATCTATTAAAAAAAACCTAACAAATAAATGAGCACACACATAAAACACTTAACACACTTAAAAAAAAACAAAAATTGCTTATCATCATGTGCAATAAGCAAAATTGCTCGACTATTCCAGCAATGGAAATTTGTATGTGCACCTTTCTTTCCCCTCAGCATCACTTTGATGTCATGAAATACCATCCAACCTCTGTGCCTTCCACTTTAGATTAAGACCTTCCAGACACCAGAGAGTGCAAATGTGAATCTGCTTTTGTTATTGCTTTTGTTTGTTATAATAAGAGCTTATAGAAAAAAGAGCTTGACTCTAATAACCCCCCTATGCATGGAAACATTCACACAAATGAATAATCATAGAATCAGTCCTCAGTGCACTGGAGACTTCCAGGGTGAAGTGTTCTGCAAGAGATCCCTTAACAACTATTGGTACAACATCTGCAATGACAACTTGGTAGCATTTGGAGGAGAGAGTTGGCCTATCAGACAGTGGCTCCACTGGGACAGACTGTAACCGATGAAAAAGAGTAACGATGCACGGTTTAATTTGCCTGTAAAAATTTCAAGTAAAAAAAAAAGTATCATTTCTCACAGAAAGTTACTCTTTTGGATTTTGAAGTTTTTTTCTGTAATTGCTAGGTTTTTTTTCACATCCTCTCTGTGTGTAATAGACAGTACGGAAATGAATAGAGGTCCTTTTGGAGTGAGAATGGAGCAGGAAGTCACTCAGGCAGAGATAATCCAGTAGTGGCAAGAATGAAGAAATATACACTCGCTCTGAATTTCGGCATGTGAACGCAGATAATCAGAGCTCAGTATATCCCAAGATGTCTTAGAATAGAGGAATGATTTTCATTTCCCTTTGGGGTCTTCACCCTTTCACAAATTAAAAGGTTTTCAATATACAGGACATATTGGAAACACAGGTAGCATATTGCCTTTTATCGAGTAACAATTTCAATGTACATGCAAATATTTATGCGTGTGCTGCTTTTTAAAATTGTGGGCACCTTCACAAAAGCATTTGATCAGTCAAGAGGCTGTCTATTTCATGTAAGGAGGTTAAAGTTCAAACCTGCGGTTTTCACTCACAGGACTCAATCTGACAGAGATTGAAGTGTCATCTCCCTCTGAGGCAGTATAGACAATATCCTACATCTCCATCCATTCTGACAGCTTCAATCAACACTGTGTACATTATATTTTCCCGTTGGTTGCACAGTGAGAGGCATTATGGATGAATAGACAGAGGAAAAAATTGAGTCAAACACAAGGAAAACACAAGGATGTGATGATACTTGACGTTGTCATGTTGTGAAATTTGCACTGGGGCAATGTGGGACATTTTTTTTCACATTTTCAGGTTGTCTCTCACACCCTCAGATGCCTAAACAAGAGGCCCTGAATCACTTTCCTGGCAAGACAGCTCCGTCATGTCCAGCTGCTCCCTCCACTGATCGCATTCCCTTAAGAAAACAAGTCTAGGGTCAAAACCTGGTATATGGCTGGACCATGTATTGTCAATGTATGGCAAAACTGAGGATTTTGGTGAAACTGTCATGGAACCACTGTAAACCTGTACTGTCAATGGAAAGTAGCTAAAGCCTAAATGTTGCTAAATGATTTAATACACCAATTAGCATCTTCACGTTATTGTATCATATTTGCACTCTGCCTAGTGTTAACTGGATTCAGTCCTTTGTCTTTTTGCTTCCGTCCTACTCTCTACGCTGACCTGTACAGTATTTTGTTACAGCTGTATATAAAGCTATTCTCTTTTACATGTTTTTCCGTTGTCAGACAACAGAACAAGTATGAAATAGTGACTGAAACACGGCCCAATAAGACCACATGTTAAACAGCAGTCACTACCAAGTCAATTCCAAGCTGCTGCCCTTCACTGCTAAAATCCTGATTTTATGATCATGACATCATCACAGAATCACCATAAACACAAGGTAAAGACAACAGCTCTGCTGTGATTTTGGCTATATATACCTATAAAATGATCACTCTTGAAAAAAGTTAGAAGGGTGGAAGGAAGGAAAGTCTAACTTTACATTCACAGGGCAATACACTCTTCTACAGGAAGAAGCTAAGGTTTGTCCAAAAAGTCACTAGAGTTGTTGCAAGGTGCTTTTTTAAAAGAACAAAACAAAACGAAAAAAAAAACACCAAGAGAAACACTAAAGGTCTGAAAAGTTGGTAAACCTACTGACACTGCAACACTACTTTCACCAACCCCCTGATGATATATCAGAAACTGTTTTTGCCACTTTTTTGAAAGAGCAGCAGTCAGTGGGGAAACCCTGCCTGGGTGACTGCTTGTTTGAATTCATCACTCAGTCATTTATTGGTCTTACCCTGCTGTGGCTGTTCAGCCAAAAAAAAGAATATTATCTACAAACAAACATACACTACTGGTAACTGTTTTTAGCCTCGCTATTGGCATGTATCTAGGGATAGCAAGAAATATGTCAAAAAATGTTCACTTTGGTGAACCCCCGACTTTTCCTTTTGTACTTTTTTTTCAAAATTAAAACTTTGTGAAAATTGGATGAATCACCATAAAATTTCATCAGAAGAGGAATTTTACCTTGTGTGTGAGATTTTAGCTGGGTTTCCAATCTCCACAAACACATACACCTAGATGTACCCTGAACCCTCAATCATCATTACTTGTGCCTAAACAACATGAGAAATCACTGAATATTCTTAACCAAAGTTACTTTGTGATAACAATAAAAGAAGGCTCGACTACCCAATCTGCAACTGTACAATGCAAATCCATAGACCTAAAAGCATCTGGTTAGTGTGATGCTCAGTATTACAAATAGTATTAAAATCCAGGTCTGGCATTTTTATATATGGCAAGGAAACACAGATAGTTGAGGTGACCAAACATAAGTTCATACAGGATCCATGATTATTCTGTCTCATAATGTCTGCCAGGTGGTCACACATGTAAGCACAATTACAAATTGCATGGCAAAATAACAAAAAACAAAAAAACAAACAAACCACACACTTGTAAACCTTCATGCTTGCACTCCACATATCTAAAAAGCTACAAATGAGACAAGGGAAAAATTTTGACACTTAAACAGCAACAGTGAATAGTACCAAGATAACCAACAATGTGTGGGAGTATTTGCATAAATGTTAAGGGGTTAAAGGACTTTTACAAAAACCAGCTGTCTTTGTAATTGTTGTATGGAAAAACTTGGTTTGGCATCTGCTATCAGAGAGAAACACACACACATACACACACAACAAACAATAAACAAATATGTTTCACCTTCAACTTAACACAATTTGGGTAATTTTTGTCAAGATTTTTTTTTTGTGGTTCATCATTTCAGACGAAAGACACTATGTGTCAGTCCCAAAGATGACAAATTCTCCTATACATCTCCTAGGGGATAAATTGAATAATGATTGGATGAACTAATACATTAGCATTTCTTATTATTTAAGAGACATTGCAACATCTGTGTAAACTCCTACACCAACTGTGGAAGGAATTGCTGCATTCTTCCAAGATATAATTACACTGATTTTAATGCAGAGCATTCCTTGAACAGAATAGAAACAGGCTGATCATAGCAACATACAATTAATTTATTCTAGCCTTGGCTTCTTGCCAGCTGGTTGCAACAAGGTTTTCAAATTTTTGCAGTCATTCTCTCCCTTGGCCTGAGGCTGTACTTGTGTTCTTCAAAAACCAATTATTCCACAAACCTAGTAGCAACCCCTGAATAATTATGCATGTGATAAAAGCCTGGTGACGCTGCCACTCCTGACTTGGCCAATCAGGGGAATTGGAGGAATGTTACTAAATGCCCACTTACTAGACTCCACCACAGAAAAGCTGAGTGTGTGGTTCATCATAAAGAAGGGTTCTTCTGGGATTTCAGGTAGTAAAGGGCATCTAAATTTAACACTAAATAATCTTCTGCTCTAATTATATAATGATGATAATAATAATTATAATCATCATCATCATCATCATCATCATTATCATCATCAGATTAAAATGCCCTGTGTAAAAAAAGGAAATTTGTGTTAATTTGAGCTCTAATGTAGGTTCAGACCAATGTAACTACTAAAAAACCCCAAGAAATCATCATATTTTACATATGAATTTCAGAAGAAACCCCTATATAGGATCAATTACTTGATGAGTATGATTTACAGTATTATAAAGAGTTCTGCTTTGAGGGAAAAGGTTTTAGATAAGAGTACATTCCACATCCCACTATAGGAAAGTGGGCAGAGAAAAGGGAATTCAGGTGCAATTTTGTCACGACCATGCATCTGTTTGAGATCAGCGCAGACGGAGGAGAGGAGAAGGTACAAGATAAGCAGACGCCTCTTTAGGGAATCAAAACCATGCCAGGACAATGTCATTTGTGCTTATCTGTAAATAGACCATATAGTGAGTGGCACAAACTGTCAAATGTGTAAAGAGCAAACTAAATTCAAATGTTGTTGAAGCAATAACTTTTGTAATCATTGCTGGACATTAAAGGAATGTTTGGAAATTCTGGGGAGAAAGAAATGTTGCTTTCTTTGTTAAAGTTGGATGGAATGGAGCTTTTATAATGACTTTTTAGCATACAATTGTGAATTATCTAATAAATGGGGCATCACACTGCTCAGCCTTCCAGACAAGGTTATACCAGGGTGCTGGAAAGGAGACTCAAAGGAGGAGGAGATTTCACCCTGGCCAGGGAACAATGGACCAACTCATTAATCTGGCAAAGTTACTAGAGGTGTAATATGAGGTTGAAGTCAAAAACATTTACTGTGGGTGTTGGCCTCCCCCACAATTGTCCTGTGTCACCAATCCTGTGGGGGATCTTCATGGACGGGGTTTGAAGATGCAGCTGGGGGGAGGAGCATATCTGATTTTAAGGGTCTCAGAGTTGTGTTATTTGCAGATGACATGGTTCTGTTGGCCTCATCAGTACGTGACCTTCAGCATGCACTGGAGTGGTTTGCTCAGGGTAGAGCCGCTGCTTCTTTGCATTGAAAGGAGACTGTTGAGGTGGTTGGGGCCCTCCCGGGCATCTTCAATTGGAGGTCTACCAGGCAAATCCAACTGGTAGGAGAACCAAGGGTAGACCCAGATCATGCTGGAGAGATTATCTATCTCATCTTGCCTGAGAACACCTGGGGATCCCCAAGGAGGAGCTGGAAATTGCTCCCATTGCTGGGGAAAGGGACATCTGGGCTACGTGGCTAAACCAACTTGACCTGCCACCTAACTTCAGATAATCAGCACTCGACAAATATAAGTCCAATGTTAACTCATCTTTTAGGTCTCTTATGGTCTCCACTGACTGGAGACTATACTGAAGGAAATATCTGACTATTTTGTTCCTAAATGCTCCACTATGTTTAGCAGATTAATTTTGGTGCTGGGTAGATAATATACAGTCAGCTTTTACAGCTTTTTACATGGAAAACAGCTCACTGCTACTATTAAAAACGATACTTTGAGGGCAGTGAGGGTGAACCAAGCCATACATTTTTGGCCAGGAAAACCAAAACAACAGGCTGAAAGATGGTAAAAAGCATCGTAAAGTTGTTACATTCACCCATTCATACATACATTCATACACCGCTTTATCTATACATGCAGCAATTTAGGCACATGCACACATTCCCACACCAATGACACATCAGGGGCAATTTTGAGGCTCAGTATTTTTCCCAAGGCCAATTCGACATGTGTACTGGAGGAACCAGGGAGCAAACCTATGACCTCCCAGTTGGTGGATGACCAGCATTCTGAATTGTAGGACTCCGTTGATGAAAACACATGAGGGAAGAAAGAAGAGTCTGTGATTGAAAATAAAAGAAACTGAAGTTTGGGTGGTAGGTTTGGAAATTAGTCTGTTGGAGCTGGGACTCACGCAGCTTCTGCTTGTTGTTACAGCAAATGCCAGTTAGGGAATTCATATGCTGATTGCTTTTGGCCAAAAGACAAAGACTGCAAAATCATTCCAGCAGACCAAAAATTCACCTAACATCTTATCTAAATGAAGCTTGAGAGAAAATGCAACTTTAAACTCCAAATTTAAAAGTTATTTATACCATTATTAGTGCTTAATGCCACTCTGCTCTGCTCCATTTTTCAGGTTTAAGATGTGTATTTCTATGTGTCATTTAATTGCAAAATATCATGCCATGATATTGTTATATCTCCTCTCAAGAGTGTCAATTAAATCTGACCTCGTTAAAAATTGAAAATTCTGGAAAGGCTAACTGGACCGATTCAAAGGAATTTTAAGGTAAGATGAACAGAAAACACACTCTGAGCAAAAGCCAGTCAGACATTGCCTCTGAACTGTGCTGGCACTGTGGATTGAGCAGGAATAATAAAGAAGATCAACATTTCAATGAACAATTTGATCAATTAGCTATAGAGACATCTGTGCTCAAAAGAAGTTTGGCTAATTCTTCAAGGACATGGGGTTGGTTTGAATAAAACCCACTCTAGCCAATGGCCAGATTTAGAAATGAACAATGCCAGCTGGAACAATATGTGTTTTAAAAGGCTTCCACAATAATTATTTCAGCAAAAAAAAAAAAAAAAAATAAAAACAGCCACCTCTCCTAGGGACTATTGTCTCAAATCAATACTATGTGTTTCTGTGCCAATTAAGAAATATGAATGGTGGAAGATGCCCTTATTTCCCCGATCAGTGAGTATGTGGGTGTGTTTAACAGGATCATGCATCCTCTATGCAGCTCATCAGACTGGACTGGTACAATTTGCATCTGCCCCTGTCTTTTAGATCTGCCTCAGTCATTGCCGAGATTTGAAAGTGACTGCTTTTATAGAGTGACTCATCTCCTCTCAACTGAACTAGTCACGCTTTTGTGGTTGCATACGAGTGAGCTTTTGTGCCTGTGTGTGGTCTTTTTATTGTAAGCCACTAGCCTGTATTATCCTATTTGTGAGCACACTCTCAGGTGTGGCACTTTCTGTGGCTGCATTTGCGTTGTTTGGCTGGACCGAGGGGGCACTAAGTGGAAGCCAAACCCACTGTAATCTGCAGTAATGTGTCATCTGGCATGGACCTGTATAGGGTCTGACAGATATGTGCATTTATGATACCCTTGATCCATTTTTAGACTGAAGCTGCCAGTATTTTTGTGCTGGCACAGAATATACTTGGGTCTGAGTATCTATTTTCCAGAAGCTCTGCTTAAATTGAAGTACACTGAAGCAGCTTTTGGACCATCAAACACACCAGTGAAAACCAGATTAATGAAGCCAGACACTTACATGGGTTTAGCAACTGCATAAGGCAGAGTGACACAGGTCTTGTTAAAACCTCCCTCACAGTTACCATTGGTTCATGCAAAATGCAAACTGTTATTTAGAGACACATGGTTTGTGGTAGTTACTCAAGGCTGCTCTGGATGAACTGCACGTATAGTTAAGAAGATCAGGGAAAGACTGGACAGACCACTAATATGTTGTAAATGAAGAGGGAGTCTTGGCTTTGCCCCAAGACAAAAAGCTTAGATTAGCTTTCTTTTCCTTTTATTGCCAATTAGATGTTGGCTTAACTTGGAGTATTTCTACAATTTTGGGCCACACAAAGTGTCTGGTTATACTGATATGATATTTTAACTGTTTTATTTTCAAAGTGATGTTTTCTTATGACCTCGGAATACTGTGTTATGTATAGTGAAAAGGTTTTTAGAATCCCTAGTGGAATGGCTCCCCATAACAATTGCATTTTTTTTATACAGCTTTAAAACAGCAAATATTGTTTTGTAGGAAAAAAAATGTTTACAGACAATTTCCAACTATCTTGCACTCAATCATGCACTACAATATTCACTTGTAGGATATTACTTTTTTCAGGTTATGTTTTGGCAATCACTACATTTGGTGAAGGTTAGGGAAAACTTGTGGTCTGTTTTAAAACAGTAAAAGTTCGGAGTGACTTAACGCACATTGTGGTCATTCACATTAAACCAAATCAGGATCTTTGTCTAACCTTAACTAAAGCGCTTTTAATGCCTAAACCTGGCCACAGACCAGACCATGGATGTAAACTGGATGTGTCTCTGGTGTGATAGTCATGCCCCATGTGCCATTAATAAATGTTGTGCTTCATTCAAAACCAACCTTGCCTCTGAATGTAATCCAGCCAGCGGTTCCGTTGCCACCGCAGCATAATTGGGGGAACAGTTCAGTAGTATATGAACTCAATTTCTAGGAGACAGGGATGCTCTGGAGATGGCAGCGTGAGTCAGTACACCACCTTGGTCCAGACAGAAAGATCTCAGCAACTTCTGGATGGATGTCTTTATTTATATATAATATATATTTATTAGATGAATTTCGCTGCAGACATTTGTGTTTCCTTCCGGATTAAGAGGATCACTTTGATGATCCTTTAACTTTTCATCTAGTGCCATCATTAGTCAAACTTTTAATTTGTCTAGTACTTCGGTTTATGACTAAATGCTTGCAAAACTAATCCCCTTCCCATCTGCCTCAACTGTACCTTGTATTTAGGAATAATTAGCAACTGTTTGTATGCCTACATGCTAAACTTAAACGGGGAACATTGTAAACATTACATCTATCGATCATTAGAATGTTAGCATTGTCATTGTGAGTAGCTTTGCATGCTCAACTCACCACAGTGCTTAGCTACTACTTCATAGAGCTGCTATAGACTCTAGTCTTGTTACAGGGTTCAAATTCCACCCACTGTTTAAATGAAGCCGTTCAAATGTTAATTTATTGCCCATTCTATACATCTCAGCAATAAGAAAATGCAGGCTCTCCATGTCTATGATTCAAAACTATAATAACAAGTCTGAACTACCAAACATACCTTTAAAAAATATCTCTTCATCGAGCTTCACTACTGTACAAAATGTGGAATGTGTGAATGCACAGTATAATGCAATCCAAATCCAATCACCCTGCATTATGAAGCTTTTAATGTTGGGTTTTTGTTCAGTCTGAGTGAGAGTGGTGGTGATACAGCTTGTTTGTAATTTTTGAAGCTCTAACTTGTTCTGTTGGTGTTTGTGTAAGGTTTTCCTGAGACTCAAGGCTGCTCAAGCATGAACATTCTTTTTCTGAACATTTCATATCACATTCAGTGCTACAATCTTTGAAGCGCACAGTATGAGTTACAATACCACACCATTAGAATCAAGGATATTCACCAGGGATCAAAATTATTTTTGTTATTTTGAAAAAAAAATCACTTCCCAGTTACAAATTCAAGCAGAAATATACAATTTCTGCTTTGGTCTGGAACATAAAAAGGTCCTTTAAAGCTTTTTTGAACAAAGAACCCAAACTGTCATTTTCTCAGGAGGACAGTATCCAAACTGTATGTCTAAAGCTACAGGTCTGAAACTGCTGTCACTCTACTGAATGATATCAAAAGGGCCTGGGCCAATGAATTGTTTCTACTAACAAGCAATACCTCTGTAGCCAAAACCTGATATACCTCATTACTTTGAGCCACAGAGCTCCATAATGGTAAAAAAAAAAACAAAAAACAACTGTTCAAAACACTACATTGACCCACATTGTTGCACTTGGTGATATGTTGTTGTTGTTTATTTTAGCTCAGTCCTACATACGTTGTCCTACTGCAGTAAATACTCACCAGTGCACCAAAGTAAATCCAAAGCTGAAAATAGTTTGAGTAATGTTTGCCAAAAAAAACAGTCCCAGATTTTTCACAAAATACTTTTTTCTCTAAAAAAAACCCCAACAACAGTGAATTATATATTTATGACTCATTATTTTAAACTTACATCCTCAGTAGAAACGATTGGCCTTGCGGCTGCCACATTGTAAGGAAGATGGAAAGTATATAGAGATGCACTCTTGAATTTGGTCTATTCTTTTGACAAAAAGAAAAATTATAGAATTACACAAGAATGACCTATTCTTCATATCAAAGACTCTGTGAGTCCTTATTATTTTTTAGACTTTTTGAAAGATTAATGGGCATCTAAAATATGTTATCTAATTGTGTTAACCTTAGTCTAGGTTGCACATCAATGATTGCTAGGTAGCAACATAATAGTGATACAGGTCATTCTCTTTGAAGACTCTAACAAAAGAGGGGCGTTGCATCTTCTGTTGCTTAGCCTTCAAGGAAGAACAAGATGAAACAATGTCTGTTTTACCACAAGTCATAGGGTTTCAAACTATTAGTTTATGATAATGTCATGACATTAAAGAAGCCATTCCCTCTCTCTCTCTTAAATGCCTGATAGCTGATGAACACAGTACTCTCATGCTATAGAAGTGTTACCCGAGGTTGTTTCACATTCTCTACCTTCACTACTGTTCCCACGCTGTGGATAGAACATTTGGTTCAAATTATTTGTGTTGCTCTTGATATGCAATTGTGTAGGTGGTTAAATAACTGATTTGTTGTCGAAATAATGGACTGCAGATCAGTGAAACATAAAATATATATATTTGAATGCTTTTTCACCAAATGTTTCTTTGCCTCTAATTTATCTCTCTTGTAGTGGAATGGCAGTTCACCTGATCAAAGGCATACAATATGAGTTTAAGTCTGTGTATACAAAAAAGGAAAGAATTTAAAAATTGTAAATTTGGAGAATGGATGTCCCTTGAATATTTTTTTTTTTTTATCTATGAGTAGATCAGATCAGACAGAAAGCATACACTTGCAGACACACTCCGATGGTTCCAACGAGCCCTAATCAACACCATAGCTGTGTTGTGACACATGACTGGCTGGCATCTCTGCAGGGGTGTTATCAAAACTTAACCATCTTTTGCTGATTTAATACTATGCATCCACACGCCTCCAGCTTTGCATGAAATACGGACAAAGCCCGAGGACTGACAGAAATATCAACACTCTGATCAAAGTCATGGTAAAGAACTATATAGGGTCCTCATTCAGTTCTCAGCTTTTCTTAAATGTTGCTTAATATCAACATGTGTGAGGGAGATGACAATGTCGCTCAGTGGCTGTAACTATGGACACAAAGTGAGAGGTTCCAGAGTTCAAACGTTCACCCTGGTCCCTCCCAGAAGCTGTTTATGTTCTCATGCAAATTCAGTCCCCTGTAGTCCAAAGACACAGACGTCATATGCACTGGAAACAAAAAAATATATTCTAGGTGTGAAACATAAGTCTTGCATTACTTTGAAGAACCTATAATTTGCATCTCAAGCTAAGGAAAGGAGAATCTGTTTTCTATATGGGACAAATAAATGCCTATGTTGTATGTTTGGTGGGTTTCCAACCCTCTCATGAGTAATATAAATGCAAAGGTTTTCCTGGATTCTACACACTCCAGTCAAAACGTGAACAGATAAGGATGTGTTTTACTCTCATGCAGCAAGTATGGCCATTTGGCACTTTTGCTATCTCCCATAAAACTGAATATTTTGCAATACCACCTTAATTACCCAAAGTTTTCCCAATAATCTCAGTCATACTAATTAGCTCTAAAACATGTGCAAACTGAAAGGGTTCCCCCCTTGTTTGAAATCTTTGCAAGACAAACACATTGCGTGGCAACAAAAACAACACTGAATAAAACACAAGATTTCAGTTAGAATTCCATACTGATATAATCCCTTGTTACTGTGAGCTATTTAGGAATTCTGTATTATCAAAATGAATAGCTGACAACACACTAGCTCTATAGTCTTGCAGAATACCTGCAGAGTTGGTATGGCAAATCTGCAGACCTTGTTACATAACCTGCATGATGACAAAGCACTGAATAAAATAGGGTGGACAGTAGTAGGAGTAGGTGAGCAAATTCTGTATTTTATATTACTGTTGCAAACTTCAAATGAATAGAAACCGTGTCTCAGAACAGATATATGCTGCTTTCTACCTTATCACAGTGTACAGTGTATCATGCTTCAGGAAAGACATGGACGCTGACACATTACAAATACTGCATGTATGTGCTACTGAAGTCAGAGATCATTTTTTAATGAAACGTTTTAATGATTCAGAGGTGTTTCTATATTTTTGATGCAGTGTCTACTAGTTATCAGCAGCATTAAAGAGGCAGACTTTGGAGTGAATTTCAAGACAATAACCGTCACACATGCATGGCTGAACCATGATCATAGTTCATTAATTTAAATTTTTAATCTTCAAAAGTGACATGATATGAAATTTTAAAAACAGTCATTGCTAATTAGAACCAAGAAGGTTAACTGTAATTTCTCCATGAAGGGATCCTAATTGTTTCTCTTTGTAACAGAGAATGAAAATGAAGAAGTGGTGTGAGTATGAGGCTTTAGTATTTCAAAGCATTAGAACAATAAAGATGGGTAGATGATTAGAAGCATTTTGGAGGAATTGGGAAAAGGCTGTTTCGGCAGTGAAGGATAGAACTACAGTTTTTGAGGTGACAGGAAAGTCAGCAAGACCTGTCATGAATACAAACTGCCCTGCCTGTACAAAACTTCCATCTGTCAGTTCATGAAGCATTATATTATTGTTCACTTTTGACAGCTACACGTTCAACACCCCAGAGGAGAGGATACACACATGCTAGTTACAGTTACAACACATTTTATCAGTTACTAAGGCATTTACAAAACATCTTTCATACTGTGCTGTCTTTTACTGCACATTTTCATACAAATTTATCTGTGTTCGTTAGATAATATAAACATTTACATTTTGTTCAATGGTACAAAAGTATGTAAATTCAAGTCTTGCTTCAGTTTGTCTCCATCTGATTATGATAATACAAGTTATAATAATCTCTTATTTCGACAATATCTGCAATGCAGCTTAACTGCAATTAAAACTGCAATTATTTACATTTTTTATTATTATATTGCTGTTTTATATACCTATATGTCACACTATGATGAATGCAAAAATGTGGCTTTTCTGCAGTTTGAATAAATGGATGCAGTCAGGGATTGCAACTTTAAGTTAACAACTAGAAGCAGGAAACTTCAAACCATATGGATCAACTGAGGAGCATATAAAATGTATATTACTTATACTGCTGAATTGTACGTGAGAAAACTGGTCTTCCATTTTCTGTTCATTTTCAAAGAAGATGTGTTCATCTAATGTTTATACATAACATCCAGTGCAAAATTAAATTGTTTTAAAGTGACTTTAAAATGGCTGCAATATCATTAACATTAGTTAGTCCAAGTAGTTATCATTTTCAGCCTATTAGTCAGCGTAAGCAATTACTACAAAAAAAAAACAATTAAATTGAAAATTGTGTTTCCTCACAGATATAGAGTATATTATAAAAAACATCCTAGCACATTTTACACATGGCTTTTCAAACAGGATTAGAGTTAATTTCATGCTCCTAGCATATCATGAAGAATTCATAAAAATCCTTTATGATAGTGTTGTGACATCCTAGAGTTATTCGAGATCAGTTCTCACTTAGAAAGTAAGAGCACTTACCACCCACTGTACAGCTACTAGACATGGAGCCCAAGAGCAACTGTAGCAGATGTATTTCAGGAAGGAAGATTCCCTTTCCATTTAAAAAAGAAATATATATATTTTTGAAAAAAGATGGGACACTGTTGTAAAACTAAATGGTAGCTGTGGGTGTTTTCATCCACTGATTTCTTCTTAAAGACTGTTCTATGGGCTATACAAGTAAATGCACTACCAAAGTCCTCATGTAGTTAGTTTCCTATTAAGACTTAGCCTACTGTAGCTCTAAGGAAATTGAACATTTGTCCAAGCATCACACAATATCCTGGTATAATCTTTTATTGTCTCAATACTTGATTAAATGGAGGTTTTTGTATCATTTGGCGGCAGAAATTTTTTCTTGGTGACTAATACAAGCATGAGCCTCAATGAAATGTTATTGTAGGCAGCAGCCATCACATCGCATTATCACTGTAGCAAAAACAAATGATTGCACTACATAAAATGTATATCATTTATTAGCCCATTTTCTTTTTCAACCTTAAGATGTTATTTTTTTCTGTAATTCAATTAAACAGTGTTCCACAGGTAAGAATATTCAACATTTCCCAGCTGAGGTTCCCATGTTTCAAAGAATCTGCAAAAACTCAGATTTCACCAGAGATAAGAGGGTGTTCACCATCCATTCATCAAACCCACTCAATGCAAATTAGCCCACACATCGCATCCAACTGTCCACATTTAATCCCCACAGCACACTAGGAAAAAAAAAATCTACATTCTAAAAGAGAGTTTATATATCAATCATTTCTTACAGGAAACAAAGTGACTACACGTTTATATAACACCCAGCTAAATAAACAGCAGGGAGCTGAAGTGCTCAGAGGGAGGTGAGTTATGAGATGGATTGAAACACAACACCTCCAACTAGACATCATGAGCCAGTTCAATTTATAACCAGTGTTTCCCTAACTGTGATTAACATCCTAAACCCAAATATTACTTCATTTACTTCATTTTATTTAATATTACTTCATTTATTGAATCGTTTCATTGCCTCTACATGAAAATCTGCCAAGATTTCACACATTCTCTGTAAAATAAGCAAATGTGTTACTGTGAATTAACTTGTTAATGTGAGAAAGGTGCAATTTTTTTTTGAATGGGGTACTATTTCTATATATTCACACAGCCTCTTCTATGGGTGAGTTCATGTAAACTGCCCCTAATCACAAAATATTGGTCAAAATCTTCCGAATAAGAACTAACATCAAATAGGGATATTCAGGGGTTTGTCGATACATCTAGCTGAAATTAGTAGACTTGTCGGTGAAGGTTCTGAGGTATTTAATTGCCATCTCCAACGAAAGGCACTGTGCAAAATGAATACTGATTGCAACCCCTTGTTAAATCAGAATAATCCTGAAAGATTAGCCCGTAATAACCCTCATGAAAATACAGTGAATGCCTAAATAGCCTATTATAACCACAATTCATATTAATGACTTATCATTTTCACGCTTAAATAGTCAGTAGATATATAACCAAGAGGAATTATCTTAAATTATGAGAAATGAAAATAGGAGAACTTGCAGTGTATATATATATATATATATATATATATATATATATATATATATATTCGGGCTACCTGAATAATTTATGGTGAGATTAGACTTGGTCAGACACCTGTGCGACCTTTTGGCTGATGAAGTTTTCCAGACAGTAGCACGGCTGGAGAAGACACCTGACTCCGTGCCAGCCGTGCGGACTGGGGCTGTTTCTACTCGGGTCTTGTCTCCACAGCTCCTCCTCACTGACGCACCTCTCCGCGCCCGGTCCGTGGCCAAGGAGCGCGCTCCCGCCTGCGCGCCCCCCCCTCCCATCCCTCCCATCCCTCCCTCCCGGTGGCGAGTAAACGGGTGTAGGCATGAACGTCGCTGCGCTCTGAATGGACATTAATGGGGAATGTAACAGTCTTCTCTCGCTGCCTGGTTTCTTCTGTCATATAAGCACTGAAACGGAAGCCGGGTAAGTTCATTTTCGGGGGGGTTATGCGTTTATGAAGCGATTTAGAAAGGCTGACATACAGTTTCAGAAATCCCGGACAGAAACTGGGAAGTAGTTACTATACAGGCGCTTTGGGTGATGGGTGCATATCAGGCTTAATTGACACGGGCATAAATATACTATTGTTGTCTTAACTGGTTCGTACACTCATCAGGACTGTTGTCTGCATTTATAAACCAATGCAGTGAGCTTTGCCTCCACCTTTGTGTTAAGTGTAACTATTTCCATGCATATGATATGATAAAGTCAGAGCTGAATTATCCCATAATTTTGGCATAATGTATCTATGTATCTTTCCTGCATCCAACACAGTCACTGCTGTACATAATAATCAAGGGTTGGCTTTATTCATGTAAGAGAGCCCCCCCCTCCTTCAAAAAAAAAAAAAAACAACAACCCAGAAAACAAGGTATCTGCTGCTGGTGTAGAGTTGCTTGTCTTGCTTGGCTGTTGTCTTGATCTTTACCATCCTGGCTCATCAAGAGGGAGTAAGGATGAGGAGATTCCCCCTTCTTTTGAACGGTTGACTTGAGAGCAAAGGCTCCCTAGTGGAAGCAAGTGTGTTTGTGAATGCCCAATACGTCTGTATTCTGTATCTGCTCACAATGAACTTGACATCTGGCGGTAGACATCACTAAAAGCAAGCAACATACTCTCCAAAGAACTGCTGGAATCCAACTGGGAATTAGTCCTGCTGCAATGAAATGTTTCTCTGACCATCAGGTCCACTTAGGAAGCTCTCCTGGACCAAAGCCGTGGAAGATCAATCCCACAAGGTTATATCAAGTGTGATCAAGAGGGACGGTGTGTGTGGTAGAGATAATAGGAGAGAGGGAGAACATTGCATTGGACTCAAGTGTTTTGTGCAGGATTTATTTAATAGTCAGAATGGGTTGGTGTGATCCAGTGGGTGAGTGCAGGCTTTTTCATGTACATGCCATTGACTGAGCATGTGCGCACATCTTACCGTGTGCATGTGTGTGTGCATGCAACAGTGCTGTCAGACAAGGATGTCAGTATTGGATGATTCAGCAAAATCCAAGTTCAATGCTAATGGTTTTTTAATGACCTTTTTTTAAATTCTAGATTTCCTGAGTATCTGTACATGGAAACTAAAGTATTTGGTTGGTGGTAATGGTTATGTTTATGCAATAAAAAGCTGTTCGTTAAGATTAGGGAAAGATTGTGGTTACATTAAACAGAAATTGCAGTTCATTCACGGGATGCATGAATATTGGCCACGCTACATAGCCATCTACTACCCTGACATCAACCACTTTACTTCCTACATCACTACATAAAAGACACACCACCACTTCCTGAACTGGCAACGAATGGTGTTACTAAATGTAAATATGGACGCTATTCCCAGGATACTGGACTTGTCCATGTGAAGTCCCCAACAGGTAAAGGAGAGTTTTTAATTTATGTACAACAATTTCCTCACAGTGGAGGGTAGTATTGAGAGCCCCTCCATTAATGTCTTGGAATAGTGAAGGAGGGCTCTTTTTAGTTAAGGGGGTACATTTACTTGCGAAACTTAATTACAGCGAGGGTCTCATCCCGGAAAGAAAATAATGGACGCTGGTGATGAGTGGCAGGGTCAATCCAAGGACATATTTCAACTTGTGATGATATTAGGCCATAAAGCAGCAGCCTTTAGTGTAGATCATCCTGTAGCACTCAGCCACGTGGGCTTGTACGTACTATGTAGGGATGCACTGGTCCCATTTTTTCTGTTCTTATGCTGATTATAATAATTGAGCTGTTTTTTTGACTGTTTAAATTAATGTAAAATCTATATACCACATCGAGAGAGAGAGGGATACCGATCCATCATTTATATGCAAGAGAAATTTGTAGTCAGTATAAATTTATCAGTTAATTTATTATGGTAGATGCACCCAATTTGTACCTTAGTGAATCATTAAACCTCTTATTTTTTTTTCTTTTTTTAAATCAAATGAGCAGTATTGGTGTCCATTTTATACAGGAGTAGATAGGAAATTGGGAAACTTACATGTTAGAACTTTACTGTCTTTACAGCTTAAATAATCATAAATATTTACTCACACATTCCTTCACAAGATTAAAAATGTGCTTTACAGGGAAAAACAGAGAGCAAAAAAAGCAAAGAGAAGCAATAATAATTATAAAATGAAACATGAGGTCTATTTTGTAGTAGCAAATGGGAAGAGTAAAATAACATAAAAATAGGGGGCAGCCTTAAAAGCAGAGAGACATGTCAAGCATTCACAATCTCTTCACTAACTCTCCCGGAGTGCATTATGGTAATTCAGATTAAAAAAGATAAAAGCATTCTTACAACTTTTAACGTAAATCTTCATTTTATATCAATATTTACACATCATTGAATCAAAAAGTGAGAGGAAGGCGAAAAATTTCTGAGATGTGATTTCAGTGAACTTAAGACAGCCTATGAGAGAGAGAGGAGCTATATGTCTCTGCTGAATCAGCACTTAACAGTGTGTTGTGGCATTTTGCCAAGAGTATAATATAAACTCTGACTGGTTTACAAGCTGTGACAGCCAACTGGCAAACAAAAGACTGCAGATCACCCATGTCTTAAAGCGTCGAAGACATGTTTGCTTGTTTTTACAATGGTATTTAACCAGTGTTTCCCCTTTGTTTATATTCATCTGGAGTGGTGTGCTCAGGTAAATTCGTTTTTTTTCTGATGGATCTTGGCGTGAACTGAACGTTTACTGATGTGAAATAACACTTTGTTTAAATGTTAAAAGTTTTATAATATCTTTAGTTTATATGGCTGGGACAAGGGGAACCTGGACAATATGTTTGATTTTGTCCGCTGTTTGTGTTTTTATACTGCTGGTTATGCTGTAACTACAAATAATATAACATCATTTAGAGAGCTACATGAAGTAGAGAGCCTTATAATCTTTGACTGAATACTATTGTGTTGGGTTGTGTTATTTTTTAATTTAAATTTGTCTTCTCTTGTGACAGAGCTATCTTTACTTTATAGCATAATATCATTAGGACAAATAGAGTTTTTGTTAAAACCTCGTCCCTTATGGTCCTACTATGTAGGCTGAAATTAGATTAATGAGACATGATTGAATTTTCAAAAAAATGGATTTTAGATTATAGGAGAGATCCTTTAACTGAGATAGATGAGCTCTTGATGTCTTTCTGTTTTCCCCTGGCTACTAATAAAACTCAGACAGATATCTGATGTACTGCAAAAGGACTGCATAAATGCTTCTCGGCTATGTTAAAAAGCCCATAGCCTTCAGGAATCAATGTTTAATTAATTGTCACCAATCCATGACAGATGAGAATTCAAATGAGTGGATTTTATGCCAACATAAATTGCCCAAAATATACAAATGCTAGGCAGCTTTTTATTATGGTTTAATGGATCTTCGCAGAAATTTGAGGAGTTCTTTAAAACCAAGGCAGTATGAAGCAAACATGCCAGCACTAAGATAAGTATTCTTGTTTGTGTGTGTGTGTGTTTGTGTCTGAGAGAGAGAGAGAGAGAGAGAGAGAGAGAGAGAGAGAGAGATGACATGCAGTGGTGGTAATAATGACGGGAACAAAGAGGACGTCAGGTATAAAGAACAACAAAGTCTGCATAGAGAGGAGGTCATTGTGACTGGGTGGGTCAAAAAAAAAAACAGGACTTTGTCCATTTGACACAGAAGACTTATGTTCATTCCCTGCGTGAAACCAATAGTCATCATTCTTTGTTTTGACCATGACTGTTACCCAACCTTAACTGCGTGTTTATAATTGTAATCATGACCATGAATGTCCTCTAACCTTAATGAGGCACTTATTATAAACCAAACCATGATCCTTCCTTAAACCTGACCAAGTAGTTTTTGAGCCTAACCGAACCAAACTGTGACTGTTAACATAAGCTGTGACATAAGCTTAACCACGTTTTTATTACTGTAACCACGACAATGAAGGCCTGGTAAACCTGCCGCTATAGGGGCACTATTTTAACAGACGCTCAGATGGTACGCCTCAGAGGGTAGGGACAGACACCATGTGGTTGTTCTGCTCAGAAGACCTGTGCGTGGGTGAGAGAGCAGGACAGTACACACAGCAACAGAATAAGACAGATGGAGGGAGCACCTATTTGCTGGCTGTTGTTTTTTTAGCAGGAAATAATGCTGTGGTTATACAGGACCTGGCTTTGTAAGGTTGAACTAGTACCTAACTCTAGATAACCTGTAGAGGCTGAAGTAGACCTGCAGAGACCATCCATCAACTGGGCACATCTAATAGAGTGGCCCGTGTTGGAGAGATGGTCTCCGTCCATGGCCTTTCAAATGAAATTGACTCTTGATGAAATAGACTCAAAGCCTAAAGCTCCAAGAGCAGTGCCTAGAGGCAACAGTGTCCCTCATTTTCCAAAGAACGAGGGTTTGATGGAATAACAACATGCAGTATTAATGATTTTGTTCATTGTAAACCCTCATGTGTAGTGGTGCTAAAGATGCAAACTTTGACTTGAGCATGTGGTCAGACATGTCCCAGTTCATGGACACAACCCATAAAGTTGAGTCTTTTTAGAAACATGAAAGTCAGGCAGGAACATTAACATTCTCCCCAAAGGAACTTGAAATTATTTTTCTGTTTGTGATGAAAAAAATTAAGCTCCTCTACCTTAACAAGGTTAGCCAATTAAATCTTAACAATTGGTAACAACATGGTTGTTGTTAAGGCTGCTAAGTCATTACGTTATGTTTTGCCATTAAAAATTACAAGATACACTTTGCCCAACTAGAATTTTTGGACACAAAAGATTTTCCCAATATAGAGTGTAGTTTATGCATCCTTTTTCATTCCATAAATATCTTGCTAACTTAACATATGTTTGACCAAATTTGGAACATGCAGTTTGATTTGCAACATGCAATCATTTTCTCTTAATATTAATATTGCGTAAATTAATGCCAGTGAATGAAATGACGACACATAGAAACATTATTATATTTTTTTGCCTTCCAAACAGTGAAAAATCAAGGTTTGAAAAATAAATGTTTTATGATGTAACAATGCTATAGTTGAAGTTTGGCTTGGTTTAGGCTCAAGACGGACTTGGTTAGGTTAGGGACAGAGGTTTTTTTGTATCAAAGTGACAACTTATTTAAGGTTTGGGGACCTTTTTCACCATGATTATGATAAAAGACACAGTTAAGGTTATGGGGCAATGGTAATTTTGCTTAAAATTTTGCTCTCTCCTATAAAAAATTGAAAGTTGATTGGAAAAGGGAAATATACAGTGGTCTCATATGTTAAATTTCTACATTTTTTGACCCAACCATCCATTCCCACCTCCTGCTCTTGTGGATTTTGATGCTTAATAACAATTGCCGAGGACTTCTATTGATGGCGGTCACTCTCCATTTTATTACCAGGGTGTTTCGCTTAAAAGATAAGGTTATTTTACATCTTTAATACTATCAACAAATCCTGTGATATTATCAAAACCCACTAACCAGGACTGCCTTAGCAGCCTGAACTGAGATCCTCATCTCAGTGCCATACCGCTTCATTGATATCCACATAACACCATTTGTTTGACTAACAAGAGCAAACAGTGGAGTGAATGCCTGGCTTCCATATTTACATCCTCTATTTTGCTATTAAGCTCGGATTTATCTATTAATTGTACATCAGAACCAAATAAAAAGCACAAAGTGGCTTGTGCATACCGAGTGCTGCTAAGACCACACTAGCCGTGTCCTCAAAGCTTCATCTCTATGCAGCTTTTGAAGGACAGACAGCCCGACAGACTAAAATCACCATCATTTTAACCGACTTGCTAAGACAGCAAGAGCAATCATTTTGTCAGATGGAATTAGCAGCAGGCCAATGTACATCTTTCATTCTGCATATATGCAGCCAGTGTCTTTATGTAAAACCTCAATTAAAACAGGTTCTGCACAAAGGACTCATTTCAAAACCTCTCTCATTATTACAGACTTGACATTCATGGAAGCTGATTGTTGAAATTCAAGCTCTTTTCTCTAATTATTGAACACACCAAACTATTGCAACTCATTTTTTCCCCTCCAAAATTAAGCCTTTTGTTTTAAAGAAAGATGAAATGGTTGATTTTTTCTTTCTTTTCTGTGTGACTTTGATTACTTTTATGTTTGTGCGAAGTTCTGGGTAAACAGCTATTGCTATTTCCACAAAACACAAAACATTGATGACTTATTTTCCAAATCTGTGAAAAACCAAGATCATAGCTAATTTGTTACACTATTGCTGTTATTTCTGTTACTGCTGTGTTGTGAATAGGGGATCAAGACAGGATTCAGTGGCACATTATAGCGTGTCCAGCCTTGAATGTTAGCTACTGTAAGAAATGCTTTCCCAAAGAGTGTCTTTGCTGTTCTATTGAAAGACCAACAGGTTTAAAAAAAAAAAAATCACAATGGCTTTTCCCAGAGACTCTTTGCAGTTCAAGTTGAAACAACTTCCGACTTAGGTCTATAATAAGGTCTATTAATTCCCCCTGCCTGTAGTCCCATTACAACTCAGATCCAGCTGTGGACACAAGTTACTCTATGTGTCCATTTAAGAGTTCTTATCGAGGACAAAACTCTTAAATAAATTCTGAATACCTGATAAATAAGGAGTACTTGATCTGATATAGCAAAAGTGATGTTCAAACTTCTAGCATCTCAATTGATTCACATGTGTAAGAGTTTTTGAGAAAAAAAACATATTTGATTGAGTGGCATTCGTCTATTACTCTATGAGAATTTGCAGTGTCCTCAATGACTCATCCCAGCTACTTTCATAGCTGTTAACTTTGTATGTGTGGGAGGGCTGTAGATGCAGGCAGGATAATGTTGCATGGGTATTTGCATGTAACTGTGTATTTCTGAATAATGCTGTAACAAGGTATTTTCTACATTTCTTGCACTGCATCTCTCTTTCTACTTCTGATTATACATGTAAAAATACATATAAACGAAAAGCTCAATGAGTTTACATGTTATGTGTTGTGTGTTGTGGATGATCGGTGTGGGTGTATGTGTGTGTGCGTGTGAGTGTTGATTCGACATTTAAGACAACAATATTTATATGTATATATATATATATATATATATATATATATATATATAGATATATACCAAGATTTGCTATCGCCATCTAGTGAAACTGTTCTTTAAAGACCTGCCTGTTTCGTCTTCTGACAAAGTATCTTCTGTGTGTTTGTGCCCTGATCATTTTGTAGAATTGGTTAATATGAACTCTGAGTTCAGCAAATTGCATTTGCATTTGTTGGCCAGGAATTTTATTACACTAAAAAAGCTTTAACACCAGTTGACAGAATGGATAAAATAGATAAGGCAATATTAAGGATGAAGTTTCCATATTTTTTACTTTTTGTAAGCTTTCTGCCTGACATCATACAACAATAAGGAGATTCAGCTTCTGATCAGAAAGGGTTGGATTGGCTTGATTTGGATTAACTGTATTTAGATTATGACTGAGTGTTGAGTGTAGTACTGTGATAATGAGATACCTGATGTATATAAAAATATATATATAAACAATAAAGCAAGGTCAATAAACAACAGGGATATAAAATTTGTGAGAAATGAAAAGTGTTGCATGTTCCTGATTTTAAAAACACTCACATTTTTTTAATGCAAAATTCTTTACATACAAGATGCCTGATAAAATTTTTCAGCTTTTAGCCTGGAATTAAAAATAAGAGGTTCATTTATTTATTTATTTTTACAAATACTGTTATCTTTGTTATTGTGAAAATTGCAGTCATTTGGCCATACTCATGTTTGTTTCAGCTATTATGGGCCATATGTCCTCTTTTCTCTGTCACGACCTCTTTCCCACATTAGCCTGTATATTTGGAGTCGAAAAAAACAGTTGAGAGCTTGTGCCATACAGTGATAATCCCAACAATGCATTAGGTCCTACTCAGGCATTTCAAATGCATCTTTGTCATAATCACATTTAATCACAATTAAAAACATCTTATTTTCGCAAAATTATATTGCAAAAATTAAAAGAGTGGAAGACTATATGGATCAGGTCCTTTATGCAAATGTTAGTCTATATAATATTCATTTTAGCCAACGGGTAAATTTCTGACATGTTAAAAAAACTGCAACACTAAATGACTTGTGGTGGATTTCCTTGCAGTATAAGCTATGATTTGCATTGATATTACTAGCTGTTGCAAGCTGTTACATATTTTACCTTCCGTATTTTTCTTCACTATATATGAATGGTTGGCCTGTGTGTGATTGTTATATGAATTTACTAGAAATCATTCTTCTCTTCTTCTCTTCTTCTCTTCTCTTCTCTTCTCTTCTCTTCTCTTCTCTTCTCTTCTTCTTAACTTAAAATACTAATGGAATTTATTGGTCATTTACTAAGTGAAACTTACTTTAAAAAGTAACCTGAAATAATTTACTGCATTAAATACAGCAATCCATTGTGCTAAGATTGGTAGAGCTTAATTTGAAGAAATAAAATAATTGATTTATATCATTGCATCATTGCATCAAGTCTAAGACTTCACTGAACTACAGGCCTCTTTTCAGGCTTTCATCAACCCAAAGACTCAGTCAATTTCTCCTGATCTTCAATATGGGGAAACTAGTTAACAAGCTTACATCTGCGGGACCTTAAAAATAGGCTATTTTGTAAATTCATATTCCATTTCTTATGATTTTGGTGCAACAAATGATTCAAATTGTCTAGATATTCAAAACTTTTGAGGATATTCAAGGAACTTTATATAGAAAACATAATACAATTTTATAAAGAGGATAAAGAAAAAGTAGCCCTCTGTGTATAAATGTATATTACCAGGGCTTAATACCTGTTGAAAACAAGTTCTGAAGCCAGAAATCTCAAGACTTCATAGTGTAATTCAACTGGTAATTTTTGTGATTCATCCAGCCCCTGAAGCTATGTTAAAGTCATTCTTAAGCATATTTCAGTTTTAAAGCTTCAAGCTGCTGCACTCAAAGTCTTTCCTCTCACCTTGCAGGTTCTAATCATTCATCTGTCTCCAACAGTGGAGAGCATGCAGCTTGAGTCAGCAGCATATCAGAAGAATATTCAGTGACTTAATTTATTTTTTCAGAGGGTTTTATCATTTCTTTTCTATCAGCATGTTAGTCATACACTCTATACTACAAAGTGCCAATTCTTTTGCAATAAGTTCTCATATCCCGTCTGTCACACAAATGAATCTACCTAGAAAAATCACATACAGAAAGTGCGGCAAGAAACTGCTTATTTTCTGTTTTTATCACCCAGTTCCAATCCTGAACTAGTACATTTTTCTACATCAGGATGGGACTTCCACCATTATAGCCTTGATTTGCACCAGACAACTTTCTGAAAGGATGCAGCAGAGTAAGCAATACGCCAGCGACGTTTTTTTCTGACATGTTTTTGTTATGACATGAAAATGCTGTTGTTGGAGTAAGGGACTGTCTTTATTATTTTGCTGCTGATGACAACTGAAGGAAATTTAAACTACCAAAACCAACAGTTGAACAGCAGTCTTTTTAATTCATGAAACATTTAGATAATCCTTCTGATTTTGTTGACATTTCCTTGATGCCAGCATAAAATAAAACAAGAATGCAGTAGTTAAATAAAAGTGGACAACATTACATGCATAAACAGTTTTTCACATGCACTTTCCATCAAATTAGCTATTTGCTTCATTGCCTCCACCCAATCCGTTTACACCAAGGTGCCCTCGTTACTGAATAATTCTTGTGGAAATAAATGAACATCAGCAGCAATTCTAGCTAATGCAGTTTTCAGGAAGTATGCATGAGATGCACTTTAATTAATTTCATGATTATGTCAGTATTTAGGCTACTTGTGTGTGTGTGTGTGTGTGTGTGTGTGGGGGTTGTTCATATTATTTTCACAAAATGCCTAAATCATTTTAAATGGAGTAAACTATTTACTAATGTTTATCCAAACTGTAGTTTCTGCAGTTTCTATACACCTAAGCATAATAAATTATATGCATACGTATGTATGTATGTATTGTGTGCAAATAGATCCAAGGGCAACATCTAAGGGTAGCTGTACAAGATCACTGTTCTTGTTCGATCATGTCCAAAATGTGTGCAAAAGTCCTTTTTTGTGTTTGCATTAATCAATATTTGTGATGTTTACTTTTAATTAGATAGCTTTGAAATTGATATTTTTGCAGAAATGCAATATACATAGTCATGTAATGGTTTTATCCCACTGCTGCAATCTGACAGTGGTTGCTTGTAGTGATGAAATCATAAAGTATAATAACTGATCTTTTAACTTGATCTTTTAAGTCCATATTCAGGCCATTGTTTTGGGTTTTGTACATTTGCTATGGTTGAGTCTTGGGCTCTCTTGTTAACCCTAACAAATCCGCCACAAAATATGTTTAAATAAAACTAATTTGCTAGCCGAGTCAATTTTCAAGAAATAGCTGGTGATAATGTGGGTGGCAGTGTATCTGGCAGCATGTGTTAATTTTTCTTAAAGAGCCCATGCTGTTAAGTGAGGCAAAAACTTTGTGTAATGTATTTAGCTGCTCATATTTTATTCTGGATTTTTCTAATGTTGATTCTTCTCCAGGGGAGATACGATTTTAATTTCTTAAGAACTTACCTTCCCAGTATAACAACATGATTAGTATCTCTAATTGCTTTTATTCTTTGGTATCAGCTATTTTATCAAACTATATATGCACTGTTTTTTATAGAGAGAAATACTCTCATAAAACAAAATATCATGTGGCCCTCTAACCCTATTTGAATGGAGATAAAAACATCTGCTTATCCTGGCAATTACTGCAGACAAGCATTGAAAAGAGTTCTAAAAGTGGCCTTGTTCTACTGACAGTACACATTTAAAGATAGAGAGAAAAAGAAAAAAAATACCCAAAAAAACCCCACAAAGTTTTAACAGACTATAAAAAGGCAGGTCCAAAGAAAGAAAAACTGCTACTTTTGAGATGCTAAGTGGTGTATATTTATCATTTTGGGATTACAAATAAAACTTACCTCACTTGACTTCCCTTGAGGCTGTGTAAAGTTAACTAACTGAGCAGTAAAATCTAAGCATTTATATAAACCTGTCTATAGATATCGAGAATGTCTTAGACAAGCCCAACTGCTTCTTTTCATACTTATTACCTGGGTGGCTGCAGGTCTATAGAAGTCTCTAAAGGTCTATATACAAGAAAAAAAATACACTACTAAATACTAAGGCACACTCAACTGTTTCCATCAGTAACCTGGTGATTTAACCTGGTGGGGCTAAGCCGTATAGGTTGTTTTTTCTATATCCAGTGATACAGAGAGGAACGTATTTTTCCATGCATTTGTGTGTTCCCAGTGCCTCCCCACAATGTCATCATTTCCCACATTCACAGAGGTTTGTGTGGTTATTTTGCAGTGTGTTGATTTGAAGCCACTAGATATGTAGGGCTTCATGCCAAAAGTCAAAAAATGTTCAAAACCTTTAGTGGCTTTAATCAACGTAAACTGTGGATCAGCGTGTTTAAGAATAATTGGCTTTGATGCAGCACTTTCACATTAAAGACACGATACCAGTCATGCTGGCTTCAAAGAGACTCAGTAAATTGAAAGGAAAATGCCTTCATGTAGTCTTAACAAAACTGTCAACGCTAGACACCTCTAAACACTTACTGATTAATTTTAAAATCGCCACAAACTGTGTTTGGCATTTATTGCCACTGTCATGCCAAACCTGATGTGGAGCCAAAAATATTCTCTAGTTGAAGAATCCCTCTACTTCTCTTTTCACTAGATGACGGTCTGAGCGGATTCCTTTCCTTATAAATGTAGAGAATCTCTTATCATAGTGTTTTTTAACATTATGTAACTGTCTTAACCCTTTCTGATGTTGGGCTCTTTAGGGAGGATTTATAAAGGAAATACTATTAGCAACCTAGGAAACAGGGATCAGTCAATCCAATCACTTAGAATCACTCTCTAGAAGCCATACTAACCATTAGCTATTTTTGTTGCCTTGTTTCAGAATTTGCGTGACAGATGACAACACCATTGTTATGCAGAATATGACCTCCACTACAGGTATCCCCTTTATTACTGCTTCACAACTGTGCAAAAACTAATCTCAGCCTAATAAGCAGTGATTGAAGCATTCTTGCCATCATCTGTAGCAAGAGAAGGCTGAATTATGCCACCATGTTTGACATCTATATACTGCTACAAGTGCTTTGACAGACTCCCTTGTCAGGTATTATTGCTGTTAACAGGGGATTCTGACCTAGACTCAGGTGAAATTCATGTCCTCAAGTGACAAAACTCAGATTGTCTCCACTGATTACAGCATTTGTTGACCTCTTTAAATTTGCTCTTTACCTTCTTCCCTCCTTTACTCATACATGTTCTGACAGCAGAGACACTTCCTTTACATAAGCTGTATTGTCACCTTGGCCTTTGCAATGTCACCAACTTTTCAGAGGCATTTATGTGTTAGTCTTTCATAGTTTAGATATTTCTAATGGCAGCCTTTTATGTCAAGTTAATTCAAGCCACGGTCCAGGAATGTGTACTGTATATGAGCTTTAGTCTACATGGTAATGAAGTAGAGGTCTATAATGCATTAATATCCTGGAAGCTTCTGTCTAAATTTCATTCACCTCGGAGGGGTTGAGTGTAAGGGCACACATAAATAAGCTGCGGAAGAGAGATGAGAGATAGATTTAGCGACATAGGGATGCTTTTCAAAATGACTAATACATCGTGGTTGGCACGGCAGGCCATTAATAGATGATTCCGAAAGTTTCGGGCAACACAAACACAAAGCCACCCTTCACTCAAAACTAAAATAGAGATTGTTTTGCTTATTGTTACTTTAATCTAATGTTTGGCCTTCGCTATGCAGAAAGAATAGCATATATGCAGTTTGACACTAAAACACTGTTTTCAAGATGGAAAGTCTCTCTGTGCTCACCTTAGAGCAGAGTTTAAGTCATTTTGTGTAAGTACATCATGGTCCAGGAGGCAAATTACACAGGTGTCATGTGGAAAGATGAAGCCTCCAGTACACATATACAGTTGGCATGCACCATAGACTTTTCAGTGAAGCAGGAAATATCTTGTTTTCTGTGATTAAAATTTTAGAGTAAAAAATGTTTTTGGATTTGCAATGGCATTTTGTTAAAAAAAAAAAAAAAAGATTGGGCAGGCACTAATCATTATCCCAAGCAGAGTATTTTTTGTCTTAAAACATGCTGAACCCCTAGCATTTACACATAGCATACCAGAAAATGCCTTAAAACCATGTAATTCAAAACCAGATACTGTATAACTGACAGTAATGTTGTTGACAAAACATTCAAATACCAAAAAAAAAGATGTGTGCAACATACTGTCTAATTGAAGCTGGTTAAAACAACTTCAACACAACAGTGACTGTGATAGAATGATGAAACTCGTCCATTTTTTGTACAAACCCAGTGTTTTCTTAGCTTATGCTATCCACTTTATGTCACCTATCATCATATTAACTTACTGTATATTCTCAACAGTATGGTACCTGTAGATAAGTATATAAAATGAATTAAAACAAACAAACAAAAGATGCACCACCTCTGGTCTGTTTGGACCCTGTGAGTGCTTGAGCCAGTTCCATCAAATTCAGTCCTCAGGGGGCATCGCACCAGCTAATACGTCTATCTGCCTGATACAGGTAGAAAGAGCTTAAAGTAACATGTTGTGCACCTGCTCGTGCTGGGAAACCCCAGCTGCGGCACACATGTAGTGATCCAGTCAGGTTTGAAATGAGGACACGGGTCAATGAGTGAGAACAGTGACTACTACATAGTGGACATGACAGTATTTTAGCCCGCTCAGAGCAATGGGGATAATATCACCCTTTTGTGAAGTGCAGGTCAGAGGGAATGAGTCACTTTAAAATTAGACTCTCAGCAGTAATTAGAAGTTATATTTTTTTAGCCACGTGCCTGAACTACTCTGCTTTTTATTCATCATTTGTATGGAGCCACATGTCTCCTAGTATTCCCTGATCATCTGTCAGTAGTTACCCCTATATTGAGTCCTTCTTTGCATTGTACGATGCAATTGCAACTCCCTAAATATGCAGTGTATTATGTTGCTTTATCATGATTTTGGGTGGGGTGCTTTTCTGTCCTAGAAAGCTAGAATTTTTATATACCTTCACTTATTTATAAAATTTGTCTCTAATTAGTTTCAAGCGAACACAAAAAAGTTCATTGGAACTTTTAATGTGGGTGAAAAGGTGCTGATGCAAAATGATGGAAACCATCATTAGGCTGAAAAACCAAAACAAACCTATCAGACAGGTAGCAAATTTTAGGAGTGGCAAAATCAACAATTTTGGGCATTGTTAAAAAGATGGAATACGCCGGTGAGCTCAGTTAACACCAAAAGACCTGAAGATCACGTAAGATAATTAAAGGGGATGATCATAGAATTGATTCCTTGGTGAAGAGAAACCCTTCACACCATCTAACCAGGTTAAGAAAACTCTCCAGGAAGTATGTGTGTCATTGTTAAAGTCAACAATCAAGAGACACCTCCATGAATGTATATAAAGAGGGTTTAACACACGGTGCAAACAACTGGTAACACTTGAGAACAGAAAGGCCAAATAAGACTTTACCAGAAAACATCTAATAAAGCCTGAACAGCTCTGGAACAAGATCCTTTTGACGGATGAAAACTAGATGAACTTGTACCAGCACGATGGAAGAGAATAGTATGGAGAAGGAAAGAAACGGCTCCTGATCCAAAGCCACCTCATCATCTATCAGACGTGGTGGAGGCAGTGTTATGACATGGTCATGTACGGCTGCCAATGGAACTGGGTCACTGGTGTGTATTGATGATGTGATCACTGGTAGAAGCAGCAGGATGAATTCTGGAGTGTACAGGGCTCAATTATCTGCTCAGATTCAGCCAAATGCTGCAAAGCTGATAAGACGGTGCTTCACAGTACAGATTGATAACGACCTGAAACATACTATGAAAGCGATCCAAGAGCTTCTCAATGTAAAGAGCTAGAATATTCTTCAATTGCAAGTCAGCCACCTGACCTCAACCCTATTCAGCAAGCTTTTCACTTACCAAAAACAAAACTGAGGGCAGAAAGACCTGAAGATGAGCAGCAACTGAAGGCAGCTGCAGTAAAGGCCTGCAAAGCATCTCAAGGGAGGAAACTCAGCATTTGGTGATGTCCACGGGTTCCAGACTTCACAGAGTCATTGTGTGCAAAGGTTTTTCATTCAAGTATTAAAAATAATAAATATTTATAGTTATCTTGGTTTGTCCAATTAGTTTTGAGCCTCTTAAAATGAGGGACAATATATTAAAACAGATAATGAGATATTTTTTGAAAGCCTTTGAATTAATGCTGAAAGTGTAAACTTCAATCACACCTCGATGTCTTCATTTCAAAACCAATGTGGTAGTGTACAGAGGCAAAATTACAAAAATTGTGTTACTGTCCAAATACTAGCTACTTATGGTTACTACCTCAGTAACCACAGCCTGGCAGATAGAACTGCGAATAAATCAGAGTTGCTGTATCCATTTCTTTTGCACCTTTCCAGAGCTGCCACTTTCACTGTCAGCTTTTTCAAAACTCTCTGCTTTTGCCTACAGGTTGGCATATGTGATTGAGGTGTAAGTGAGTTGAGGATGGATTAAAATAATCTATGTCTTCATCTCTGAAAGTTGAGGAATCATATACATATTTTTTTCATTTTTAAATATTATTACATTTAAAAAAATATATATTTCACATTGTTATCTGCACAACCTGAATCTATTGCTTGTAGACTGCACCATCTTACAATATTAATGCAGTTTGATATTACAGCCACATAATAAACTTGCATTTATGCATTTTTATTTATGTTAGAGTTTGAAAATGTATACAGTTATTTGAATGCTAATATTGTAGATAATGAAGCCCATTAAACATTACTGAGCAGTATCAGGGTCTGCTGGTTAATGAGTAGAGAATAATCCAAGAAAACAAAGTAGCAAAAGTGTAAAAAAAAAAACAAACTTGAAAGTTATTGTATAATATAATTAAAAATGTGGCTATGAGTTAGTGAATGGAGCAGTTTATGAAAGGGCATTGTTTTTTTTTTCACACTGACTCGCTGGAGCTTATCTTCAGATGGCCTTGAGCAAAAAGCCTATGTTTTTGGAAAATGTCAACACAAAAGCAGTTCATTTCATACAATGACATGCTGACACTATAAACAAATACCGTCAATTACTGTATTACCATGCATGCACACAGACACACTTAGAGAAACACACTTCACTATGCTCTATACTATACTGTATATTTGAATACACATTTGTGGGAAAGCTGACAATTATAATAGATGCACATCTGAGAATACATCAGTGCAGTGACACAGAATGCAAAAGATATAATCTGCATATTAACTACCATTTTCTTCCAAAAGTAATCCAAAGGTAAAGTGAAGAATTGAATCAAAACACAGAGGGGTGCAATTGTATTGTCTTTAAGTCAATAATCAGAGATATATGTAAACAAATACTCTTCATTGGTTCATCTAACAGTAGCAAAGCAATTATTTCTGCATAAGATGAAACCGTTTGAATTAAAAAGAGTCAGCTTTATTTAAGTGCTTGGTGAAACTTCACTTAAGGAGGTAATTTTCTTGTACCAAGCCTATCAATATTGAAACCAACAGGTTAAAATAGCTGTTTTCAACACTAGGTCTGGCATTGTCAGTGAGCTGGGAAAACAAATAGGAGTTGAATCTCATACAAACTGTATATACAGCAACATTTCTAGGTATAAATATTGTAATATTTAGTTACACAAATTAGAGTTAAATAACCCAAACAGTTCTGTGTGTCAGCATGTGTCATAAAAATGTAGGAATATGATTTAATTTAAACAGTACATGCAGAGAGGACCCAGGTGACTCAGTCTGACAAAAGGGTTGGCCAGTGCCCACGCCTTGAGTGACGTATTGAAACGATACTTGTCATATGCCTCTGCACAGTACTCGGTGAATTTTGCCTACATATTATTGAAGATGCTCAATATTTTAATGGTGTTGAAAATGCTTTAATTTCTCCTAGAGAAATTTGCATTTGACAACGCCTGGATCCTTTTATAACAGGGTAGGTTTTTGCACTAGTAATGGTTTGCTAATCGTTTGTCCAACAGTATATATAAATTTCTGAAGTGTTCATGGTACATTCCATTAACATGCACTTTACCTTTCTAATGGTTGAGTGAACTGAAATTTCTTATCTCATTCATTTATGATGTAGCCTTAGTCTTGCCCTACCCATTTACCCAACCCACCTACCCACAGACCTAGCACCTGGGACTCGAAGGGTCTCAGTAGAGACCTGAAAGTCAGAGTTTTCCTGCCTGTGCTCCATCACCACATTGAGTAAAACTACTGTACTTCTTGTGTTTCTATGGCAACCATTCCCACTCATGTCTTCAGGATACTGAGCAATGCGGAGAGTGAAGGAGAGCTGCAGTGACAGTCATACCTGAGAATTTCAAATTAATCGTAGTGGCTGCGGTTTAAGTAATGGTCAGCCAACATTCATATAGTTCCAGTATACGAGCAGTGATATTTTTGTAATGACCTTTTTGTAATGTCTGACTCTATGACTCTAAATTGGATTGCGTACATGCCAGTAATTCCAAAGACTGTTTCTTTATGTGCTTTTCACAAAAGTTTAATCTTATCGAGTTTGAAAAGCCTCTAATACATTACTTAGGCTGTCATGTTACCAAAAAAACCCAAAAAGCCCCCTCATAATCATTCCTAGTTTAAGAGAGGGAGAGGGAGGCAGTGTGTGTGTGTGTGTGTGTGTGTGTGTGTGTGTGTGTGTGTGTGTGTGTGTGTGTGTGTGTGTGTGTGTGTGTGTGTGTGTGTATGTGTGTGTGTGTGTGTGTGTGTGTGCGTGTGTGTGTGTTTGTGTGTGTGCATATGTGCGTGTGTGTGTGTGTGTGTAGTGGGGGGAATAGGGCTGAGGTCAGGGGTGACATTGGTGAATACTCAATTGATCAACTTTCAGGAAATTCCACAAATCTGGCCTCGGTGAAATTGGTTAACATAGACATTCAAACATTGCCTTTCACTGCTACTGCAGTGATTTTTACAGTTGTGTAAGTGTCCTTGTCCTTGGCTGTATCTTTACTTTGCTGTTTGTAAGTTTTTTCTTCAATCTTTTTTCCCTTCCTCCTCTCTCTCTCTTTCTCCTTATCTCTCTCTCGTGTTCTGTCTTATTCTCTCTCTCTATCCTAGGTGTTGATGAGAGACAGTGGTGATGTGATGGCAGAGCTGGCAGGCAGGACAGATCAGAACACACTGTCTGCTGCACACTGAACCAACTGGATGCAACTCAATAGAGACTAGTTAGGTAGGGCCGATTCCTACGGCGTAGCCGTGGACTGGCAGAGGCAGAGTCACTATGATGCAGTGATTCTGACTTTGGCCAACTTTTGTGGCAAGTTGAAATTATGATTGTCAAAGCTTTGTCATGTTTCAAGACCTTGAAAATAGTCTTTGAATTCCATTTTCTTTAAAAGCATACTTTGGATGAAAACCTGCCTTTTATTCGCTTTGACATATTTTATGTAAAAAATCACTGGCTATGAATGTATAAAAGAGGTACAGGGGAAAGAATAACAGAATTGCTGTAAAAAGTGAATTTGGCAGCACTGTAAAATGTTGAGTGTTTAAATTCCATTTCAGATTATGAACATTTTTAAATACAAAAAGACTGGTACTCAGTAGAATGCATACCTCCACCAAGGTGAAAAATGCCCTATCTCGCAATGTTAGGGAAGGTGATAAAAAAAAAATAAAATTCCTGGATCAGCCCCTTAAATGGATCCACACAAAAAATTTAATGGGTTCTCCCCCCTGGGCAGTGCCCCATCCCTGTACCAGTTGGTACAAATTGGTTCAGCACTTTTTGAATAGTCCTGCTGACAAATAAACCAACCAACAACTTGCAGAGGTAACAAATAATACAAATAGCAGTAACAAGAAAAATATTTATACAATATTTCTAAAATGAATTGATTTGTCTGTTCCTAAAAAGGAATTTGGATTGCAGTTTTTCCCTGAGCTCCCTTTATGTCTAATGCACAACTGTCTCTCAATTCTGCTTGCAGGATGGATTTCCCCAATTGCACTGAAGGGGTGTTTGCCACAAGCAGCGGTGGTTATGACTCACTGGAGACCACTAAAATCCCTCCCAGTAAGATCCTGTTTACGATGACCCTGTCCGTACTGGCTATCCTGACTACATTCTTCAACTGCTTGGTGATCACAGCTATCGCAGTGACCCGCAAGCTGCACCACCCAGCCAACTACCTCATCTGTTCATTAGCAGTGACTGACCTGCTGGTAGCTGTGCTGGTCATGCCCTTCAGTATCATCTACATCCAGAAAGAGAGATGGGTCATGGGCCAGGTGGTGTGTACTATCTGGTTAAGTGTGGATATCACCTGTTGCACATGTTCCATCCTGCACCTTGCTGCAATTGCCATCGACCGTTACAGGGCCATTACTGATGCAGTGGAGTACTCACGCAAACGCACGGGGGCCAGGGCTGGTGCAATGGTGGCAGTGGTGTGGCTATTGTCCATCCTTATCTCACTTCCTCCCTTATTGTGGCGGTACTACAGTGGAGATGCAGACCAGGAAGACCAGTGCATCATCATCCACCATCACATGGCCTTCACCCTGTATTCCACCCTTGGAGCATTTTACATCCCCCTGCTGCTCATCCTCATCCTCTACTATAAAATCTACCGGGCTGCTCAGACCCTCTATATGCGCAGGGAGGCCAGCCGAGCCAGCCGTCATTCATGCATGACCAATGGGAGCATGATCCCCTCATCGTACCCTGCTGGAGATGGTGATGTTGATGGGGGACCTCGAAGTCCAGAGCCCGTAAGCCCACCAGAAAAGTCCTTCTCTGAAGGCTCAACTGAGGAGCCTCCACGTGAACGGGTGCGTGTTTCGGTAAAGGCTTTCCAATGCAAGTCACGCCGGCATGAGTCGCGTAGTGAGTCACGTCGGAGCCAGTTTTACCAAGGAACACGGATCTCTGGCTCCCGGGAGCGCAGAGCGGCATCAACATTGGGGTTGATAATAGGGGCCTTTGTCATCTGTTGGTTGCCATTTTTTGTCAAGGAGGTGATCGTCAATACCTGCGGTTCTTGCAGTACTTCAATGGAGATGGCTGACTTTCTGACATGGTTGGGCTACCTTAATTCACTGATCAACCCCCTCATCTACACTATCTTTAATGAAGACTTTAAAAAAGCTTTCCAAAAACTCATTAGGTGCAATCATGACCTCTGATGGTTACAGTTATACAGCACCTCAACATGCCCATATACCATCTGACATGCACACCGAACATTGAGGGTACAAATTGATAGTGGGTGTTCAGTGAATACTGACTAAATACTGACTTCAGTGTGCCTGAGATGGAATAGTCACAAAGAGGAAAGGATTTACACCCTTTTCCAGATACTCCAACCGGCACTTCAACAGCCTAAATGGCACCAGCTCAGCAATCAGCTTTCCAGCAACGATCCACTTTGAAATCCAAGTCTGCTATTAATAGAACAGCCTGAGACCTCCTTGATGTCAATTGGTGTATGTGAAGGGACACTGACATGTTGGTTTTTAGATAATGGGCCATGGCTGACCAGTTTGAGGTCTGGTTTATGAATATTAGCAACAAGCCTCATTTAAAGGACTTGAAATGGCTAGCCATCATGTCTGTTCCATCTAATGACCTCTCTTCTGTCTAGTCGAAGCTGCTAGCTGAAATACAGAACATGTGTAAAATACCACAGCATACCAAGTTGTGAAGCTCTGTGGCCATGATGTTATGGGGGGGGTGACTTTTACCTGACTGACTGTCACAGTAAATGTTAACAGAAGTAGTTGTTGAATGTGGTATGTATTCAGCCTTGCAAAACATTCAAACAAATATGAAGCCATTAGACACCTCATTGCATATCACTCCCACAATAGAGCCAGCATTATGTTAATGAATGTGAGACCCACTGGTGGAGAGATCCTCATTACATTACTCCCACTCAAGAACTTGAAATAGAACTACTATTTCTTTACTGCCTCCAGGAGGGCACATGATATGTTGATGGAAGTTTTGTGGATGAGTCAAGTGAGAGGGTGTACTGTATGCAAGAGAGATAAAACACGGTGTGTCATATATTTCCATACATCTCTTACAGTATGACCAGTATTTGTAGACTGTTTCTGTCTTTGTCTTTCTGTCTCAGTATTCAATAATAAACAATACACAGTTGAACGATGTCCCCCTGTTCTTCTCTGAGTTAATAATAACTTTCTGAGTGACGAGTCGGTGTGTCAGACGAGTACACTATGATTGCTATGTGTGTCGAGAGAGTGGTAGAGGGAATAACAGAAATGACAACACACTTATAACATATATGTGTAAATAACTGTTGATGTGATATACTGCAACCCCATATTTCGAGCTGCTGAAATTCTGCTCTTAAATTTGATCAGACAGGATAGTTAGTGTATTTTGATATGATGGTACCCCCTTGTGGCCAGCAGAAAGACTTCAGACTTTCCAGTTGGCTGTGATAAACAGCATCATTCTCTTTCATAACTAAAAAAAAGGAGACCCATGAATCTAGAAATAAGGTGTCGTTAATTTGGCCTTACTAATAAAAAGTGCCAAAATGTAAAACTCTTCTTAGTCTCATAGGCTGTGTTTCATCGAGAAGTTTTGTCCGTTAGCTAATAAATCTACAAAGGAAATATTTGCAATTTCAAAAAGAAAAATTCCAATATTTTTTCTTTTCACGAGCCTCTAGACGAGTTGTGCAGGACCTTAAAGAACTGTTGTTGTCCTCTGGGGTAAAGTCTGTCCCAAATTCCTTTTCAGTGATAATTTACATTCACAACCTACAGGGATACTCTGGAAGGGGCATTCGTGCTCTTTAATGATGTCATTGTTACCACTGTATAGGAACTTCATTATTAACATCTGCAAAGAGAATCAACATTTTATCTGCGAAATGAGACGGTGTTATTTACACCTAACTGGGCATGTGTATCGCTTATTTTGCTTTCTTCCTATTTAGACTGCAGGATTCAAAGAGTTGTTTTTCGTTTTTACTAGTATTTCTTCTTTTTTAAGTGACATAATGTATATGTAAATATGGGCATAATTCTTCTCTGAAATCAGATTCTTCAAGACGCTACAACCCTTGGCATTCATGTATAAGACTGTATAATACTTTTTTAAGATTAAGAACTTTCACCTCTTCTATGTAGATTGGTCACATTTGGCTAAAAAAAGTAACTTTGTACCTGAACGTGAAATTATTCTACGTTTTTCAGGGATGTCTAAATTTTAGCCTTTAAGACTCAAAAGTGTCTGATTGTAAATTCTACTGTAAAAACTTTCCTTCACCTTTAAGATAATACTAACCTATCTTTCACACACAGAGAATTTGTTAGATTACTATGTAAATGTCAACCACTTATTCTGATATTTGAACTTCCATCTCATTTAAATTGAACGAAAGCTTGCAGAGAGGTCTAGTCTCATCAGTCTTTATGTCCTGTTTGTAGTAGACTACTATAATAGCCAGAATTATAAATAAATAAATAAGTAAATAAATTAACTAATTAATTGGATTACGCCAAGGAGATTTAAAAGTCAATATTAGTTGTCTAGTAGTTTTAATCTAATCAACCAACATTTATTTTTTTTTTAGCTCTACGAGACATTTACAAAAGGTTGAAGGCGGTTGTTTGTTGTGCATCCTTATTAAACTGAAAACAGCCTTTTAATGCGTTCGTAATTCCGGCGTTGCCAGGTTTGCAGTGTCATGTCGTGGGGGATGGCGGGATGCTGCCTAACAAACCTGGCAACTTTGACTATGCGCTGGATACAGCAGCCAGTATGGCGGACAGCGAAAGTGATTTGGAAACAGACGGACTTGAATCAGCCCTTGACACACTTTGTACAAGACACTGCAGCGATGAGTCGTCTCTGAAGAGCAAAGACTACTGCTCTGAGTTCTGTGAGGTATGTCACACTCCGTTTTGTTCAGCGGTCTCACTAGTCGGTGTCTGTTTATTGCTAACGCGGCTAGCTTCGCAGGCTAACATTAGCCCGCAGGTTAGCTCTGTCAATACAGTTGTATGGCTAGCTAACAGTGTGGCACAGCCAGCCAGAATCACAACAGAAATGGTTAAAGGAATGAGTTCCACCCATGGGTATAATACCAGGCCACGGCTAAGTAACTCCATATGTGTTTTTATAGATCCTTACCTGACATTTAATAACACTTCGCTTTATTGCGAGTCCGTTAAGCTAAGCTAATTAACGTTGTGAGGTCTTCCAGCGACCTGTTTAACTAGTTATTATTAGCACTTCATTAATCAAAGAGTGAAATACAACGTGTTCTATTCTCAAATATGGCCAGTTGATATGAACGACAGCATAGGTGGCCCAAATACAAAAGTATTAAAACCACCGATGGAAAAGTTAATTTTTAGCCATCATGTAACAACGTTATCAGCAGTAACATGAGCTTTAAGAGTAGAAGGTGCACTTACATCCCATCAGGGTTATATCATTGTATGTGCCCTTGTCACACCTCAGCTCGATTCCGGTCTTGCTTTTTAAGAAACTGTGATTAATGATATTCGAGCCGAATTAGTTTACTCTTCACGATCATTTAACGCTGGAGAGTCCCTCCCTCTGGAGAGGGCTGTTACCATGGAGATGTCAGTCAGAGATGCCATGTCAAGTCTGTTTGAGACGGTGTGAAAGTTAGGAAGGTGCTTTAGAAGATGCCCATTGAGTGATGACCAGGAGTGGTGACTAGGAGCCCAACAGTCGCTCTAACGGAGCTTCATTAAGTTCTCTGCAAAGATGGGTGAACCTGCTGGATGGATTACCATTTCAGCGTCGCTCTTTCCATCAGTTCATGAGTAAAAGCCAGCATCAAACGACTCTGAGCCCACGAGTAAAAAGATTATCTGTTGTGATAAGGCAAAAATTGATCTCTTTGGCCTGAGCTGAGAGCACTATGTCGGAAGAAAACCAGGCACTGCTCCTGATTTGGTTAGTACCATCCCGATGGCACAACATAGAGGCCACATCATGCTATAGGGGGTTTCTCAGTGGCAGAGACAGGTGGACTGGTCAGAAATGAAAGAAGATTGACTGGAGCCAAACACGGAGAGGTTCTTAATAGAAAACCTGCTCCAGAATGCACAAAACCGGAGACTGGGGTGACAGTTCACCTTTTAGCACGATAATGACCCAAAGCACACTGCCAAGACAACATTGGAGTGGTTTAGGAACAAATCTTTAACTGTCCTTGTGTGGCCCAGCCAAAGCCCAGTTTTAGCCCCACAGAACATCTGTGAGGAGGCCTGAAGATGGCATTTCACACTCGCCAAGCTTGAGAGGATCTGCCAGGCATAATTGGATAAACTGCACAAATCCTGGTGTGCGAAGCTTGTAGAGTATTTAGAAGACCCAAGAGCTGTTCCTGCTGCCAACGAGGCTTCTACAATTCCTGATTTAAAATCCTGAATAATTTTTTAAATGAGAGATTTCAATTTTGTTTTGTCATTATGGGTTATTGAGTGTAGATTTATTGGAGAAAAAATGCAATTTTTATCTTTCTAAAAAATAGAATATGACTGAACTGACTTTTGTCAACCAAATGTTTAAACTGCTAAATTGAAAAAAAAAATAATTTTGTTGATCATTTGCAGTGCATTTCTTTTAATTAAATGAACAATTTTAGTGTTTGGTTATGTAAGATTAACTCTTGCTTTTTTGAAATATCTTCATTGTGTTTGTGGCGTTCTATGTTCTTCCCGGACAGCTGGTTGAGGAGTACACAGGGCAATGGCAAGTTCCTCTCCCCCAGCTAAAGGTGCTGCGGACAGCACTTTGCAGCTTCACAAAAGCCACTGCTGCCTTCCCCGATGACTGTCAGCACATCCACTATGTTCTCAGTAGTCTTGCCTTGTAAGTAGTTTGTTATGTGGAAACTGGATATTTGTTGTTGATGAACAGACAAACTGTATTTTTTCACTTTATTTGTGTAACTGTTACTGAAAAAGCATGGTTGAACATGGACAGAACCAGTGGCTGCAACTCGGAGCTATGTGTGTACCTGTTTTATTGTGAGTGACCCCTGTGGAAAAAAACTTTCCTTTTAACGAATTGTTGTTCTGTGTGGATCACAGTGCAGCTTAGAATAGACGTGAGGTGCAAAAAACAAAATAATTGTAGACTTAACTGAAAACTGAAATCAAACATTTTTTTCTCTCACTGTCTTGCAGGAGCTTCTTTGAACTGATGTTGTTTTTCAGTAGAGAAGAATTTGTGGAAGAGCCTCTAAAAGACATCCTTGATTCCTTTCAGGTGATAAAAACTGACCCACTGTCTCAGTCCTTTTGTTTTTTTTAATATTCACACAAGACACTTTCATAAGACCTAGTTGCTGCACATGCCATTAGTAAGCTGTGCTCAGCATTGAATAACAGTTCCCAATAGCCAGAACGCTAAAACACATGACTTACCACTGCTACTGATAATTTGTACTATTTTAGTAGTCCATCATGAACCTATGTATCTTTATACTTAATGTTAAGATTGGTCAACTCACAAAAAGGATTAGTGCTCTTAAAGGAAATTTTAGCAAACCGTTTTTTTACTACACTTTACAGGAGTGCCACTCTCAGCTCCTGAGGCACAGGAATGGCTACTTTCAGCACGTGAAGCAGATCATCAAAGCAGGAGGCCCATGGGAGAATCCAGTGCTGCAAGGAATCCTTAAGGAGACAGACTTGCCATCAAAAGCTGGTAGGCTCATGACCATATTTAATAGCTGGTAGGGCATGAACACAGAGAGCACTGCATTGTCAAGTGGGGCACTCCACTCCTGTGACCAGACTCAATTTTTATAAGAACAATTGGGGCTGTGTCATCAATAAATGTAACCAGCTTAACGGAGAGGTACAGGTAGGAGAGGAGTAGTGAGAGCCACTCTCAGTTCCTGAAGCAGTGGGTAAGGATTGATAGGGAGCATGACAGGTTGTGTTCTAGTCCTACCTTTCTGTTCAGCTGTTGTTCAGCTGTTGCTGTGTTCTATTGATTTCCCCTCAGTTTTTGTGCTGAATTCAGATCTATTCCACCAACATTACTCGAGCAGTGGAGCCCCAAGAGTCAGAGTGATGTAGGATTTCCTGGAGGCTCAGGTTGGCTCTACCATTAGTCAGTTTCAGGGTGATGTCACGCTCTCTGTAGGTTTTTGTGTTATGTTTTCTTTTGTTCCACCTAGTTTTAACAACTCCTTTTAGGCCACTGATCCAGTGTCCCTCAGTTTTGCTAGCAGGCTTTCCAGGCTGTCATGGTTAAAAGTTATCAAAAACTTTTTTGCTCCCTCAGAAAATAAGACAACTGCTGGCCAGTCAGATTATGGGTGTGTCTTTTACATATCTAAGATTTTACAATACATCATACACTTTGTATTAGAGATCAGCAAAACTCATTGGCCAGTATAGAATGCTAGTGACAGCCAACCTCATTGTTATTCTATCTAAAATTACCCTAGTCCACATTTGTATACAAATACTCCCATATCATGTACGTTTACTCATGTGATTCCCTCCTATGTAGTTGAGGAGTACTTGAGCTCAGAGTTACCATTATTCTTGGAGCTGCGGGTTCGTTATCTGCAGGCCTGTGAACGAATTCAGGAGGCTATGGCACTGGCTAAGAGCTGCCTGGAAAACCACGAGGCTGGAAAGCACCTGTACTTCCATCAGGCCTACCTGACCTGCCTCTATAAGGCCTCACTGCACGAACATCTTCACAAGGAGGTAAGAGAAGAATAGCAACACAGGCAAAGTGCAAATAGAAAAGATTATCCGAGCCAAAATGGGGAAGAGAGCTACTCTGTCCTGTGGTCTGACTAGATTGCTGGACGATGATATAAAGAGTCAAAGACATATATACACCGAAACCAGATATGGTGAAAATGTTAAATAAATGATTAATACTTTGTCTTTTTGTCATTATCATCAGAATTCTGTTATAACAATTTTTAGAATAAAATAAGAATTGAATTTAATAAAAATTTAAAATAGTTTCTTCTGTTCCTGGTACTGTCATCAGTTGTAACACATTTTGATTTACTTTTTGATGTATTTTTTATGTATTTGTATCTTCCTACACATCATCTTCCTCAGATGGCAGAGATAGATGGCCGTGATGCAGTGGAGATCATCTGCAACACAGAGAGTGTGGAAAAAGATGAGCTCCTGTTGTCACTGTGTAAAGCTTTCCTCACCCAGCATCTACACAATGGAGACATGTATTACATCTGGTAGGTATGATCCTCAGACAAATATATCACACTAATATAAATTTGGAATATATCCTCGATGAATGTTCATTTAGCAACTTTTAGAAGCATTCTGTAAAATGCCCAGTGCTTGCTCAGTATGTGTATGGTATATTGATGAATTTTACAGTAAGGGGCTTGTTGGTAGGATACATACATTGATTTTTTAAAAAAAAAAAAATTCAAATTGGTTTATTGCACCTGTGTTAATTGACATAGGAATGATGAAGTTTGTTCAATGAAAATTTAACAAAACTACACTTGTCATCTGCTGTCTTCCTGCAGGGACCTGGTGTTCATCTGGAGCAGGTTGCATCTTAGGGCCCATCCCTCCAGACAAGGCTTCCTTGTGGAGTGCTTACAGCTCGCTTCCTCTGCTACCAATGTCAGAGCCATCTTCCCCTTCATCAAACTGGTCACCACAGAGGTGTGGAATGACATCACAGCATTATCTTTTTCCCACATTATACTCCTCAGGATGATAAGGGAAGATTCAGCGCATAGTTTGAAGCTTGCACCTGAATCATTTTTTGACAAGCATTTTAATCTGTTAAGGGTCTTACTCATGGTCTCATACACGAGGAAGATATTAGCACAGAAAGTGAATAAATTTATATACTATCTTAAGAAACTGCAAATAATTCACTCTTTTCCACATTTGTAATCAGTGCAGACTCTGGCAGTCAAAATTAACATTTTTTTCCTTGGCTTTTTGATTCCTCAATCCACCATTTTACATTTTTTAAATAACTAATTTCTTTGAACAGGTGGGTGGCGAAGGAATCCAGGTCTGTGTGGAACTTTGTGCCAGGGCCCTGCAGCTCTGTGACATGCAGGCTGACTCTTTGACCCAGTCACTGGTCTGCAAGACCATCGCCTTTCTGCTGCCTCATGACCTGGAGATCTGTCGAGCGTGTGCCCTGCTGGTCTTCTGCCAGGAACGCAGCCTGGAGGCTTACCGAACTGTCTGCCTGCTTTATATGCATCCTGACCAGGAGCCACATCCCCACAACAGCCCTGTGCGGACTAATGTTCGCTTCCATATTCTGCAGGTTGGAAAGGGGCGGGTGAATAGGGGAATATCTTAAGCATCATATGATATATTTGATATATTAGCATCAGAATTTGTGCTATCATTTTTTAATCTTTGTTTTCTAGATGCTGAAGGAGCGCCTGTGCTTTGACCCTGAGTTTTGGAACCTCCTGACCCTCAGGACCCATTGCTTGGAGTTGATAAGTGACAAGGTCATGAAGGCTGCTGTTCTAAGTGAGATGAAGGAAGAAGAGAAGGAATACAGTGAAGAGCTGTTAATGGATAATTGTTTAAATGACTCATGCACTCAAAGTTTCAATTTGTGCCAATGCACTGGAGCTACATTTGTGAGCCAAGATCTTCCAGAACAGCGGATTATAGGTGGAGAGGTAGAAAAGTGTATTTCTCCATCAACTAATGATCTTGTGATGACTAGAAAATGGAGGAGAAGACTTCGAAGGAGAAAAAATTCTGCGTCTGAGGATGAAGCAGACCCTGGTGATGATCCAGAGATCAAATACAATCTTAAATCCACCTCTTTGAGTAATAAGCCCATGTATTCACTAAGACGCAATCACTCCAAAATGGAAAATTCTGCTTCTGCAAAGCTTCCTCTAAACCGCAAAAGAGAGTACCTGTCTAGGTGTGTGAAGAGCCAGATTTTGAAAAGGAAAGGTCGGAAGAAGCGATGGTTGCAGGGTCTTCCCAGGCCTGAGCAGATACAGACAGTTAAAGAGAAGAAAGTCAAAGTCAAAGGGAAAAAACGGGGAAGAAAGCCTTTACTGAAACTGGAACTCTGTTACCCTGATAATGAAATATTCCTTACAGAAGACAAATCTGGTTATGAGGATAAAACTGACACAGAAGTCACAGAGCAGGAGATACCTCATCTGGAGAATGAACTTGGACAAAAGAGTGAACATGAAGAAAATGAACTTGGGAAAATGAATGACCTTGAAAAGGAAAATGGACATGGCAAACATACTCACTTGGTCTGTGTTAGCAGGCTCAGTGGACAAACCCAGGAGAAATCTCACACCCAGCTTGGCTCCAAGCCTAGTGAAAGTCCTCCTAGTGAGCAACAACCTGCTTTTCCTGCTGTGGAAGCCAATCCTGAGCTTGATGGCACACCCTTACTGGATTTACTGGATTGCCCAATAGAACTGTTGCATAGTTACTCCCTTAAATCCAAAAAGCCTGACAATGAGAAAGCGCAACCTCAAGAATCCTCAGCACCAGATGAGCTTAATGGTGATGTAAAAGAGGAGCCCCAACCCACAGTGGAACCAGAAGTCTCACATACTGAGGTCAGTTATTTGTCTGTAAATACCCTCCCAGAAATTTGATAATGCAGGTTTATGTAATTCTACCAGCAGAGTAGAATGTGTGTGAATACACACTCACCTGTGAGTACAGTATTTCAAAAGAGGAATACTTAAACATGAACAGAACCTGTGTACAAGTAAGGAAAATGGAGAGATATGAAGTGGAATAGGAATTTTATTTGAAATTCAACTGACTTTTTCTGTTTAAATTGTTGCACTGATTTCAGTGATTTGTTGTCTCTTCTTCAGGTGAAAGCCAAGAGAACATGGAAGGACAGAGTACTCCGTACTCAACAATATGCCCATTTGACATACCACTGCAACTTCTGCCGCAAAGACTATAAAGGCTTGAATGTCATGAGGCATGCCCTTTCACACCTTAAGAGTAGTAAATTAAGATGTATACTCTGTGGAAAACGCTTTAAACAGCTTCCTTTTGCCAAAAAGCATGTTCTGGACCACATTGATGAAATGTGCAAGCAAAAACCCCCTGATAAGGAGCCATGCACTGAGGACACTCCAGCGGCTAATGGAATAGCAAATAATGTGGAAAATCAGAACCAGCCTGAGGATGAAAATCAGACTGTTTCTGTTTCTGATGAGGAAACTCCTCAGCAGAAACCTGGAGGCAAAACTAAAGTGTCCAGCCTCAGGAGGGAAGATCGAATCATCAGAAACCTGCGCACCCTCATCAAAAAGACATCTGTGCTTCACAAAAAGTGCAAGAACCCTGATTCAAATATTTTCAAGCAGGTAGATTTCAAGGATGAGCAGGTGGTCATTAAAGACGGCCTGGTAATTGTCAGAGATCCGTCTGTAATGAAGAAGGAACTGGAAGCAGAGGGGAAGGAGAACCCAATAAGAGAAAATGGGTATGGTGTGGACATCACATATCACTTGTGCCCCTCAGATTCCTGTGATAGAGTATTCTTGAGGATCAGCACCACATTAACAAAGCATGCTATCAAATGCCATATTAATGAAGAGAAGGTTCTGGAGAAGACTTTTGTTTGGGCCAAGCACAAGTGTACCCTCTGTCTCAGGTAAGACGTACAGTATATCAGGCATCACAGACTAACCGGACCATGTTCACATAACTTATTGTTGATGAATTTATGTTGATGAATTTATTTATACAAGTGAAAACATGTTTAGCAATTGAAAGTTTGGAAATTTGATGGCTCGTACTCTACAGTATCTATAGTAGTTATTTGCGGTATTTCTGGCCACTAATACAGATTTCCATTTCTGCATCTATTACCTAAATCACAAAATTAATTAAGTTATGAATTTATTAGCTACTCATACCTTTCTAGAACAATGCATATGTGACAGATTATGTAAAAAATGGAGATGATGACTCATTAGTAGAGATTCAAGCAGTCCCATTCTATCTTAAATACAAGATTTGGTTCTGTTAGATTTCAGCATTTTAAAGATCAACCAGTACATATTCAGAATAATGCATATTCAGATTCACAACTAACATGTGCCTGCATGTTTAGAAAAAGGAAGAAGAAAATGAGCATTTTTTTGCTTTACATGCTAACTACATCTATAATGATAGATAGCAATTAATACACAATATAGTGTTCACCATTTGATATGCTCATTTTGTAACATTCTGCAACTGTACAGAATTGCTTATTTTTTCCACCTTAGTTGCCAGATGTAAAAAAAAAAAAACAATCTTATAATTTCCTCATGCTTTTAAACATTCAAAGGAAATTCTTATTTTTATTATTCAGTCTATTGCTAAATGTTCTGCCCAACAAACTATGCTTTTTAGGAGAACTTCTTGTACTAACTGGGCTTCCCTCTAACAGGCAGTTACAGTTTCTCCAGCATTATAAGGACCACATGAGGCTCCATGATACGCCTCTCCAACACTTCTGCTACCATCTAGAGTGTAACCAGCGTTTCTTGACACACCAAGAACTGAAGGATCATGTCTCCACCCACCAGCCTTTCAGACCCCAGTGTCCGTTCACTGACTGTGAGAAGCTCTTCTCAAGCCTTCAAGGCCTCTATGACCATGAATGGAGACACTACATCCCAGCGCCTCAAAGAGAGGAGCTAGAGTTGGGATCCAGCAGACAGAAAAAGCAAAATGCTGAAGCTCCGTGGAAACAGAGAGTCAAGGTCGAGGAGTTATGGCTGCAGAATAAAAAGGGGCAGAGGGAGAGTCCCACCCCTGATCACGTTGAGGCCTCTAACCTTGAGGTTCTCAGGGAAATGAGCAAAACAGAAGAGCAGGATTATGAAGTAAATTCCCCAAACAGTGGTGAAGACCTGTCCAAATCAGATCATTATTCAGAGAAAGTAGTCAGTAAGCCCACAGATGACAGCGAAACCACCATCAATGGCTATGAGGATGTGACAAAAAAATTGTCAGACGGATCAATCTGCACTTCCCATACTGGCACTGCTGTAGCCACTCCGAGTAAGAAGTGCCGAAAAAAAATGCCGATTGAGTGGGATCCTTTGAATGTCCGAGACCTTGAGGATTTGTCTACTTTGGCTGAGGGAGTCCAACAGAAACTAGGAGAGCCACACATCACTGAGCACAAAACCTTCAAACCTGAAGATCCCTCCTATGCGACCTTTGTCAAAGCCCCCTTCATCCGACCGCCACCTTCCACCTACCTGGATGAATCTTTGCTCTCAATGCGCAAGAGGAGGTCCACTGATGAAGTTGCTCCAAAGAAAAATGTTTACTGGAGCAATAAGAAAAAGAAGGAGCCAGTCCCAGAGAAGGAGCAGAAGGTTGATGACTTGGCCCCTGAACAGAAGATCAGACATCGCTGTGACAAATGTCTGTCCTCCTTCAGCAGCTTAGAGGAATTACAGAAACACCAAGCCCTTAACACCTGTTCTGCTCTCTTTGGCTTTGATTCAGATGATGAAAGTAAGTCTACTTAATTCACCGATTTAAAAAAATAAAAAGAAGAAAAAAAAAAGAAGTATTAACACACTATATTTGGAATACTTCTAACCCCTTTAAACCAGTGAATAATTATTTTTGTTGTTGTTTTTTTATTTTTAGATTAGTGCATGGAGAAGAGCTGTGGCTGGAATGACCTTCATACTTCATCACCTGGCTCAGGGCAAGCCTTGAAGATAAATGGACACTGGAACCCTTTCTGAATACTCAGATACAACCTTTGTAACAAACTGGGATCCAAGAATTACACAAGATTTTTTTTTTTATTAATTGATAAACCTTCTGAAACAATAATTTTGACAACTAAAATTAGTTTTGAACACAGCGTTTTTCTTCAAAACATTATCAGTCCAGTAAAACAAAAATCAGTCATGAATCTATTTGGGATGCCACATTGTTAAAATTTCCCCACTGGATAATAAATTCATGGTACATCAGAAAGGTTTAAAGAAAAGGTGTAACAGCTTAATATCTGCAGAACATTACATCTTTTGCTCTACCACTTACTTTTGAACATAGTGAATGCAGTTACCTTGTGATGCTTCCACCTTTATCAGACAAGTTTTCCTCATTAATGTTATCAGATTCCCTTTTGGCATTGGGTTTAATTCCAATAATTGCCTAATAGGTGCTTTTTTCTTTTCACTCTAATACCAAATTCTCTACCATCATCTTGTTGGTTAACTCTCCAATAATCACCTGATAAGACTTAACTACCCTCTGATACAACTCTGTTCTGCTGCTGCATGGAGCAGACACTCTCAGTTTATAATTGTAGCGTTAAACTAAGTGTTAACTAGTATTTTAGCAATTAACAGTTTTTTATTTGGTTAACATGGGTGCTACTGCCATTATGCAAAAAGTAACCAAATGGTTAAGTCTCTCAAAAAATTAGAAAAGATGGTGGGTAGGGCTGGAAAGTTATGTAATGAGTGTGTGCCTGGACACCATGTTACTCCAGTATCACCGACTACTGTGGGAACCATAAAAACTTTTAACTTGCTTAATTTATAATAGGTCAATATTTATTTAACTTTTCAAACAAAATTAGAAATGAAAACAAATTGACGACCTAAGAATAAAAAACATATAAGTCAGCCATAGAGTAACTTCACACAAATCACAGTATTCCTTTTTTAGACCACATAAAGCCAGCGTTGTAATGATAACCTTTGCTTGACTTAACATACTGTAGTTAAATTTTAATACCATTTGATATGGTATGGTTATGTTCAGGTAAAGGTTTGGGAACCTACATAGAAAAAGATTTTGCTCATCAATGTATTCCCCTTTCTTAAACATTATTAAAGCAACTACACACAGTGTCAACCAGCAATTCTAGGATTCATTTGGCAGATGTTTTTATCCAAAGTGATGTACATCTGTGAGCTGACACATACAAGCAAGGATCTAGTCAGGAGAGAACAACATGAGTAGGTGCCATGAAGAAAAGTTCAAGTGTGATACGATGTAGGTGCCTACAGGCTGTGTGAGAGGCGATTCTTAGAGTGCATAGGATGCATAGCTCTTCTTCAAAAATTCTTTATTTTAAGTGCAGAGGTGTGTCTTTAGTCTTTTCTTGAAGACTGAGAGGGATTCTGCAGATGGAACGGAGTTTGGTAACTTGTTCCATCATCAGTGAGCCACAAAGGAGAGGAGTCTAGATAGTGATCGAGGGCCCTGTTGTGGTTGTATTAGGTGTCTTTCCTTGGCGGAGGGTAGTGGGTGGGAGGAAGTGGAGGCCTGAATGAGTGAGTTCAGGTAGGAGGGAACCTGAACTTCAAGTTCATTCCACAGGAAGGATTGACAAATTTAATTCAGTCATTTGTTTTTCCTGACTAGGTTGAAACAGGCAAAGCTGGATGTATGGATGAATGAAATGCACTTGCCTTTTCAAGGGCAGTAATCCATCACCTTACAAATTTATTCATAGAAAGGTGAGAGTCCTCATCCGCCTGGTCTCTTTCTTTGTTTTTTTTTCAGTTATAAGGTAATACTACATAACTTGATAAACACTCATTGAAATATCTTGCTTTCAGTCACTTAAATAAGCTGCAAAATGCTTTATTGAGTTTCTTCTTTCTGTCTTCACTCTGCCTTTTGGATCAATTACTTTTATTTCTTTTTGGGAGAGATATTAGAAGAAAAAAATTGTGACCACCAAACTTGCTTCCTTGAAGGATCTAGCTTTGAATCATTTTTTCTCATACCTTGTTGGTTAAAACTCTAAGTGGCAGCGGCTGTACATCGTACTCGGAGGGACTTAATGGCTTGTATTCTAAAAGCACTATCCTGTTTTGTTTGAGTGTGGATTTTACATGCACTACATCATAGCCAGTGTTTTCACCTGTATGAAATATTGTGAGAATTCATGGTAAAAGTTGAGCTCAATGCATGTTGCCCTCTCTGTTAAGAATGTGTAGTTTTCCAAATGAATCGTGTGCCACTCTGAGTGGAGATGTTGTGGTTGTGTCCTCTGTCCACATCTCTAAACTGTTCAAATTGATTTTAATTCAGAATAAATCCTCAAAACCTATGTCACATACAGCGACTTTAAAACTGTAAGCGGAGCTGTTTTCAGCTTAATATGCGTGGGCTGCTGTTTTTTGAAGTTAGGCAGGATTGGGTTTGCCTTTGTTAACTAGTCTTCTGGTCATGGTATGACAGCATGAATCACTTGACTCATTAAAGCCGTGACCAAAATGTTTCAAAGTATTTAACTCTGCCTTCATACTGTCACACTAATTCTCTGTACAGCATATGAATTATTCTCACTTTTATTAGTGCCAAGATGGAATCAGTGTTAGACTGTAGGTAAAGATAAACTTTAAAAACAGTAACACAGTACCAGTTTGCTTTGAATTTCAAAGTTTTAAATTGTTACTCAGTTTAACTCATTATGTAGAATATTTTACATTGGTCCTTTGTTATGTATATACTTTTGAGCTGGTTGATCTGTTTGATAACTTTTTAATGTAATGTTTTTACGAGACTGTGCACTTACACCTGCTTATTTATATGTACAGATGTTAATAGATTGGATTTGTAAAGATAATGATTCTTCATCTATTTTTCTTAAAGAAAAGGATATTGAATTTGTTTGAATAAACAAATGATGAATCTAAAAGTTGTTTGTCATGGATCATGGTTATGTTACTGGTTTTTGATATTTGTTGCATTTTATTCAAGTACATGAACCATCAAAGGCAGTTTAGCAGTTCTTACGTTACATGCAGTGAGATCATACAGTAAAAGAGAGACTAACTCAATACACAGTTTATTGTAGTTCAGCATTGCATATTTACTATACATAAACATATTGCTTCATTAACCCCAGGGAAGAGGAATATAGAATGATCATATTAGTACTGTTTGTTTAAAAAAGTTTTTGCATTAAATTTTCCTGATACACATGAGGTAATTTTGACAAAACTACAGGGATCACTCAGGAAAAAACATAAATACAACCCTTGTGTTTTGTTCGCTTAAATCCACAAAGTGATTTCTCTTTTTGTTCAGTCTCACTCTGTAATGGAGTTAAGTGTAATAAAGGCAAGGTTGTATTGTCACTGAGGGCATGTATTCAAAGGAAGCGCTGTCTATTGTTACAACTTGTTGATGTTTACATCTGCACATTTTAGCTGACCGAGTCAAGTTATGGCTGGCTTTATTAAAATTGGATTTCCACTGTTGCATTCCAGCACTAGTGTCTAAATGACGCTTTATTTGCCTAACTGGGCATTAAGTGGTTAGGCTGGACAATTGTGGGGAGTTACTGCTGAGTTTACAGGCTAAGAAAAGAAGCAGTGGCAGAGAGGCAGTCAGTCCTGCTACAGGCCTGCATTCAAAATAGGGCTTTTCCCATATCTCATTCAGCTAATGCAGTCCAATTTTAACACATGCTAATTTAGACTATTCCTTTGGTGCGGTTCTGTATGTAGCTTAAGGACAAAGACCCTAACGCATGTAGTAATGTGCAGGATTTTAACACATGACACAATGTCGTTGCAAACAAATGTAGACTATACAGCATGAGCTGAAACTGTAAAGAGTATTAACAACATGCAGCATACAGTGCACTGATGGCATCAAACAACTTGAATATTGTTCACACTTTTCCTGTGACCTGAGATAGTCCTAAATTATGGAAACACAGAAATCCCCCTCGACAGAAGTTTTTCTGATACTCCTCAGAACCATATAGTTACACTGAGTGAAAGTGTGGGGAATCAAAGTTGAAAATGTATCATTATCAATCATGTTGAAAATGATGCTTACAAAATATTTAAGGCCAGGTAAAAATGAAAACCAATAAAGCTGAATTTCAATGTTGTAGAAAAAAAGGAAAAGGTATTTTTAAACTTTTAAACCTAAAAATTTAAATAGGACTTCAACGGCTACATTTAATTCATGACTACTGATTTGGGAAATAAAATATATTTTTTGAGACTGGGAAATGTTTTCATATTCTGCAGACCAGCTGGAATAATTAGCTGAATAAACACTGCACATTATTCTCATAGATCAAGATCTAGTATTTTTCAATGTGAAAAATGTACTAATATGTCTCAACAGCTTTCAGAGTTTGCAATAAACATGCAAAGTGTCATAGTGCATCTCAAATGGGTAGGGTTTCTATAAATTTTTCTATAATTCACAATATTACCCAATTGTTTACTAGATAACTCTGCTAAAAACACTGTAGAGCTGCTTTTCTTATTTCAAATGGAACACCTGGTTCAAAAAGAGGGGTGGACAATGATGTATATTCACATGGGGAGAGGGATAAACAAAATACCATCAGGGGTTAGGAATAAGAAATGACTGATATGAAAATGTCTGTGCACTGCATCTTTTTGTGTTTCTTGCACAAGGACACAGCAGCAGTTATTTTAATTCAGGGGCAGCATCCCACAAAGGACACAGTTCGTGCGGATGGGGATTTCAGAGGATACAGCCCCATCCGAGCCGCTGAAAATGATGCTGGAATGATGGACCAGCTTTGTGGAGAATCTGCGGTCCACTCCACATGAATGAGTGGGTTTGTAAGTTCAAAAGGTTTTGATATGGCTTGTCAAGGCAGTGTGTTTGGATAAAGAAAGTGCTGAATTGGACGGAGCAGATCATGATCATCTATGAGTCCTGAGTTGCTGCCATGGTGTTTAACTAGAACTGGAAAAGTGTGACACCCAAAATTCATTATCAAAGTTGTTGTATGATTGTTTAGCATTCTATATGATGATTTACTCTAAAATAATTTGTGATATGAATGTTGTCTTTAGGATGTGTCATTTTACATAGGAAACAGATAGGCGAAGTCATTAACACACATTATGTGCATTTTATCTCATTAAATATGCATTACAAATTTTGTGTGCAACTTGTTTTCTAAAATTAGATATCTGTTGTAATGATCTAAAATCTGGAAAAATTTATATTATATATATTATATATATATGTGTGTGTGTATGTATGTATGAATACATATGTATGTATGTATGTATGTATGTATATATGTGTGTGTCTTCCAAATACGGGGGTGCAGAGGCTTACAATAACACCTTAAAGTTAGAATAAGCCTACGAGATTAGTATGATTTGATGATACAGTGCAAACACCTCCCTTTCACAACTTGGATTTATAGTTTGTTTTGCATAAAAACATTCGCATGAGGTTGGCGACCAGTGCACTGCATTTGGAGAACACGCCATCACTAATCTTCTGTTTTTTTAAGTAGATACAGCTCAGTAGAAAATGGACAGATGCAGAGAGACAAAGTGTGTAGCTGGGCGTATATGTATTTGTGTGTTCATGCTCAGTGGGTGCTGTTGGAGCTCCAGTCGTAAGGGAGGAAGCTAACTTTGGTCTTCCCGGCAGAAAGGATGCCCTGCAGGCTGGTCTTCTTCGGCGAGTCACCCATGTGTTCCAGAACCCACTTCAGCAGCTGAAGTGAAGAGAGACATGAGAAAATTGCACAGTGAGGTGAACAGTTGGGCTGAAAGTAGAAAATATCAGTAGGTTTTTTTATTGGCTGATAGCATTTGCAGTCCTTGAATGGTTACCGTAATTTGCACTTTAGTTAGACCTACTAGTATCATTGGTAGACACAAGGGCTGATACTTAAATAGTACTTGTTTAAATGTTTAAATAATATAGTATAAAATCAATACATGAAAGAGACTTCAAATGTTGATTCATTGTCTCTCTATAAAAAGATACAACAGCCGGAGTTAAACCTACATTCTCATCAGTGCCTCCAAAGTCAGCCTTGTACCACTTGAATATCTGACTGAGTCGCACTTCTCTTTTCCCAGAATCCACCACACAGCCATCATCGTTCTCCAGGAAGGCTTCAGCTGCTGTGCGGAGCTGGCTGTCAATGTCCTGATAGGGTTGAGTAGATCATACTTCATTTTAGACCATTCAAGCTCTTAGTATTACCAGTACATTACCAGTACTTAAGACTAATAATGTAATGAAAAGACGATTTAACTGACATCCTCTCACCTGTGGAGTGTATGTTTTAATTGGTGGGCAGCCCTTGGCACCACAGTTCAAGGCAAAGTGAATTAGGGGCTCAGCATCTGGGAGAGCCAACTGGTGGACGACAAGAGAAGCAAAATTGAGTTACCCGAGAGAACGCCATTATAGAGTGATTGAAACGTTCAGTTGTGATTTAACAGAATGTCTGAATACTTGAAGCCGTGGGTCTGTTTTGGAGAAGGGCCTTCGAAGCTGTGCGACACCTTTCCTGTTCCCTCTCAGGACGCCGTTCTCAATGTCCTGTAATGTGAATACTTCTCCTCCAATCAGGTAGCTCACATAGTTGAAGAACTACAAAATTGGACAGAAACGAATATCTTTACTGTGATGTCATCTAATCCTACCTAACTACATGTGAACTGCATCAAAAATTAAGAATATCTTGAGATGTAACCCTTCTGCCCACAGGATGTGAAAATACAACAAAAAGTTAAGGTAACATGACCATTTATACCATTTAATATAATATGCTTTATCTTTATATTTTATTCTGAGTGTAAAAAAATACATTAAAAAGATGTTAAAAAATGTAAAGAAATGTAATTAGTATATATGTACAAAAATATCTATCCTCAACTTTAATTTTGCTTTCTTTATATGCCTTTTGCAGAACAATTATCCCAAAATATATTGGGGTTTTGGAAAAAAGTGTTGCAACTTTGAGTAGAGCAATGTGACCTACTCGGTATCTTTGCCACATGTTGGTGGGGGCCCCCAGGCGTAGATACCCGTGGATGACCAAGGCGTTGTAGATGTTGATGAAGAAGGCCAGCTTCTCCTCCCGGCTCAGTGAAAGCAGCTCAACCCTCTGCAGCTGAATGGCTAGCTCACAGTAACGCTCAAACGCAGGGTTCACTGACATGCCTTTGTAGTCCACAGACTGTGGGACCAAGGAAAACACATACATACATGCCAGTGTTTTAGACATTCAATGTACGGTAATGTCAACCGCCCCACGCACAAAAAAAAAAAAAACAAACAAACAAAAAAACAAAACAAAACATGAACATGTGTCATAAAAGGCCATAAGATGAAAAACACACAAGGTAAATTTGTATTTGTAGCCACTGGCTTTGTCTGTATACATGAAACATCATAGGACCAGCACACAAGCGCACACTGTATGTCTTGCATGCATGTGTACAGATTTCTAGAGAAATCTCGCAGTTACAAAACAGACACATGTACAGATGAAAACACTCAGTGAGTCAGAAGACCTACGTAGTCAGTGAGGGCATTACCTTGCCATCAGCGGAGAGATGCTCGGAGAACAATTTCAGAATCATCTCCCGTAACAGCAGAGAAAGCTCAGCAGCTGAGAGAGAGAGAGAGAGAGAGAGAGAGAGAGAGGGAGAGAGAGAGGGAGAGAGAGAGAGATATTTAGTGTTTCAGACATCCAGTAGTTTTTGCTGGTGAGAAAAACCAAACCACTATTTGAGTGGGAAGAGCATTTACAAACTGCAACAAGGATCAGGCTGTGTAGTGATAATGAGATCATTATTAGGAAACATGACCTGTGAGGAAAGAGAGCATTGCAAATAAATTCAAGAGGAAAATGGCCAAGCATAACAACAATAACACACTTAGAAAAGAAGTGATTATAACCAACTATGTGTAGCATAGCACAGTTTAGCTTGTTAGTTAGCCTCTGAAGGGGTTCAACACATAGTTATAAATACAAGGTTATAGAGCCAGGCAATTTGCCTCCACACCGCTGCAGAAAAACAACAAAACAAAAAACTTTGAGAATGAAATAAAAGCTAACAAGTAGTAATCTGACAAAAGAGGACACCAAACCTGCAGCAAAGCAGAACAGGGTTATGAAATAGAGCTTGAACGATATATATATTTTCAGTTTATATTTCCAAACTTAATCTAACAATAGATAATATTTTGTACCAATACTATATGCAAAAAACTTTTTTATAAAAAAAAAATTATAAATAAATAAATTGCAGCATGGCAACAACACTGAGACAGTGGTACACAAACTAATCAAAATGTTGCATGAGTCAATTTAGTATGTTTTACAACGGAATTATATGAATAAATTTACAAATTTTTTTAAGTGCACATATTTTTATAATGCAATTTATATAATAAAGAGTCTGGTCTAGACCTGCTCTATATGAAAAGTGCCCTGAGATAACATCTGTTATGATATGGCACTATATATATTTAAAGTTGAATTGAATATGATGTATTATCAAACATAGTGCATATATATATATTTGAACCGTCACAAACCTCAACTTCCGTTTCTAAGCTTTTTGTTGAGGTTTCATCCGTATTTACTTGGCCTTAATCAGCTCATAGAGTTAGCTCAGTTGTCATGGTGACATCTACAGCTACTGAGCAGACTCCATCTACTGTTGAAAACTGTGAATTGCAAATAAAAGCTTTACAAAAAAGTTAATAAGTTATGTTATTTATTTATTAATTTTTAAAAAGCTACAGATATTTCCAAGGTTATGAAGAATTTCATGCACATACTGAATCATATCCATCACACAGGAGATGGTAATGGAATGATCTTTTGTTTTTTTTTAGATATATGTATATATATTTATATATATATATTAATATATATTAACATAAATATATAAACACTAACCCTTACTTCACCTCTTTCCACCAATAACTTCACTGACATAATGCACAAACCCAAGCGAACCCAAGAGTCAGAAGCCAAGAACAGACAGGGGTTAGAGAGCCTTGAAGGAAACTACTCAGCGTGAACCTGGAATGCAGTGTGCCTCTGCCTAAAGTCTGGTGCAGTCCTGACCTACCCTGTATGGGACTGCAGACTGCAGTCTGTCCTGCGTTGAGGGCTGAATGAGGGTCATCCTCCAGCAGCCTGTACAGTGTGTCCATGGTGTCTTTCCCTTCTCCAAAATTGCCATCCTGCTGCCCACAGCCACGCACACAGACCATGTACTTCTTCTGCAACAATGTCTGGCCAGTGTTACAAGCCTCAGCCCTGGCTAGCACACACATGAGTACAGTCAGTAGTGTCCACTCCTGGATTTGACTGCACTTTATATGATCAGGACACTTTGAAGTAGTTCAAAAAGTTTCCAGGTTATTCTAATGATGTCAACAAAATAAAAATACCACAACACAGAAAGCCTGTTTTACTGCAGGTCTATAGCCTTACTTACCCATGCCCTTCTCTTTCTGCAGCCAGTCAACCAGCTGTTCGCCTGAGAAGCACTTTTTGTATAAAGTCAGCCCCCTCCTTTGACTGCCAATCACATTGCCATGTTTGAGGTCCTCTACCAGTCCCGCCAACTCATCTCTCTCACACTTAAACTCTTTGAAGGCAGGAATATGCCCAGCCGTACATGTACAAACACACAGAAATACACATGTTCACAGCCACGGGTAAGAAAGAATATGTGCAACTATGAAGTCAAGCAAATGCACAAAAATGTATCTGGTTAGTGGAAATGAGGGCACCTGTACTGGGTCAGGTCATAGCTTCCTTTACCACAACACAGCTGCCTTATATTTTTCTTCCTGAAATTTGCATTTGTGTTTCTGAAAAATGTAAAGCAGCTTTTCGGTGAAAGAAATACATAACTTGAGATATATGGAAACATGCTGGAAATTTTAGGTGGACAACTTTATTTTCCCACATGGATGGACCAGTGGACAGTTCCTTCATATGAAAGTTAGCAGGTGTCTCTGAGAAAAAGAAACTAATTTGTGCCCTCAAGTAAATAATTTTGCACACAAATGTGTACACAAAAAGGCAAAATCCCAGGTCAAAGGCATGCCCTGAGCCTTAAAAGGGTGTCAAGGAGACAAGAACAAATTAAATTTTAACCCCCAAAAAATATCAGTATGACAGGATACATTCAGTATTTGTAGGCACTTCACAACCAAAACATAGCCCCTACTCTGCTATGAACACTCACTGTTAAGTTACTTTGGCAGTAGGAGCTGAAATTACTGGTTGGTGTGCCACTCCAACATGGAAGCACTTTGAACTGCCTTATTATTTGATCTTGACTTCCTACTATTAATGAAGATATTGCCAACACTACATCAAACCTAACACCGAATTTACTCATCTCCACAAACAGCTGTGTATGTGCTCCTAGGCACAGACAATGTTTACGTTGTAGGGAGCTTAGTAATCACTTATAATGAGTTACTGTTAGGCAGCCTGGAGCTGCTGGGCTCATCCAGAGTATCAAGTCCCCTGTATCAGCTGTCTGTGTTGGCTGTAGTGACAGGAGATGAAATAAAACACAAACACACACACACACACACACGCACACACACCTGCTGTTGCTAAAACATGTCCACATATTCAAGCTCCATTTCATAACCAGTCATAGCTCTTAGCTCACCTCCTTACAGAGATGACTATGCACATGCAGGCCTCTTGACTGTGGTTCTTACTGTAAATGCTGGAGGAGTCAATTTTCTCCTCACTGCCATCCAATCTCACCATCTGACAACAGGTCACACCCATTCCAGAACAGACCAATCCAAACTTAAACCGATTTAGTTTCCTAACAATGCATAATTAATTAACCAAATGACAGGGAAAAAAAAATGTTAAATAGTTAAACACACCATGAACTGTGCATTATAGAAATTTTCCACTGCAGAAGAAACTCTTTATACCTCAAATTTCTCACCAGTGATACCATTGGCTATTCCCACATGTTAAGACAAAGTGATCTGGAAAAAGTTAGTACATTGTACTATTTCAATCACCTTCATCGGTCTCCCCAGCTGTATCCTCTGACTGGTTCTCCTCTGGTAGCGGTGGAGCATCTGCTGGAAGAGGCTCCTCCTTTACCAAACTCACCAACCTCTGAAGTTCCTCAGGAGACTGATGAAGTGATACAGATCAACACATATATACAACTTTAAACACAATTTTGAAAAATTTTAGCTACAACTGGGTGTTTCTTCTCCTTCTCACCAATTTCTGCAGGTCATCGTTGCCACCCACATGAACGTTGTTAAAAAAGATCTGAGGGACTGTGCTGCGTCCTGACAGCTCCTTCACTATGGCTCTCAGCTCTGGATGCCTACCCACATCCACGTCAAATACTGGTACTTCCAAACGCCCGAGGGTGGCCTTGGCCTGCATACAATGTGGGCAGCCCTGGATGGAGTACACGGTTACCCGGCCCAGAGGACTGCTCTCAAACTCACCCATCTGAAGAAGTAACGATAAGACAAGAGAGCAAAGAGTTTTAAACTTCAGCTGTCAGGCGCTCCATGCATTTCAGTTATGATTTTTGTCCCTGAGGAAGGAGACAGTTCTCCAGATGCTTTTGCACTATAAAATATACCGAGATAATCACATTATTGTGCTCAGCTTTCTGTGCTTTCAGTGATATCTCATATTTGTTTAGCATGATTATCTCCTGGCCAGTTAAGGGATTTAAACCACTGATCTTACAGCCATTTTTATGTTCTAGAGAGCTGGACAAACTGTAAAGACTGCAGGATCCCTTTTTGCCTTATACGGTAAAAGAGTGTTGTAATCTCCTTCTTGCTCATTTCTGAATATTTCCGTGTGTTGTATCAGGCCAGTAATGTCAATTCCAACTAAGTGCAACATTAATATCTGCTCTTGTTTGAGGTTAGCCAATGACACAGTTTCCTCATTCGCCCTGACACAGCTTTTGGCTGGTAGTCAGCCAATGTTAGTCTGGGCTTATAAAATGCTGGATCAAACCACTTCTCATGTTGATTTCAATATGTAAACATGGCTCAAGGACTAAGGTTGTGTCCTAATTTCTCAATAGTTTTGCCTGTTGTGATGAAATTATCAACAGATAGAGAAGATAACTAAGGAATGTACCTCACAAACTCGCACGTTTTAAAATCACCGAATCAAATTTCTTACGCATCTGTTTTGCGCGGTTCTCTACACGCCAGTATATTACAAACATATGTTCACCTTTAAATTGGTTATATTCTAAGAATAACGTTAATAACAACTGGCCAAAATATTTATGGAAGGTGACTAGACGCCAGTAAATCTCAAGGTCTTAAAAATTAAGAAATTAAAAGTCGATGAAAGGAATATGATGGCATTTATGGTTGAAGAACAAGCCTTTAGTTTAATTCAAATAGGTATGATCCCTTAGCAAAAAATATGTCTATATTACACCCCCCACGTTTTTTTATGGAGTTCGGAACGGGACTACATTTGTCTTTCAATAACTAAACACCGATTCAATCAATACACAACACGAGAGAAACCATTTGACACAAGACACAGTGTCACAGAGTCACTGCTCATTTATCGAACAGCGTTTCTGAGAATATTAGCAAATCATAACAACAGTGACAGGACGTTACCTTTCAGCGTTTGGCTCCCTTTGCATCAAAAGGGCTATAATATAAGCAGCACAGCTGATCCTCCTAGTCCCGATCCTCTTATTTTATAAAATATATAAGTTAATGACTCTGCTGCCGTGCGGAGGGTCGATTATCTCCCAACGTAAATTAGCCCGATGCCCTAACAGCACATCCTCACGACTACGCAGGCTAATCCTCGTCAATTGGAGTTAAGCTAGCTGGCCTGTGCCTTCAGGTGCTCCTCGTAAACTAAACCTCTAGCGCCGTCAACTAGGAATTATAACGCCCGTAATCCCGTAATTTTACAATTAAAAAAACGCGATCAAGTGTTTTGACGCGGCAGAAAAGATCATCGCCCCCGTAAAATCTGTTGTGACTTTAAGGATTTTAATAAAAAAAAAACGTATAAATACTTATAATACACCTCAAACCCGCTGGTGTGTTGACAAGCCGATGCAGCACTTTGTCATCTGATTGATCCAGGACACATGATGTCCTGTTAGCACGTTCAACAGCCAGATTTAGGCTGCACTTTGATTTGATAAAGTAGATCACCATTAGGAAAATGTCTGTTAAAACCCCCAAAGCAATCAGCTATGGAGGAGCCTCAGCTTCCCCACCTCCCGTATATGATCATTTAGCCTTTAAAACAGGGACGTAGAACATTAACTAATGTGAATGATCTTAAAGTTACTCTCAGCATATACTATTGTTATTATATCCCTTTCATTCTTTTTTAGGATTATCAAAGATTCCCTGTTGGCTTAAAAGATGTCTGTAAAATATTTGTAGTTTGCTCCATTACAAAGATTTATATATATATATATATATATATATATATATATATGCATGTAATATTATAGGTACAGGTAAAATATGTTATGAGCTTGATGATTTTGGTTTTCAAATTAAGATTTTAAGTTATTACGTATTTTGAATGTATAATAAAACAAGCGGAAATCTAACTTGATCAATACTGCAAAAACTAGTAAAATTAAAAACAACTGAACGCGGGAACATAAGATCTATGAGAATCAGATTAAAGAATTAAAGAAATCCTTCTGAAATCTTGTTTCTTTTTATGAGGGAGTAGATTAAATTAAGAAAAAAAAAAGGATTAGATTTAAACATGTTTTCAAACCAAGTAACGAGCTGCATAAGTGTAATTAGTGTTGCTCCTGCGAATTTCAATTTAAGTCTCTGATATTTCCTACATTCCTAAAGGCAACAAAACCACCGCTCTCCTTCTGCTCCATGTACAGTTGCGAGCGGAACTCGTTCTTACCGATGCTTGTTTCTGTACGGGCAGTTTTCTAGCCGGACACAAATGAACGAGGAGAAACTTAAATTGTTTGGTCGTCAAAGATGTCAGGACTGTCAGAAACAGAGCGCGCTGGATGCACAAAGATACTGAAGTTCATGTCACATGTGGATTTACTGTCACTTAGTGACACAGTCACGAATAAGATGATCGTCGTGGAGAATATTACAGGTATGTTTTCAATTTGTACCGGCTAGCAACGAGCGAGATAGCTAGGATACTATTACTTAAATTCAATTTACTTTTATATCGACGGACGTAAAAAGTCAGTGCCATGAGCTCCATATAAAACAAATTAAAACTATACGAGCAGTTTTTTAAAATATCCATCGTTATATATAAACAGCTTCTTAATGTGCTCTTGTGTTGTCCCACCAAAACAAAACAGACCGTGGTGGGAGGTAGAAGCTAAATCAAGTGAATTTAAATCGTTGATGTTTCAAGAAAGTGACGCCGTAGGGATCGTACAGTTCCATCTAAGAGATGACTCTGTCATGAACTAAGATACATACGGGGCTAATAAAACGCTTTATCGGGTGTTACTTCTTACTTCTCACCTGCTTATACAGAGGCTATGGAAACAATTCTGTCCTTCACTAAAAATGCCGAGGAGTTCCTGAGAAGGAAGAAGGTTCATCGTGACCTCATTTTCAAGTATCTGGCCAAAGAGGGGGTGACAATGCCCCCCAACAGCGAGAAACACCAGCTGGTCAAGAGGGCGCTGGAGCTTTGGTCATCAGAGAAGGTACAGGGACAGATGGTCAAGTCATGGCCCTATCATGCTGACATTGTTAATTATATGGACAAAACCAAAACGTTAGGTAGTGACATTTAGCCTGAAATGGATGGGTAGTATAACCACATATTAAGTTACAATAGAAGATAAGTAACATGAAGCCTGCTTGGAATAATATGAAAGCGATCATTTCTTAAATCAGATGTGTTCAAAGTCATTGAATTTTTGAATAAGCTGCAGACAGCTTGAAAAGTATTTGTCATCTGTATGAAAACAACAAGTGTTTAGAGTATATAAACTACTCAATAACTGTGGACCAGACACTGGTACTTTTGAAATAATCTAAAAAAAAAGCAAAACAAAAACATTCCATCTGATAATGTAGTTAATTCCAATTTAATTTGGGTTTTCATAAAGCACGTGGGATAGTGTGAAAACACTTACATCTTATTTTTTACAATAGGTAGTTTAGTTGTGATAATTATGAAGCGATAACAAGTCATGATGATGTGGTAATGATAGATGGTCCAGTTTTAGTTTGTTCAACAGGTTCTAGTTCATGCATGAGAGCATGACTTAGAAAAAAAGTTTAGTGTTTATTAATCATAATTTTAAGAGTTACAAAAATATATATATATATATATATATATATATATCAGTCTCACTCTGTATATTTTAATTGCAGCAGAGGCACCATCTGTTGCTGTTCTGCCAATCAAGTTTTCTTCCATATAATGAAGAGCTTATATTTTGGCTTGTACACTACCCATGAGAGATCCTTGTTGGTTTGGAAATGTGTCCGTTCAGGAAATTGTTCTACTCTTTAGACAGTGCGCTGGGCTTTCTTATTGTTTTCTCTGTAGTGATTGTGCCAACAAAACCTGCAGCCTTTGATGTACTAAGGAAAGGCCACATTAGTGTTTCGGCGGTGGTCAGTGCAATGTTGTTTCCCCACAAGAAAAATGTCAACTAGTAGCTGTTAGAAGCTTGTGTTATTGGAACATGTCTCCTGCAAGATTCTTGGGGCACAAATTGGCAGTCTGTCTGAGTTTACCAACAGCTCCTCTTTCCATTAAGGCCGTGGTTGATGAAAGCCATCAAGGAGAGATGGATGAGTCCAGACAGAGACGGCCCACAGAGACAGCTTCTGATACCACAGACATGAAGGCTGAGGTTGGGTTTGACCCACAGGTCCTTGGCCAGCAGTTCTGCCAGTGGTTCTTTCAGCTCTTGAACAGTCAGAACCCCTCACTGGGCCATCAGCCTCAGGACTGGGGACCACAACACTTCTGGCCAGATGCGAAGCTGAGTCTCCTCTCTACGTAAGAACATCATTAATAGTTAGATGGAAACATAATTTAAATCATGGGGCTGTTGCTGATAGAGTTTAGTGTTGTTTGCTTTTCAGTGTTCACAGTAGTTGTGTATTATCATCTGGAGCTTTGCTTAGTTTTTGTCAATTACAAATTGGCTTGAAAGACTGCATTGTAAGGAGTAACTAGTTTTATCTGCTGAGATATGAAACATGGAAAGTGTATTGAGGTTAAAGATTTTCTACATAGGCTTTTAATTTAAGCATATCCGTTTTCTTGTATTAATTTGCTGATTTTTCTGTTTTCAGTTGCATTATAGCTGAATGGGAACATTTTCAGAACAATAAAAACTAAGATTAAAAATAATTGAAATATGCAATAAGCGCATAAAAATTGCCACGTAGTTACAATTAACTGAGTGAAGAACAACCCAAAACAAAACTCTGATGATAGAGCTGTGTCTCTCTTTTCTAAGAACTGGCAGTGACCAGATGGATGAGTTCCTGGGTGCTGAACTGGTTAACCTTCGTCTCCTAGCCATGACCAAAGAAGAACGTCTCCTCCTTAGCCCCAACCTGGAGCCTCATGGACTCAGGGCCCTTGCCTCCCCCCATGGCTTGGTGCTGGTGGCTGTGGCTGGCACCATCCACAGAGATGCAGCCTGTCTGGGCATCTTTGAGCAAATATTTGGCCTCATCCGCTCTCCACTGGAAAACAACAGCTGGAAGATCAAGTTTGTCAACATGAAGATCAGGGGGCAGAATGCTCTGGGTGGGACAGAGGTGACAGCGCCTGCTTTGAGTTACAACTCCAGTGAACTGCAGCTGCTCTCTAGCTGATGACCCTTTTTTTTACTATTGATCACTTATCCAAACACATTTACCCAAGCTGTGGTTTTCAAAGACTGGGAATAGCTACTAATCTCTGAAACCCCTCTTCTAACATATATTTAGTCAGGTCAGGTTGTACAGGTAAGTGGACACTGTTGCATATAAATCTATTTGGGATGTAAATTGATGATGTAACAAAGATTTTTTTTAATTGTTTTTCTGCTTTGCAGAAAATGTAACTCTATTCTGCTTCTTGTTGAGAAAACATTTAGCATCAAACATACTGTATCTTGATGCAAAGCATATTGTTCTCTGGAGGCCTGTGCCTTTTTATAAGATAAAATATAAATAGAGACATGCTCTTGTTAATATGTATTATATCAGATATAAAGATTCTGTTAAGACTTGTGTACAGTTTTGCTCTATGTGTATGTTGGTCACATTGATGTATTTGATATTTCCTGGCAGGTATTGCAGCTTTATGGCACTTTATGGTTGCTTCACATTTAAATAGGGAGCTTATATACATCTTTTTTTTTTTTTTCAAGGGCTCAAACCTGTGCAGTTTTCTACACACTTGTCTGTAAAATTGACAGCACTTACCGATCTATATTGCTTGATTAATTAGTTTCTTTTAAGTTTGCTACTTTTTTATATACTTGGTTCCACGGACAACAGACAATTATTGTGTAGAAAATATTGTGACATGAATATCTGGTGAATATTCTGGTGATTCCCAGTGGTAGGATAGATAGTCTCACTATGCATTTTCATTCGCGTAAACTTTTACATCTTGATAGCATAGTAAACAGCTGTAGGAAAAATGTCTTATTTGTGTGTATTTTATATCCTGGCACACAGTCAAATTTGCTGCAAAATGTGCATGATGAATCTCAGCCTCAACCAGAAAAGAATGAGGATTACTTTGAATTACGTTACTTGCTCTTAGAGAGTCCAGATGCTGTGCAGTACCATGGCTTTGAGGTAACTATGCAAAATCAACTGATGGTTTAATTGAAGGACCTGAAAAAATCAGTAAAATCACATCTTTATCAAGAAGAACGAATCCTTTTTTCTTTAACACCTTATTCTATGTGAAAATGATCTTCAGCATTTGTATTTGATCATTTCCCTACCTTTTAGACAGGTTTGATTACAGGTGTCATTACAGACTGACAGCCTCCCAAACCACCCTTGAATGATTTCAGAGATCTCATATGAATGTAAATATATTCAGTAGCTGTGGTCAAGAAAGGAACCTCCATCATATCAGACATGACAGTCAGATTTTTTACTTTTTTAATGGCCAAAATGGTATATGACATGCATAGTGTGCGTATGGGTCCAGCCCTCCACTGAGCACTTAACAGTCTGCATTCTGCTGTCAGGAATGTAGCAGGGTCTCCTCAATGCATGGCTGCGAGCACAGTGCAGTAGAGGAAGTCCAGCGTCATGTGCTCTACTGGATATATTTTAGAGAGATCATGGCAATGAGGACAAGAGTCAAGAGTTGGGAGGATCAAGCATCTTCATCTTTAACAGAGGATCTCAGTGTATAGTGAAAAGGCTGATGCACAACCAATGAGAGGCCTTGACTGACTCCATTATTTTTGGAAATACAAGATTTATCCATAAAGCAGCTTTTCCCTTCCCACTATTTTTAGCTATGTTTCAGCTGCAAACTATAGCTTTTTCACTGATCTGCTATATGGCCCCATTAATGTGACAAAAATTAATTTAAATTAATCTACAATGCATTTCACAAGCTCCGAGTGGACTCTTTGTAATTGAAGTGGCTCTGGTTTTCCATTGATTCTACTCTGTCGTCCTAATCAGGGCGTATTGGGTCTGGTGGGGCACAGAATAAGCTAGTATGACTCTGTGGCTTTGGTGGGAAATGTTACATGTGGGAAATTATTCTTGGCAGCCATTTTCAAAGGCCCCTGGAATAGTTAATATCTGTGACTGTATGGGTCGGAGCTGCATGGTCCTTTGTGCTTTACTGGGCCATAGTTGTGGTGAGGGGAAACCACTGCAGCCATTGATCTCAGCCCCTTCACCTCATAGAAAGAATAATAACAAGCTGCTCGCCTTCTGTCTTTATGGCACTTGGCTTCTCTGTGTTTTAATAAGCGGTTTGGCCACGGGTGCAGCTCTGACGCACGGGTTAAAAAATACGACTGCAGTGGCGTCTGGTGATGGTTTTGTCTCCGTAGAGCTTTTCTTTTTTCTTCCCATCCTCTAATAGGGAAGTGTGTTTTTCATAAAGAAACATGCTAAAACTTAGATCCATGGCTCTTTGAAATACCTTAAGGGTGGTGAACCATGGATACATCTGCTTTAATTGTCAATCCATATTTTTCCACTTGTTACTTTAAATGTGACTGATCTGATGATTGTTTTGCTTTCTTTGAAACAGCCTCATACTACAGCCATTTTTCACTCTCTTACAATCTCATGTACAGATCCTTTAATGCCAAACTGTGTTTTTCATATTTTTTGTCTTGGGGACACCCAAAGAGTTGTAAACCACTTGAGTTACATCTCCAGGGATTTTAAGGAACCCTTGAAATGGCTCCAGGAATTTTATGCAAAATGAGGGATAACCTCATCTTGTTTTTTTTTTAAAAATCTTTCACTTTCAGATTTTTATTGCTGTAGGTAATATTTTTATTTACTCACTTTACGCTGTGCTTTTGGAATAGCATAGGTTTATTCAAGAATACTATTCTAGTTTTCCTTATTTTTGGTCAGTGATAAGTCAACATAATTTGACCCCATGATAACATGAGGCCAGAAGAGGGCAGACAAGCTACACCAGAAAGTAGAAAGACTTTGATCCCGGGCCAAGAAAAAAAAGGGGAGGGGGGCCTTTTAATACTATTATGTGAGGAAACTCATCAATTCCTAAGAGCAATATGAGTGAGCTGATGTTACCAGGCAATTTTTATCTGACCACAGCAATGAGGAAAACTGTAAATTTTTGAGTTTGAATTGTCCTCCATTAAAGTAATGGGGTTCTAGAAGAGAGACACGTTAAACAGTTGCCTTTCATAGGCACAAGAGCACGTATTTTACAAGTTATTGAAGAGTCAGTAATTTATTGGTGCCTGTGATGGTGTCAGCGACAGCTTTAACACAATACTCTCTACAGTCTGCACTCTCTGGACAATAAAGAACAGGATTTACGAATCGGAAGAGAATCAGTCAATAGGCAATGATATTTCCCCTGCTGACAAACATGTTACTAGGAGAATTCAATCAAAGTTTGACAGAGTTGTTCTGTCATTTTTTTTGTAGTTGCCCTTCAACCCAGCAGTGTTTCATAAACCAGTATACACTAAAATTGCACTGAAACAGCCACATAACTTGTGGAGGAGGGAATGAGGTCAACTGTGTTTGGCACTGGTGTTAAGGCCACAATCCACAATCCTCCAGCCTTATATTTTATCTTCTGCTGGAGGGGGTGATAAGTTTTTTGTTTTTTTTCTGGGTTATAGAGCTGAAAGACTGCTATGGCTTATTGCAAGGTTATTTATTGGGATTTGAAGTGGTTCACTGCTCTACTTCTGCACAAACAAATTCATTATTCATACCTTTTAAGTTGTTTTGATCACACAGGTTATGCTTTGAATGCCCAAACATTATTTGTTAACACCTGAAGTTAAGGCATTACATCAGAGCATCTTGTCCAGTCATATCTTGCCACAAGGCAGTGATAATTTCCTGGAAAGGTTGACTTTCACTCCAGTTGCAAGTGAAGTAATAACACTTACATTTTAAGGGTATTACAAAAAAAGGGGAATGAGTTCACCAACATTGTGTTATGAGTAGAGTCAGCTTTGGCCTTGCTTGACCTTTAAACCCTTGTTGGGAGTGGGCCTGAGCTCTTATTTTCTGTGTGCATCAGACATTGCCCCTATAGCATCTCTCTTCATTACATCCCCTGATGTCTGAGCTGACATCATTGTTCCGTTTCAACACAAATTGGTTTGGACCGACGAGGCAGCTGTCACAGTTCATATCAGCCCCTCTCTTTGCCTAGCGGTGTATCCTTACACATGCATCATTATCTCACGTAAACAGTGGAAATGCGAGCCTGACTGGGGAACGAGCGCCATTCAAAGCAACAAAGCCAGGGCTAAGTGAAAAGATCCTGGGTGGTGACACTCTCGTTTAGTGTCAATTAAATGAAACAACAAGCAGAGCTGTTTCTGTAGGCAGCTGGGTCCAATGTGTTTATTTATACTATAGCAAATATGTATGCTTGAAAAAATGCATGCACCCAAGGATCTTTCAATCAGAAAAACATGGATGGAACACAGGGTTAACAAAATTGTCCCTCACATTGAGATGTACTTGAGTTGAGCTTGCACACAATACCCTCCCCTGTCTCTCTCTCTGTTTATCTCTTTATGTTGCTCTGTCTCCCTCTCACACATAGTAGCTCCACTGTGTATTTTTGCACCGAGTCCCTTTTGTATGCAGTGCAGGGGCCCATGGTGAGGGCCTTCCCTCAGTTCTTGAACTAAACAGAGAAGATGGTGTTATCTGAACGCTGCCAGGAGGTTGTCAGCTTGTATTGGGCCAAGCTGACCGAGTGGCCGGTTGGCGGATGCGTGTCGATGCCAGGCTCCCAGTGCCTTCCCTCCATGGACATCTGCTGTGTGTGGAAAAGCTGTGGAGTTTGCCTGTGGTTGCATCTTAATCCTTCATCTCTTCGGCTCCAGCCATGGCTGGCCGAGCAAACCAGCAGCTCTGCTCGCCTTGCTTGTATTAATTGCCCTTGCCTGGCTCGCTGTTTGCTTCTGATTACACTCATTAATTTCAATTCCCCAGGAAGCCTCCACCACCAGAGCTGCCTTTAGACAGGCACACATACACACACACACACACATCCACAGAAATGTATGGACAAGCATATGTACATATTGTTATGGACACAACTGTGCAATTTAAGAAGGGTGTGACATATTCAACATTCTTTTACTTGATTTATTTGTTTAAGCCTGTTTTACTCATTCAGCACACCTGCACATTATTGCTATTATTGTTCAAAATAAGGGGCTGGCAGCAATAAAATAGCTACTTTTGGGTGAGTAAGGAACTGAGTTTGGGCAGTGCATGTCTGTCATCTTAAATATTTTAATTGTATTTTTTATGTATCATACCCACAGATGAAGACACATCCTCTGTGTTATCAATGGCTGACTTGGTGCCATTGCCATTAACAGCTGTGGTCTGTGTCTGTTTCTACCCTGGCGGTTCTCTCTTTATGCGGCAGGGGACAAGGAGAAAGTTTCTCTGACCTGCTGGTCATAAGTCAGTGTCCTCGTCTCAGCAGGTGGACCACATCTGGTAAAATCCCAACATCTGGGCCGGCAAGGTGGCCTCGTAATTATAGTAGTTCTACAGACTTTGCTCAAAACTGGTGGGAAAATCTTTTTCAAATCATATTATTACCTTTGACTCATTAAATTTTCAAACTCATACGCAAGCATTTCCACCTAGCAAATGTAGCATGGCCAGTGTCTATACCGATGAGAGAATCTGAGATTTTAAAACTTGTGCTTAATGAATGAAAGTGTAACAACTGTGAGAGTTTGTTTATGAGCCTGTATTTAATCTAGAACACAAAAAAGTATAAGGCAATTTAAATACTTAAAACAGGAACACTGGCTCTTGATTTATGAGAACACATCAGAGACGTACAGTTTCAAAAGCTGCATGCAAGTGTGTGTGTATATAGTGAAACATTCACAGAGTGTATTTATCATCCACAGGGCTATCATCAGCTTGTATGTTTTAGTCCTTTAAAATTGAGGGTGACATACCATGTGTGGCTGCTACTCTTCCTCGGGAGCTACTAAGACGACCTAAGGAGCAGTAAAACCCTCCCGTTATACCAAACTGTGTGGCCTCCTGCCTCGTTCACACTAGCACCTCAGAACTCGAGATTTTATGGGGAAGTGGGGCTTCTGGACTGACTCAGCGGACAGCTGTACCTCAAAGGGCCTCATGGGGGCGTCACCCAGAGGTTCACTGCCTCGGGCCATGATTTGATGGCCAGGCACAAATAAAAACCCCTGAAGCTTGACAACTTCCTCGCTGAGCCCACGTAACCCAATTAACAAACCAGTCCTCAGTCGCAGAAAATGAAAACATTCCGGATGCAAATTCCCAAGACGGCTATATGCGTTTATTAAATCCACTGCTAGTTTCACCCTCTTCCTGAGATTTTCTAGGACAAATTTTAATGGTTCACCAAGGAGTGACTCAACAACTCAATGTCATGCCAGTGGGTTGCAAATGTACTACACTCCTAGGTGCACAGAATCCTGCAGATGAGACAGATTACTTCACATCATTATGTTAACTTTATGTTATCTTTTTAAAGGACATCCAGATAATGAACACAGATTGCATCAGCTCTGAGGGTGCTAAAAGTCTACGATACCCAGTTTGCAGCGTAGGCTGTAGGGTTGAAGATGCTAGTGGGTGAAAGCCAAGAGAAGAATCTGCACTCAAGAAGGTCATATTGATTGATAAAGCACCCGGTGGATTGGGCTGGGGATTGCTCAGCCCCCATAGTGTTAGTTCTGGGTTACCAGACTGCTGCCTGAAGGCCCTAAACAACACAGACAGACAGAGAAAGACAGTGAAATCAATGACTGTCTCACACAGGGCTCTTTTGGGTTCTTCCTAATCATCTAAAGTGGCTCCCTTGGCACATCAACTTGCAACTACCTCCACTGAAAAAATACCATTATTTATTACAGAAGCTGGACTTCAGGGATGGTTAGAAAGCACCTTCTGCACTAAAGCAGCAATCGATGACTGAAAAAAGATCCATTTATTTCAACAATAAAGGCATACTGGCATTAGAAAACAACTTACAGCCAAAAATATCACAAATTCCTGCCCCTGGAAGATGAGGATGATGAGGAAAATATTTAAGGAAGGCTACATTTGCCTATTGAGACAAGGCCCCTTGTGTCTTTTCATTCCCTTGTGGACCTCTGACAGAGCCAGATAGGCCTCCTCACCACTGACAGCCAAATGTCCTCATCCATCCTCATCCAAGAAGCCCACAGGCATCATCAACCCCGTCTAGATTTCCCTCAATGAAACCCCATAGCAGAAATCTCTTGCCCCAAGCCCAGCAAAGTGATGGGGTAGGGAGTATCCCCATGGAGCCTCTGTCAATATGTCATCATCGTCATAGCTGCCAGTTGGCTGCATACTGTAGTAACTGACTGCAGATGTGTCAGCAAAATAGCCTCCATTTTATTATTTTTTCTTTCCACTGAATATCTATTGCAGTATACAAACTTCTGCTCTATTCACTCATTAGGTTATAACTCAAGCAGCCCATGATGTGCTTCCATACCTGTGATGGAGAAGTATTTGTGATGATGAAGAGACACATTGGGAAGCATTCGATTGTGCAAGAGTGGGACTCTTAGCTGAGTGGAGCCTTATCAGCAGAGGTAAGCACTTCTTTTCCTACCTGGCTGTGCTGACAACACACTTTTAGCGTGTTTAGAGAACAAACCGACCATTTTATAGGATAATACAGCTTTGATACAAATGTAATGTATGAATTATTTAGTTTTATCTTTGTGTGTGGAGCTGCAGGGGGAAAATGTGAGGCTTTGGCTATAAAGGAAAAGTTTCTTCTTTGTTACAGAAAAGACAGTGATCATAAAAAGCTTTAGGAAAAGCATGTGTAGAAGTAAAAATACAGAAGAATTTAGCCAACAGACTTCCAATGTCACCATCCAGCCCCTGACAATAACCTTTTATGATTTGCAATGATTGTCCACATAAGTGATATCATATGGAATTTAACAGTATTTATTCATTTAGACCAACAACAACATCACAGGCATGTGGATAATAGAATCAATGACAGTTGAACATTTCTGGGCTTCATATCATCAGGCTTCAGATGGTAATTGTCTATAATGCATATAGTGAAGGACATAGAAAGAAACACAGGGAAAAGGGGACAAATAAAGAGGAAGAAGGAGAACAGATGAAGACTGACTTCTCCCCACAGAGTCCTTAGCAGTATGTCCTCTACTAGAAAATGGCAGGAAATTGCAACTTTGCAGCTATTGCGATGAATTTATCCTGCATGTTGAGGGAAGAGAGCAGAACAAGTCTGCACATGTTGCAGTGCGCTTCCCTAAGCTGTAATGTAATGCACAGCCAATAGGGAATAAGACGACTAAGATTTCATTTCACGAGCAGCAGCGGTAATGGCAGAGATGATGATCATGTCTGCATTACTAGCAATTGGATTTAAAATATTTGAGGTATTTTGTTTACTTTCTCCTGGATTCGGGCCAGGAAGCTTTGACTTTCCAACACTGAGTCTTACAGGATTATGTTGATAATAGAGTATAGCACACAGGAGTATGGGTTGAGAGAGTCAGAGGCTGCATGTGAGGTGATGGGTGTGACCTTTGACCGAGGAATGTTTTTCATAGCCGGGTCATCCATCTTCATTTTTTCCAGGGGGTTGCTGTGCATACAGCATTAATTCAAACAGCTCGAGGTGTTTGGATAGCTTGCTCCATTGGAGTAAACACACCCAAGCTGTCTTCAATGACGTCCATCAGTCAAATTTGTTTCAATAAGGGATCGGGTTAACTCTATGTTATCACTTACTGTAATTAAACTTTCAGGGGTCACATTCAGCTACCTAAAGTGCGGAAACAAGCTTTACATGAAAGATTCCAGGGATCTGGAGGTAGCATAGAAAACACTCAGGTCCTTAATAATTTTCCTGAAAGTCATATCAACGAAAAAAAACTTCAGAAAAAAATAGAGAAATTACTTCCTACTAAATTTTTATTTTTCCATCTTAAACTGTATGCATTTCCCTGCATTTATTTATTTTCTTTATGGGGCTTTGGTTCTTCTGAAAATAAGTTTGCCTGTAAATATAATGCACACTGAACTGCACTAACCTCTAGAAAAGAGCTTAAAAGTGAAGTCCGTTCTAAATAATACAAATTCAACTATCATAGGCAACTTTGATGGGATGAATGATGAAAGAGTTCTTTGAGGCTGATATCAAAATAAGAAACAGGGCAGATAATGCAATTATAATTTTATAAATGATTTTATTAGCAAGGCAAGTTACAAATAACAAGCTCAGCAATGTGAATTTTACTGGCAGTTACTGAGGGAAAAGATCTTGCATTGGATGTTCTGAAAAATAACACTTAATTGCCTCTTTGTTGGTCAAACAGATGAACCATTGTTTGTAGTGTTTTTTCTTTAAGTTTATCTGATTTAAAGTCAGCTGCTCTTCCTGCCTCCATAAATCCTGAGACACTAGCAAAGTGAAAGAGCAGCAGCATCTTTCGGCAGCAGCAGTTGATGGCCAACCTCTCAGGGAAGCTGATTGATATTTTATACAGCGCCTTCAGTTTAGTGGTATTGATTGCATTCAGTTTAACTGTATATTCTTTTAATGAGGGTGCTGGCTGATGTCTGGTGCTTTCAGAATGCTTTTTAAGAGACAGCGAGATGCAGAGAAAAGGAGGGATACACATAGAAGGTCAGAATTAAGTGAAGCTCTTTCTCTAATGCAAACATTTTAAGATACAGGCTTTTTTCATTTGGCTGGGCAAACTAAGATATTTGAACAATGACACTTTCATCATTTGGCTCTATGCATTTGAATTGTAATGAAACAATGACTGCAAGGTTAAATTGCTTATTGTTAACATATAAGTCAGTCAATGACTGACTTAACTGTGAGATCACAGAAATCTCTTATACATCCTTTGCAATGAATAAAGCTCTGGGTGAAGTCTGCAACCCTCAGACAATGGCAGACACATTATGGTATCTTCCTTGGTGATGCTCTGCCACACCCACACTAAAGCCATCTTCACTTGTTGCGTATTTCAGAGACCTTTTGCCTTGGACTATTCCAGTCCAGGGACCCTGAATACAAAGTGCTATGGGTCCTACACCAAATATAGATGCGCACACCTTATCGCCTTACAACAAAAATCAGCTGAAACCTCATCATCAAATCTAATGTAAATTAATGGAACTAAAACATAAAAAAAACAGTGAGCTAGTAATTGTAGTAATTAATAATTGCAGTAATTATTATTTTGACCCATGGTATTTAGACAAATAGATTCTGTATAACTTTAAATTGATAAGAAAGAATAACTTGAAGAAGCACTTTAAATGATAACCCTTAGCCATGGTGCTCTAAAGCTTTACATTCTGTTTACATTAGTAGGACTTGCTTAGGACTTACTGTACCTATAAGTGTAAAGAGGCGACTTTATCCTACTCTGACTTTTCAATCAACATCTATTCCCAGTCATTTTTTATCAATCTATTTGCATCCCTAAATACCCATCCCCTTGTTCTTTGCATGGATGGTATTATCCTGTTTTTTTTTTTTCTCATTTTTTATACTCGGATCAAACACACAGAACCGTACTCATTTCATTTCTGTAATGAGAACTGTCATTCTGGGGGTCAAGGAGAAGTGAAGAATGGGCTAAAGTGCACATTACATGATTCAGTGTCTCTGCTGTATGAATACATTCTGTCAATTTGACTATGCACTAGTGGTTTGGACACAGTAAAGAGCAAAAGAGTTTGCAATGAGTTTGACAAGCTCTTGTGCCCAAATACAGTGAAAGGCTGCTTTAATTCACAAGACTCTTCATTGCCCTCTCCCCAGCCATCCCCTTTATAAATGCCATTGGGCATGCACTTAGTCTAGACACTCGACCACACAAGGCGACACTGGTTGCCCCTAGTCTTAGACACTGCCATCTCTGTGTGTATGTGCTGCTAAGTTTAAAGTATTCCAAGCTACTTACACGAAAGGAAAAAGGGATTCATATACCACACATGTGCACCACATGGCTCTGACAGAGTAGGAGACCCCCCCCCCATGGGTACAAGGAAGCTGTGGCAGACAGTGTCACCGGCCTTGGCTACTGCTTTAATTAAAGCCTAATGATAGGCTTTCAACTGAGAAGCAACTTATCATCGCACATAATCGCTCAGCGCTAGTTAGTGCTGACAGAATTGCTACCATCTGCTCCACTGAGAACACATTCTGATCATTCTTTATATAGCGCCAGTAGTTCATGTACAGTATTTATATTAGGAGACCCCCATTATGTGAAAGTCTGTTTAAACATTGTACATTAATGGGGCACATCTGTGTCACAGGCGGTCAAATAGTTGAGCCACCAAAAACCTTCTTTTTAGTATATTATTAAGATAATGGAACGATACTGTAAGTGATAGTTAATACCGGTAGCGGATGTCTCTTTTATGATCAAGTTTTTCACAGCTTTTTTATTGTCTTATTTTTTCATCCTCATGCAGCAATTTGCCAGTTTTCATCATAGGAATTAAAAGTCCAAAAAAAGTCCCATAGGTGCCAACTCTTTGGGCACGATCAAAAGTGTTACCTTCATACAAAAAATGTAAGACAAAAGGGAATATTCTCAAGTTGAAATTTGTAGCTACGTACAGGACTTCTGCATTATACCATCCTCTCCAGCAGTGAGAAAATGATTAAGAACACAGCAATGTGGTTTTTGTGACAACACTAAGATGGGTGCAAACTCAACAAGCCAGTCTGCAGTATACATTCACATTTGCAGCTTTGTGTATTTCCAAGAAATAGTCCAAACCAACAAAGCAAGGGTAGATGTTTTTAACTGTCTCGAGTCTTCTATATTAGCCAATATAGATGTTGGTGGTAGCTTTTATGGAAGCAAGAAAGCGAATAAGCACATTTTGCAAAATGACAAACTTTTCATTTGACTCCACCGATACAAGCTAAAAAATATTGTGCTCATATTGATTAAGTTTGTTTGAGTATATGCTGTATGTGTCTACACATTGTGTCCCTAAGATAAGCGTTTCAAAGAATTAATGGATCATCATTGAATAGATCGGTTACATAGATTGATAGATTGGTTGGAGTGATGGAACCTCAGTAGATATTCTAAGTTAAAGACCTGGTACGAGATAAAACACTCACATCACAAAGCGAGAGTACTTTTCCAAAGAAGAGAAACTGTCTTGTTTGCAAAACTAGATCCCAAATTTGACTTGTGAAAAATATCTGTAAGCTGTATATCAGATATCCAGTTCACTGATAAATAAGTGAATAAGTAGGTAGAAGGGTAAACCAAGAACACGCCGGAGATATGACATATGTCCCCAAGGAGGAAAGCGTTGATTGGAAGAGGGACGTCTGGACTGCCTTGCTTAATCTGTTGACATCGAGATCTGACTCCAGAATAGCAGAACACAATGGATGGATGGATGAGATTGTATGTAATAAGGAAATTAAAGAGGATGTCAATTACAGCCACAAGAAATGCTGCATAAACACAACATTAGGTTTGATGTACAGCATGAGAGAAATGCTAGTTATGTATTTGAAAATCTCCATACAGCAAGGCAATTGCATTGATTTCTACAAACACCATTTATAAGGCAGGTTCTTATTAATGTGTTGTTTTCTTAATGTTTGATATATCGACATAATCTAATTTACTAATTTGCAACAGACTGTTCTCACACTTTCATTACAGTGCTTTACATTTCGTGCAATGCAATTTACTTCCAACAAATCAATCAGAGGTCAAATAAAGAGCACTTAGAGATTATTTACTAGCTCTGAGACACAGTCATAGTCTATCTGAGAGAAAAGCTGTACCCTGAGAGCTGATGTAATTCTCCTCCATGTTCGGTGCCTCAAATGCTCTGCTGCTAGAAAGTGATGAGAGGAACTTGACGGCACTGATGTAAATCCTGCCTCTGTTTACCGAGAGTTCCTGATCAAAGGAAGGGGATGGAGGGTCACAAGAAGAGAAAATGAAATAAAAAGTAAGTTGCAGAGTTGCAAAGCTGAGTCACTGTAGGTGTGTGATTGATGTGCACTGTGGGGTTTATAGTGTTAGTGTCTGGGGTGGAGTTTACTGTGGGGGTCTAATGGCCTGCATTAAGCAGAGGATATTATAATGTTTTGGCTTTTCATGCCATTCTGATTTCATATTAGAACAGGTCACTTGCCAGGGACTTTTTAATATGCCAGTACAATTCATTAGGTCCTAAATCTGCTCCAGAGCTCCTACTTTAGAGCTCTTTCATTGTGAGATAATCCTTTCTTTTATCCTGCCTTTATCCACTTTTTTATCTATATGTTTATCTATCTATATTTTTTGCAAATTTACCCCTTGTCCTTCAAGCTCACCCTGTAGAACAACACCTTTGTGTATCACTTGCCCCCAGCTAGGTAAACAGGATGACACAGAAAAAGGTTTACTGTCTGCAGTGTTTGACAACATCTCCTTGCGGGGCTCTTTCATCATTCATGCTTCATTAACTGGCTATCTGTTATCACATTGCATCTTTCCTTTGAAGGGGATGAGAAAGGTGGAAGGCTGTGGCAATAATCAATTTTTCAGTAACCCAACAGTGACATTTTTATCAAGCTGAGCAGATTAAGATCCAATAAAGCAAACCTTTGGACCTCAAAGCACGATAGTGTAAATTTACACTCTTTGCCATGACAAAGCGACAGAAAATGGTTCACAACTCTTTATGGTGTTGTAATAAACTCTTTCAGTGGTTTTCTATGGTTCCTTCTGAGGTAGTTCTATAGAATTTTTATGGTGCAATAAAGAATTCAATTAAAATGCTAAAGAACAGCAAATCTCCCATTGACAGATCCATGTCCACAGAATGCTTCAGAGCTGCAGGGCAGGGAACTGGTTGTGTTTTTAAAGAGTAACTAAAGTTAAAAAAAGCAGTGATTCAATGACCTCCACTTGTTAAACCTGACAAGTCTGATGCACCTGTACCACACACAGCCTCACTGCTGGGTGAACAAACAAGCTGAAACCAACGGTGATGTCAAGGTGAGCATAATTTCAAATATCACGGGGTAAGCACTGGCATTATCTGTATGGATCAGCAAAAGAAGTTTTGTTTATGTAAAATTAGATACACATACAGAGTATTGCACTAAAAAAACCCTTCACAGTTTAAGATGTTGTTTACATGGACACAGATTTTGAAAATGATATTAGAGCCAAAGGCACAGTGCAAGGAAGGTGTAGTGAGAATCACAGTCAAACCAACAAACCTCTATTTGTGTTTTCTGCCTACAAATTATATTATAATATTTTAGGTATTTTGTCCTTCCCAGGGATGACAATGAAAACAGTGTAATAAAGGACCATACCAGTGTGGATCTAGGCTCTTATTTCATACTAATAATACATATATAAAACAATTTCAAATTACCATTGCTGATTCTTATTCAGGATTAACAAAGAATATTTTTCAACTTTCTAAACCTTTTTTGTCTCTTAATTTGGTGCACATTCACAATGCATGACAAACTTTCGTTCGCTGAATGAATGAATCAGAAAGTGAATATGGCAAAAACCAAACTAAGCATAAAGAGACGTTTGAAATAAACTGAGGGGTTTGCTGTCTTATAAAATAATTTTTTTTTTTTTTTAAATAAAACTGAATAAACTGTATGGTTTTACTGGCAAAGCAACACTGTTGCTTTTATTTAAGTACAAATCTTACATGAATTACCTTAAATGACTTGAAAGTACAGTATGTTCATGCCTTTCTTGCTTCGGTCTCCTCTGATCATTTATCACTGTGTTGCTCAGATTCAAATGAGTGCAGCCTATGAGCCATGACAAACATTACAATTATTGGTTTCACGGCTGGCTCTTAACCAATGTATCATGACTGGCAAATGGAACTGTGTGATCTCTCCTGTTTCTCCTGCTGAACCATAGATATGTGATCAGAGCTGGGCTGCGGATGTGAGGCTGGGAAATGGTGGCAGTTCACTGAAGTTGAATTGTGCCCTGAAGAGGAGGAAGTGTAGTTTTTCTATCAGATGGAAAGATCAGAGGAGACAGATAATTCAATTATCACATCTGCTGTGATTATGGGGACAGGACGTAATTTGCCGATAAGGATCTGCGGGTTTCTTGGAGACTCTGTTCTGTTGGTGAGGTGAAAAGACGCAATATAGTGCCTTCTTTTTGCTGTGTCATTTTTTTTTTTTTAAATCTCACTTTGGTTAATCTTGTTTAATTTTTATTTAATTTTTATTTATTTATGAAGAGATCACTAAACTTGCAGGAGACTGCAAATCAACATAAATCTTACTGTCGTTACATCTAGGCTCTTTTCCTCTTATCGTGACTCATCTTGAGTCGTCTTCCCTCATCTTATCTAATTTTGTTTGTTTTATTTGTTTTTTTTTTTTTTTTAAATTCCCCACCTTCTCATGTGTCCCATTCATAAGGCATCAGAGAACTTCTGGAAAATCAAAGACCAGAGCTGCATCCTTCGTGTTTAATTTGGGCTCATCTAATCTAAATTAGTCTGATCTAGTATGATTTATACAAAAGAGAGATACCAAAGAGTGTCGGACTATCATGCAACATGTTTCACAATACACAGTGGACAGTTTAGCCAACCAAGCCAGACAAATGTGCTATCTCATGTAATTTGTTCTCATTATATCTCTTGTTTGATGAATTCTTTCTGTTTTACAGTTTCGGGACTCATTTGTTTCTTATCTCATTCCATAGATCCTCTTATTCTGTTCCTCATTGTCTCATTTAGTATTCCCTTACCTGGACTTTTCTCAAAATTTGTACAGTTAATCTAATCTCATTGTGTATTGTTCTGTTGCAGTGTCATCACACATAACCTGTTATATATAATCTTGTCTGAACATTTCTCATTATCATTTTGTCTGACGTAGTCTCATGTTGCCTTATCTTATATTTCGGCACTTTTGTTTCATCCTGGTACCTGTTGCCTCGTCTTGGCTCGTCTCACCTCATTTTTTTGACTTGTCTCAAATTTCATCTTGTCTTGTCTCGTCTTGTCTCCTGTTTTCTCATTTCATCTCATGCCAGCTCTTTTCTAATCTCATTTCTTTTTCTGATTTGTGCTGTTTTTCTTGTTATCATGCCTCCTCTTTCTTGCTAGCACTTTTTCATGCTGGGTAACTTGTTCAGTGGGTTGATATAAATAAACCCAAAGAAACAGACAGACAGAAGCTGATCTGGATGTTTTGACAAACCTATTATTTCTTCCACATTTTTTTTCTCATATGGGTAATTTCTGTCAGAACTTAAAAACTTCCACCGAACAATCTTTTAAACACTCCCTGCCTGTTTCTCACTGTCAGATTCACACGCACTACTTTTGAAGCTATAATCAGCTCTTTCCACCTGATGAGCCCTCCATAACCTTCCATCACATCCTTCATGTAAATCACCCTCTATTGTCATTGCCACCTGGGGACTAATGTGACAAGCCTTCTTACTCTCTCTGTCATAGTAAATAACAGCCTTCTCTGTCTGCCTGCACACACACACATGCATACACACCCTGAAAAGAGTAAAAAGAGATGCTTTTTATTTTTTTTACCCATCTCTGTTTCTTGTACTGCTTGTCAACTTAGTCATTATCCCATCATGTCAGCCCAGCCAGATTTCATCACAGACTGCTAAATTACTGCTGAGAGCAGATGACACAATGTGTTCAAATGTCCCAGAGTCTCTGGGCTTATGTATATTTGCATGTTTTTATGCATAGATTTTAGATTATCATGTTAGTGTATAGTGTAGCTGCCTGCTGTCATTGAATCATAATGCAGGAAAATCAAATGGTAGAGATCTTCCAAAGTTTATTTCATAATATATTGTTTTTTAGATTTTTTAATGAGGAAAAAATCTTTTGATAGTAAAATGCAAGAAAGCAATTTTGCATTCAGTGAACTAAAGTGTGGTAAAACAACTTCAACAAGAAGTTTTTGCTCACATTTAACATTTTAAACAAAAACAAATCATCTGTGTTGACCATTCGCCGAACTGTGATGCTACAGAAGAAACCCTCAAAACTCAGGGTTTTTTCAGTCACTGGTGTGACAAGAGTCGCTTTCTTGAGTACGGTATATATTGGGGGTTTGATTGAATTACTTGTGTTTAAAAAAAGTTTGGCGAAATGACACTGAATCCCTATCCATTTTTGGAGATCTCGACGTTCGCGAGGCACAAGCAAGGGGGGTCAAACATTTATCATTATTATAATAGACTTCAAAAAACTTCTTAATGATAAAACAAGGTGAGTCACTGAATACTCTTCTTATTCTCCCTCTAACAGACTTGTCAAAACACACCACAGCTGCATGGATGTGTGAGTCACTCTGGGGCTGGACAAGGGAAAATTGTAACCCCTGGTTTGCATTATGCTCTTTAATTTGACCACTTACAAAAAGCTTTACCGTTAAGATCTTGAACAGAGCAGAGTGTTGGTCAAACTTTGAAGAAGGGAAAGAAAGAAGGATCTGGTGAGAGTGAGGAGGACCAGCCAAGGGAAATGTTGTTTTGAAAGATTTTTTATTGTATTTTGAGAGACAGTCCTTCAAGAGCAAATGTTTCACTTAACTGAAGTAGTTAACTGAAGTAGGAAGGCCCTATGTGATTGTAATGTTGTGCTGCCTCTCTGTGAAACTTCCGTGAAACTGAATAAATGAAGGTTATGTGCCTTTTGGCAACTTTTACAGGCATCAGACAGGCAGTCAGATTTGTGGTATAGTGATGCAATCAGTGGATGCAAGACAAAGAGCAATGACCAAACATGTGGGGCAACATGCAGGGATGGCTCATTTACTAGCCGGTAGGGAAAGGCTGATGGTCTAATACAGGTTTTTTGAATACTACAGGGGCTGGCTGGTGTGATTGGAAAAAAAAAAAACCCGAACTAATTAGAGCACACAAATTAATACTGTATATTGAGCTCACAAGTATTAATATAACACACATAAATATAACATAGCATTAAATTTATTGTTGATATTATAGATGTCAAAGAAGCATAGTTTAAAAGGCAAAATAAGGAACAGAGCTGTACCTGGTTATAACTCTATCCAAAATTAAAACTGAGGCACATTAAAATAGCATCAGCCCATTCCGTCTGGTAACGCCACTTTGTGCCTGTAGAGGCGAAAGTGAGTGACTGTGGCGTCCAGTCTGCCCTCAGTCCAGCGGGAGAGGGAGAAGAAGTGGCGACTGTGAGTAGGCTGTGAACCCGTGTTCCTGCGTCCTCTCTGGGAAGTTTCTCTAGTCTCCTCACCATCAGCTCCCGCTGCTCTCCCTCTCCCTTGTGATCCTCGACTCCTCGTGGCTCGTCCTCTTCTCCACTGACCCACTGGCCCACTGACCCACCGATGTGGTGGCCCACCACATCACTATGCATGTTCCTAGTGCAACAATGGCACAGGAGAAGGGTACGGCGAAAGGAGGGACCAAAGTGTGCATCCTTGTTTCTTATGATAAGGGTGGACACCCAAACTTTCTGGCAATATGCTGCCCCCCCATTTGTTTGATACACAATGCCCCTTTAAATTTTGAAATGAAATTACATGTTATGTGTATTTCGAGCAGTTATTGTTGGCAGTTTGCTATAGCAGAATAATAATACCGTACACCATGGCTGCAGTACAGCTACTGTACAAAATAAATACAATGTCATGTTTCCATGCATCAGCTTAAGTGTAACTGGACTGAATTCACTCTTGCTAAGTTGCATGTTTTGGATCATTCCAGGATAACCCTTTCCATTTCAGAAAGCATACTGAGAAATTTTCTGAGCAGAACAAGGAGCTTATATGCATTTACCGCCCCCTGCTTAGTTTTCATTAGAGTCCTCTCACAGCCAACCTAATCAACCCATTGAGATCATAAGACCATTTAATAACATAAACATTTCAGAAACTTGATGCATGGTTATTTTCAGGGTTTTTTTTTTTTTTTAGATCAGTCGTTTACTTGCAAGAATTTGTAAAGATCAAGTGAGTTTTACTGTTTACTCTAACAGGCACTGCTGTGCATTGACTGATTCACTCGTTTAAGATATGAATCTTATTTAGAATGAAACCCTGATTGAAGAAAGTTTGAGAAATAATCATACATCTGAATTGCTAATGCTGCATTCATGTCATTAGGAATGGATGGTAGGGAGGAGATAGATTCCCATGTCTGTGACGTGTGAGTATTCACATCATCAGACCACTCGAGGGTTTTGCAGAGTTGGCTGCATGAGTGAAAAAATAATGAGCACTGATAATATAACACTATACACTGTACACTCAGTTAAAGTTTCATTACCTTGAAGAATTGACATTGGCTGATATGAGGTACCGATGTTTGTGTGGTTTTCGACCACTTACGTATTATCAAGCTCCAAGTAAGACATATCAGAGCCCTCGCGGATGAAAAATTGCCCCATGGTAAGTTACAACTTGAGAAATGAGGAATCATGCAAGAGAAAGTATATTGGTGCAAGCTCCATAAGCCTTCCAACGCTTTCACATAAACTTTATTTTTGCATGAAACACTTAGAAAGCTTTTCTCTTCATCCAAAAGTAAACACAGACAGAAGCTCTCTGAAAAGGCCATTACAACTAGCTGCACAGGGATCTACATCTTGCCGGCTTTCACTGCAGTTATACTGTCTTCTAACAAGACATTTTAAGATTAGTAAAAGTAACACAGTGGTAAAGGAAAATGTTTATATAATGTACACCAGTTGCTATATTTTATTACTGGTCAGTCATTCCAGCATTCCCCCCAGGAACACCGCCAGTGTGTTGAAGTACGTTGTCTTTCGTGGTGATACTATTGTTTCTACATCTGTTTCCATTCTTCATCTTCATCAAGTGAAATGACTGCCAGTTGTACTGATAGTAATGCACAGGGCCATTGTTTTATCTTTTTGAGTTTCATTCCGTTGAGAGGACAGTATAACCATAGTGAAAGATGAAAAGTTGCTGCAAGATCTCAATGCAGTTAGCCATATATGCTTTTTCAGGAACCTCCCTTCTGTGTTTAGCTTTGGTTGACTCAGACACAAGCTTTTGAAATTATTCAGGTAACAATTATGTTTATTTGTAAAGATGGGGGGGGGCTCAGACAGCTGATATATGTTTTTTAGCATGAGTCCTCATTCCCTGAAACTCTATACTGGAGGTGGTGACAACTAGCAACACTAGCAACATTTATGAAACCTATGCCAGGTTGAAATATACTGGAATTTCTGATTAACCATTTGAAAAATTTTAACCTAAACTTAAACATATCTTAACTTTACCTGTGTTGGCGCAAACATTTTTTTTTTTAGAAATACACAAATCAGAAACACTGGTAGTGTCAATTTGGCAGATATAGTCAATATTAGCCTTCTGTCTGTTATGCAGAGTAAAAACTTTAATCCAGACAGCCTTATATTTCCACCAAAATGTATTTTGCTGATGCAAATCAGCTGCAAATGAGCCAAATTTGTTAGAGATAATGGTTGGCCAGAGTCGCCAGCCTCTCTCTAACTATCCCAGACTCTCCCAAGCCTCTCTCTCTCTCTCTCTCTCTCTCTCTCTCTCTCTCTCTCTCTCTCTCTCTCTCTCTCTCTCTCTCTCTTAGTGAGAGCAACCAACAATCGGCGCCTGGCAGTTTGATTCAACAATCGGTGTTCCTCTCGCGCTCTTTCTCTGTCTGCTGGGGTAAGGAGCAGGAGGGGAGTTGCCCCATATACTTAACCCATTAATTGCCATAGTCTCTCTCTCTCTCTCTCTCTCTCTCTCTCTCTCTCTCTCTCTCTCTACCCCCCCTTTTGTTTTTCATTTGCTTGGGCCTGTCCAGTCATTTCCTCGCCGAAAAGTTATCAGGAGTATGACTATTGTATTGACATTAAGATTATCTCTTCATCACAGTTTTTGGAGCTGTATTATTATTCTTATTACATATATCTCATCTACATTTTAGGTGCATTAATTGGAGGATTTTAAGAAACCTGCCAAGAACTCACCTTGTTTTTTGTTTTTTTTTGTGTGTGTGTGTTTGTTTTTGCTGGACAAAATGTTACATTTAAAGAGACAAAAGTTACCTGCAGTAGTCGATTGTAAGTTTTCTTCTGTCAGCCAGTCATGTGATTAGCCCTGTGTTTCACGCTAAGGTCCTGCGGCAACATCAATCATGGGTGAACTGGGAGTTGACAGCCAGCCCTTAATTTTACATTGAAAATTCCCTGAATATCAAATAACAATCCCAGAAACCTTTAAGAAGACTTCTTAGAAAGGAAGTAATATTTATATACAGTTATAATTTCACTGCAACATGGTATTATTAACACAATTAGAATAACTGAAAATAAAAGACCTTTTTTTAAATGTGGAATGAATTGAAGTGGCCAAACTGATATCAACACTATGATCTAAAAACCTTTAACTTTAATTTTTGTTCTGTTTTATGTTACACTGATCTAACAACTGATTAAAAAATAATTACCACCCATGGGTTTTTTTTAAAGCCTTTCAAACTCCTTTGTTTAAGAACTCAAAATGCAAAATTTGGCAGCTTTTCAAAGCTCCTGCTGTTAGGCACTAAAATAGTAATAGACAATGTAAAATATGGATCCTAGCTTTGTTTCAGATTCATCCTTATATCCATGACAAGACACCATTTCATAGTAAATTCAAACTAGAGTGTGTAATTATATTAACATGATAAGTCTGGATAAGGAGGCAGAGATGAAGCCCTGGAAGATCCTAAGTGATGATGGCCTTGTTTGTTTTCCAGAACAGCTGAATTACTTCTGTGTTTCTACTGTTGACAGTCAGTCCAATCAGCAGCTGAGGTTTTGACCTTCTGGGCTATGACCAATCACCTGGGGACAGACTGTCTTCAAACCAGCATCGTGTGTGGTTTGTGCAAAGGTAGAAGAATGCTATATTTACAGTGGGGCATTGCGAGAAATAACATTTTCTGCTGTGAACAAAGGGAAGCATAATTACATTGCTAAAGCAGAAGAAAGAATTTCATAGGTGACAACACCCTCAAGCAAGAGTTTCATCTGATTATATTGAAAAAAAGATTCTCCACAAGTACACACTTTTTGATACTCATCAGCAGTCCATGGCTTATTTGAAAATACCGTATATGACATTTTTTTTATACACAAGCCTAAAAATTCAAATGTGTTCAACACACGTTTTATATTTTATATGCTCTTTCAATATTCATTTTTAATAATCAGAAATCTGATTTCTACAAAGTGTTATTTAATTAAAAAACTGGTGTTGTCTACAGTTGTGCCTCTCAATGTTTGGCACTAGGAGGCTTAAGAAAAGGTGCTAGATGTTAAGTAACTTGATGAAATAACTCTAAGATTCTCCTTTCCGCAATGAAAGGGCGCATTGCCTGAGGCAACCAGGCTGCTGCTGATGTGGAAGATATATAGCAAGATGTATATCCTGGATAGTTTCTCTGGCCAAACTTAAACAAACAAAAATCTGTTTAACAAAAAGGAACAGCAAGAAAGAGGAAAGCACCTTTTGTTCATATATATATATATATATTGCACCAGAAAATTGACCCAGGACTGGTTTCCAGTAAATAGGACAAGCATTGCATATGCTGTCTGCACATTTTGTCATTTTGTGGGAGGGTGGGTTATGCAAGCCCCTTTTCACTGCTAATTCCATCAAAGCTTTGGGAGCAGTTCTAATTGGGCGTCTCTATTTTTGGTTGTCTTCCAGCCCTGTTTTGCTGCCTTTGAGAAAAGGCAGCGCAGCGAATGTAAAGCTTTGTGATAACAGGGCCATTCGCCACAGTACTGAGTTTGACCCTGCAACCAGCCTCCATGACGGATGTGAGATGATTCCTAGCCCTCCAGCTCAGCAAGACACACTCAGCAAAACTCAAATGCACTCTCTCAATCTCTCTCTCACTTTTCTGTGTTCCCTGTCATATTCTCTCTCTCTCTCTCTCTCTCTCGCGCTCTCTCTGCCAGTCTCTGTTACTCTACAGATTGATTCCATGCTGTATGAAGTCTATTTAAAGCTGATGCTATAACCACCCACTGCCGCTTTAAGAAGTGGTGACTCACCTAAACAGATCAGCCCAGTAGGCTGTATGTACGTGTGTACGCGTGTGTGAGGGGATGTTATATCATCTCGGCTTCAGTTCTACTTTTTATGGGCCTTCTCCATTAGGTGACAAGTGCAGCTGTTTTGTAAGGATAGCACTTGTCTGTGCATCAAAAGGGTATCTGCAGGATCCCCAGATTAATGCAAACACACACACAGACTCACACACAATCTGTGCACTTAGTGTCACTGAGTTGTGTGCTATTCTGGGTGCATCCAGGGGACTTCCAGCTTACGGGAAAAGCAAATGAACAATTTTGTATTTTCTCTACTTTGCTCAGTAATGGGACACATGTAGGGGGATATATATTAGTGCAAAATGAAGTGTCGATAGAGGTTGTGTGTCTGCGAAGACTGGGTATGGTTATCAATTAGAAACAAATGGGGCAATATATATGGCGTGCTCTGTATCTGTGGCAAGAGCTTCCAGGCAGCTAGGCTGAGCAATTTTCACTGCCATGGTTTTAAGTCTCCCCTCACTTCTCTGCATTATTAAATAATCCCTGAATAATTCACTGCCTTTCATATCAAACAAATATTTTTACAACTTAGACCTACAAATAGTTGAAGGGACAACTACTATACCATATTTAGTCCAATGCAAGATGAATCTGTGGTGAAGTGTTTTGTGTGAGTTTATGATTTGAGTTCTGTGTCCAGCCTGGGAAGCACTGTGAACGACACCGTGAGCTGCTCTTTGCCACTGAATGTCATGAGTCATGCTCTGATGGAGAACTGTCACTCTCTCCTTAATATACACTGTAACATACAGGATAATACCAGTGTGCCTCTAATGTATGCTTCTCTAATGTAGACTCCAGGAAGCTCCATCAAGTTACACTGCATCTCACGTGTCTGTGCATTTATATCATATAGTTTCTCATTGGAAATTTTAAATTATTGTTTGTGTTTTGCATTGCATTTCCATGGAATAAATTTAATACCTTTTTTCTACTCAAAATATTTTTATGGTATTATAGCTTTCTGTACATCATTTTTATTATTTTGAAGTGAGACAGATAAATAGACCTTGGTTGACCAGCTAATTTGGTGCATCATCTCATCACCACTAGATAAAATGACAAAGTGTATTGCTACAGTGCCACAGTGAGTAACTATACAAACTCTGTGTGGTGAACATTTTCAGATGCTGCCTGAAAGACCGTAGGTGATGTCTAAATCTAAACAATGCCATAATGTCATGGCAGACAAGGACTGACTCTTGTGCTGACTTGTTAGTCATGCCTTGATGCACAGTTTAAAGCGGACTCCAGGAAGCCCGGCACATGCGCATGCGCTTCACATACACACACTGTTTTGCACGTTTTCACAAAAGAACACATAACCGCTGAGTGCTTAAAAGGAAACCAACTGCATCATTTGGTAGTCTGACATGAAACCTTGGTCATGTGATTCTATGAGGTGACTTCAGACCACAGTTACACAGTTTATAAATACTGTCAGCATTAACAAAACAGTAAAGAAATAGTACTTCAGAATCAGAACACACTTTGTAGAGATGAAATATCTCTGGCTCCAAATTAAAGATACATAGCATGTCTTATATTTTATCATATTATGGTCAACTGTTTTATTCATGACTGCTTTTAGAATGTGTGTGTCCCACTGTAAGATAAAACATGATGGTTGACAGAATTACTGGTGTGCACTTACATTTTTTTTAAACTTTTTAAAATTAAAACCCCAAGCCCATTAAAATTTTACATAAAATTGCAAAGAATCGCTTCTCCAAATTATGACTTAAAAATTAGGCTTGTAGTCTCTATGGATCCTCTGTGAAGTGTGAGCCATCTTCATATTCCCAGTTCAGATTGTTCATAGAGTTCTACACACAGTTGAAAGCCAGCATATCTATCTATCTATCTATCTATCTATCTATCTATCTATCTATCTATCTATCTATCTATCTATCTATCTATCTATGTAGGTTTTATAAAACAACTACTCCTGTTAAATTGAAAGAAATATATCATATAGTTTAGTATATATAGTATATATACATATATATATATATAATTATATATATATATATCTATATATATATAGATATATATATATATTATATATATATTAGTTATAGCTTTTTTTATAGAATGATAAATATGTTTTTGTTGAAAATATTCTCAAATAGTTGAAAATATTAGTTGAAAATATTTATAAGTCAGAAAATTTTTAAAAAAGAACTCAAATAATGCTTACGAATATTAGAAAAGGAGGTACAGAATATAAATGTAAGATATAAAGTTATAAAGTTATAATATATTGGACTAGATTTTGTTATCATCTACTTCATTGTTTATTACCTCTTGTCGAAAAAAAAATCTTTTATTTTAATAGTTACATAGTTTGAAAATAATTTGAATTTGTTATGGACTTCTTTTCTCGGCAATGCTGGACTTCTTTTCAAGATAGTTTAGAGATGCTGATTTATCTTGAAAACAGTTAAAAAAATAATCTAACAATTGATAGCATGTTAAAATAATAAATAATAATTATAATAAGAAGAAGAATAAAAATAATCAGAAGCATGTTATAGTTTATTATATATATGTCAGATCCTGTGATACGAGTAAAATATGAGAAAGAAAATGATATATAAATAGAAAATGGAACAAATTTTCTTAATACCCCCAACATTGTTAATATATTATACAATTTTTATATTGGATTTTATTTTATTCTAAACACATTCATTGAAAATCATTCCCTGAATGTGAAAAGATATTTTTTTTGTGGAATTTACAACATCCATGTAGTGTGACTTTTGCAAATATGCACTGTGATTTCAGAATGCAAAACAATACATGAAAAATCATTAATCAAGACCTCTAAATATGCTTTATATATTTTGAAATAAACAAACATGAAGTTAGAAATAACTTTAATCATTACAGCTGTTTTTCAGGCCAGTGTGTATGCAAACCACACTGGCCTGATGCCAAATATGTGGAAGTGGAGCTCTACACGGTCCATTTAGGTTAATGGAAAGGTGCTGGCTCATTATTTAGCAAGACTCCAGCCAACACTCAGCAGCTGCTGCTGCTCTCACTTCACATGCAATAAAGTTTGCTGCCTCATGTGTGGGATCTCTCCCTCTTTTTGAAGCAGACTTTTTTGGTCCATAATTTATACATTTACCTTACTTGCTTCTGCGTGCATTGGCCTCCTGCATTTTTTAAAAGCCGGGTATTGAGGGATTTTCTGTCATGCTCTCTTGCTTTGTTCTGATCACGCAAGCTGCTGCCATCCCACATATGGGAGCACTGGTAAAAACAGAGGCCTAACTCATGCCACCTAGCTGGAGCAGAAACACACACGTGACAGACACACAAGCACAGAGTCATGCTAACAAATAGTCAGCACACACAGAGACAAGGGCCGACTCCCTTCAGCTAAGACTCCAGGACAAACTGTGCCATTGCGTGAGTGTTTTTCACACAAACACACACCAAACTGAGCCATTCATGTGTGTCTCAGCAAGCGAAAGGGTGTTGAAACTTTCTCTCACACCAGTGCATGCAGAAGCAATCCACCTCTTCTGCTCCCTGAGGAGGACACATGGCAGACAAAAATAGAGAAAGAGGGAGAGACTGCGATGAACAGATTAAGGAAACACAGAGATAGTTCCTGGATAAAGTTCTACCACTGAATTATGCCCACTTTTCCCACAACGGCACTGCATGCTAAAGAAAAAAAACCATAAACATACATAACATATTAATTCATTATTATTTAAACATCTACAGTTTATGCATTACTATGTTATGGTATATAAATTTACTCTTTACCCCTTACAGATCCATTTTACAATATGCAATATTTGTGGTATTTATAATCAAAAATGACAGGAAATTTTTTAATGTAGAGGGGTAGAATTTATATCTGACTCCGGCTTGGTTATATTTAACATCTCAAGTTAAATCACAGTCATTTATTTGGTTCAAGCCAGCTTATGTTAAACTGATTATTAACAATAGCTTTTAAGCAGCTATCTGTTTCCTACTGCAACAGGTTCAGCACACAATTAGAAAAACCTAAAATTCTGCAATTTAAATATAAGATTTTTTTACCTCAACAACCGAACAAATTATATTAAAATGTATTGCCTGAGATTTTTATATGTTCATGCAACGCATCATTGCGTGATCTTAAAATGTATAAATCTCAACCAAATTATATTAAATACAACATTTTATGATAATGCTGTATAATGCGTGCATTATTCTCAGTGATTTCTGAGTAACAAAAGTTACTTTACAATTTCCAAAAAATTTTAAAGTGTTCTTGTTGTTCAAGTGTAGTTTTACAAAATTGCCTGTAGGATGTAGATGTTTTTGTGATTTTTCTGATCTTCTGTAATTTATTACAATCATGCATTTTATAGCCACTTCATATTCTGGCATTAAAAATAAATAAGTACTTACTTCACAGGAATTTCAAAAAAGAAACTGTCTTTGAGTTTTGTGTTTAATAATATAGTTTTGTAGTGGAAAGCAAAGACTGTATAACTACATGACAACCTAATATTGAAACGTATACAAACCTAAAGCAGCATTTTGCTTCAAACTTCAAACATCTCAAAACAACTACTGTGGGCAAGTAAATATAACTAATTTTGAAAATATAATAGAGTAAAGATTTGTAACAATTTTTTTTAAATCCTAGTCTCTACCATCCATCATTTTTAAATGATGACTGACACAGTATTTACTGTATTTTCTTTCTAAAACTTATTTCTAAAACTTATTTGAAATTTTTCCTTTTTCTGTGCCTTTGTGCCAGTTCATTTCCATTTTGTATTTAGTTTCATTACAAATGATTTATTCAGACACAAACCAATCAAAAATAATTTCTTTATCTTATTTTTTAATGTATTCATTCTTTAATCATGTTTCTTAACAAATTTTACCCAACTAAATTATTATACCTGGATTGAATAGATGCAGTGGTTCAGATTTATTATAATAAAAGAAAGAAAATTAACTTACTGACATAACTTGCAATCATTTTTTTTCGTACTTTTGAAGTTATCCATTTGAACAGAAACATAAATTATTTTTTGCTTACTGACCAAAGAAAGTCCCTTACGCCCCCTCCTCATCTCTTGATCTTTCTCCCTCCTCCATGTGCTGTCATCTAGATTCCCTTCCTAACATGTAAATTTAGGTCAGGCCACAGTCTCCTCTCTGGGCTCCACAGGAAAATGTGGAAATGGATTGTTTCACACCAGTTAATCTTATTGGGGGAGAGGGATGGAAAAGCAAAAACAACAGGGACTAATGTGGAGGACAAGGGAAGGCGGGGGGGCTGAAGATTGGGTGTAAGCACAAGAAAGAGCCAGAAAGAGAAGTAGAGAGGAGACCCAGAGTAGAAAGAAGATGGAAGTAAGTGAACGAAGAAGGGGAGTGAGAAAAGAGGGGGCAGATAGGCAGAGGAGAAAAGAAAGTGCATATGAGGAGATGAGAAGAGAAGAGAGGGGAGGCAAGGCAGGCGAGGACAGAGGGATGGGAAGAATACAACAGGAGGAGGGAAGAGGAGCAGAGAGGAAAAAATAAAGGAGAGAGAAGGAAAATAAAGAGGGCAGTTGAGAAAAGAGAAGAAGAAAGGGGTATGCCACTCACGTCTCATCTCAGAGCTCTGCCAGCGTCACAGCTCTCCGTGCTGGCAGCTCGCATACTAACAGACAGGCCATATGGCTTCATTATGAGATACACACACATAAACCAACATGCACCGTGCATGAGGACAGACAAGCCTCAACGAACTCATAACCATACGCACACTTCAGGATGCTTATGCACAAACACACAAAGACACAAACAAAAACACACAAAACTATACATACACACAGGTGCAAATACAGGGAGAAGAGGGGATGTGTGGCGAATTGAATGCAGGGAGTGAAGAGGAGGATGTAATGGCACGTCGAGTTTTTCTACCTCCAGGGGATCTGAGGAGCAGAGCTGGCCCAATTACTGAGGCTTACATGGACACACACATACTGTATGCTTGTTACACACTCAGTCTATTCTCAGCAATCTGGGAAAACTGGGAGAATATAATCATCAGATAGAGGCAGAGCAAATATTTAGAGTATAGGAGTGCAAATCACAGTCTTTATGTAGATATATTAACTCCTCCCATAGGCACACACGCACACACGCACACATGCACACATGCACACACACAGAAACACACACAGACTTCCAGTAAACACCAGGGAGAACAAGATGCAGAGGCAATTGGGAAGAAGGGACTCATGGATAGTCACTGCTGTTTGAACCACTTGACACACTTTACAGTCATTAGTGTCATGATCCAGGGGATGGATGATCCTGGCCATGATTCCCCTGGGACCGAGCCTGGTGCTCAGTTGGGCCCCTCCCTAGGGGCCTCCGGAGGTGTCTTGGAAGTGCTCTATGTGGACTGTCTGTATTGGAGTAGGGACAACTCAACTGTATTTCCTGGCTAGCATGTATAAATCTGTAAACTTGACATGCTTCTACACTGACGCGTACAGTCACAAAATGCTTTCCAGCTATTGCTGCATTGCACTGAACATAAAATATATAAATATATAAATATCAATGCATAAAAAAGCAAAAAAAAAGGCAAATTCATCTCACTTCTGTGTTTATAGCTACATTCATCATTAAGTCAGCTGACATTACAAAGTTACCTCAACTCAATGCAGGTGCCGCTGTGTTCGGTATAGACTGAAAATGCTTGGCAGTAGCTCTAAGAAGCTCTACAATTCCTCATCCAGCAAAAATGCAGCTTGTTTAATTATTTTCTCTTTTCTGTGTAAAAATGAAGTATATTTATAGGTTTGCATATTTATAGATATATTGATATAAAGGTTTAAAGATATATTGATATTTTTTTTTCCCTATTGTATTGATTTTATGGTGATTAACTTGTTTATAAAAATGTTCTGCCCTCTTTGTTAACACTGAACATTTTTGCAACAGCTACTGTGCCCAGTAGAACAGTGATCCCCCCATTTGCCTTGTTCCCCTGAAAAAGAAGTTACTTATGGCCCATTGTAACAGTTGCATATGTCTATGGCTTATAACCTGTTCAAAGAAAAAGCATTTTTCCTCCATATTTTATCTGACTTTTTTGAGCCTGAAGTTTTAAAATTATCCAGTAATTCACAGGAAAAAAGCAAAGATTATTAGAGAGGAATGTCCGAAAGACATAAATATAATTTTGTGTCCTCTTAGCGATCGTCCTGTGACGAAAATGATCTTCTTAGAGAATTGTGGCTTCAATGGACTAATTATGTCAGTTTGAGATAGTAAAATAAAGTGGTCATACATAGGCAACATTGCACTGCAGGTCAATTTTGCTGAGTTTCCACAGCTACCTCTAGAGTGCAGAAGACTTTAGATTTTTTTTTCTTTTAAACGTGTGTTATATTGTAAATTTGAAATTCCCCTTGAAGCCATATATCTTCTCCCTCTAATTTAATAACCCTCTGCATGGAAATATTATCAAAACAAATGCATTGGCTCCTCTATCTGTTTCTCATGTTTTTGTCCCCACAGACACACAATGTTAATGATCCGTAGTTCATGGTGTTTTTAACAACTATTTGATTTGTAAGAGATGATTTACCACTTATGTCTGTTATTTCTCTTTTATAATCAGCATATTATTTTGGAATTATCAGGAGAACAAAGTGTTTTTAATAGATTTAACAGAGTCCTGCAGAGCAGCAAGCAGACATTTTTATCGGATGATGTGGTAAGTATGGATTTTTCTGTGGTTTCCTATTACAGTATACACCAGCTTATTGAATTCACCTAAGCATGTAATCCTGGAATCGCTGACTCCTCTTCATTTCAAATCACTTTGTAATTCATTTGACATTATTAGATACCAAGTCATATGTTATTCTAATATAATGACTTATTTGAAGAGCTTGAAAACAAATCAGCGGGACGTTTTGACGGCGCTGCATTGAATTTACTTAGTAATCCTGTCTGAGAGTATACTGGTCTTTGATGCAATGAGGTCGCATTAAGTTCGGTGACATTTATCTCATAAATCAAAGAGGAGACACACAAACAAACACAGACACCGTGGCCAAGGAGGAACTCTTTATTCTAAGGTTAACTTTATTTTTCTTTGTTGTGAGGAAAGTTGAATATGGACGTACTCATTCATTCATTTGTATGTAGAGTACATATATGTGTATTGAACACAGTCAAATCTACAGAAATAACAAACATATTCAATTTCATTTCCTTGATCTGCATAGAATAGCTACGGAAGATTGGGCATTAAAATTGTTTTCACCCAACAACGGCACAAACTGAACATTTTGTTTAATTGCTCTCACTGGAGACAATGGTGAACGCTTTACAGACCCCCTGCTTCTATTGTTCAGGTTAATTCATCTGGGCCAAGTTATACGAACAGATGAATGGAAGCTGATGAAAAGAGAATGGAGCCCTGCAGTCTCGATCACCACTGGACGGGTGCTCTCATGGTTCAGGGTGGGGGGGGCGGTGCCTGTTGCCAGGATACTGACCGGATCCAGTCTGGAGGTCCTGCTGTTTTATTGGACAACACGCTTGACCCTCTGGTGACCCCAAATTGGCCCCTGACCCGAGTAGTCACACCTAATCAATGCAGCCATGCACATGCTGACTCAGGGAAAGGATGGTGCTGCCTACCTGCTGGTAGAGACCCAGAGCACTGAGCGGCACCACGGATCAATATCATACAAAGTGACATCTGTAACCATTTAAAATCACATTATGTATAATTACTCTTTGATATGCTGTCATCAACTTGACATGTGGCATCTGAAAAATCTGTATTAAGTAGTTCCTTACTTAGTAAAAGTACGTAGATATTCCAGCACATGTTGTATGGGCACATATTTATATCTCTATTTAATAGAAAGTATAGATCTAAATGTTACGTAAGAATGAATAAAACAGAAAAAGTGTCAAATTGTACAATAATAAAAAAAAGGGAAATAAACACTGGCAAGTCAAAAGTCAAAAGTCAGGCCTTATAGGTTGATCAGTCTCCTCATGACTATAAAGCAGTAATGTTTTTTTTATAGGGGTGTCCTGCTATCATACTGGTTAAGACGCATACCATGAGTGCAATGTCCTCAGTTTGATTTCGGCAGGAGACCACTGCTGAATTAGAATCCCCTTTCCCTTGTTTATATTCACCAATGAAGGCCCAAATGCAGAAAAAAACCCCAAACCAAAACAAACTAACAAACAAACAAACAAACAAACAAACAATCCCCCCCCAACACATTTAAAAGAATGCTGCTGTTCTCTCAAAGTGAGTGGCAAAAATGATTTAGTGCACAGCCTGTGATCAAGGATTGATCATACCTGCCTTAGTTATGTCCCCAACCCATCTGATACTTTTTGGGGTTACTAGTCATTTTGGGCAAGAAAAATCAAAAGGTTTTAAAGTTTATTCCTTGAATATACATTTGTTAACGCTTTTAAAAGACCAAATGTAGTACATATGTCTGCTGGGTGTGGTGCACTGAATATGAAACCCTACCTCTCGATCTGGCCTGTCACCAGTCTGTCAGCAAATACAAACCATGCTCTAATCCCATGGATTTCTTCATTCTGCGGCCTGACATGAAGAGAAATAGGATGACACACCCAGTGATCTCTCAGATTGCTTTGGAGTGTCCAGCTGTCTCAGACCGTTCTGACTGGTGGGACAGAAAGGCTGGGCTCTGCACCCAGACATGCACTTCTACAAAAACAACAGAGATAACAAACTTACACCTATGCAGAGAAGTTTAAGACTGGACTAAAGACTGAGAATATTAGTTTGTTATCATAACAGTCAAAATAAAAAGCCCAAGACAACCTAAAATAAATGATATTTCCAGTGAATATAAGTGAATGGATCCAGAGACAAAAGGCATATGAAACATTCCTGCCAGTGAGATGCTGAGTTAGAATTTGAGTTTACCTTCTTCTCTTCTGTAATGGGGTTGTGATTTGTTAAATCTTGTTTTAGGGATATTTAAATTTTTAAAAGAAAACAAACTGTAAAGTATGTCAGCAGTATCAACATTCGTCAGCTGTTGGTTTCTCTTTACACATTGCTTCCAATATCAATCAAAAAGCTTTGTTTCTACAAAATCATTTTTTGAAAACTGATTTATAGAAATTCCACTTCTTTTTATAATTAATCAGAGGGATGCTGAGTAATTATGGTTCACTGTGAATACCTCAATGTGGTTTTAATTCCTGCTAGTTTAGTGTGTTTAATTTCATTTATTTATTTATCACCTAAATACTTCTAAACATTTGCACATGCTGCTATACAGAACCATTTAAGGGTTCACTGTGATTATTCACCAGTGGTACAGTCCTAAAGAGTCATTTCCTGGTGCACTGGAGAATCCTTTTTGTTGTGGCTCTACACTAATTATGAGAGCTTTCCTGAGCTGGACGGGCTAGTTTACCGCACAAAGAGGTTTCCAGTTATTGTAGCTGAAAACGCAGAGCGTGAAATAAGAGGAGAGTAGCTGGCAAGGATCCTCTGGAAGAAATCTGATCTGGATGGATAAACACAACATGCACCCGGAATGGACAACAATAAGTGCTCTTCCATTTTTACTCCGTATGCAATGACGACAGATTTCTGAGCCCCAACATCCATGTTGTTTATGCCTCATCTTTAACATTTAGTATCAGCTAACTACAACTTCAGTGTGACTTTCCTTTTAACCACATCAACATATTACCTACAACAGAATCTGCAAATAAGTGCCTGAAAACATTTGCCCCATTTGAGTTTAAAAATCCGCCATTTTCTAAAAAAAAAAATCCCTCCTTTTTGTCGTTTATGTGATTATATTTTAGAAATTATATGAAGCTTTGAAATTTCTTTTACAGATATGGTGGGGCATTTTCACCTCTCAGTTTAATACCCTCTACTGCTTTTACATACATTTCCTTGAAATAAATATTTTTGTTAGCACACAAGTGATAGATGAATGAGGTGAAGAAGCTTGCTGAGATGGCCTCGCTTCAGATTCAAATTAAATCCTACTCTGAGGAGAGGAGACTGGTGCTTGTGATTTCTCTTTGACATAAAACCTACTTTTTGTGGCCCACTTATTCTTCCTTTTCCTCTAAGAAGATTTGAGACCCTACTTTGGATATCTTTGGGTTGGGCAGAACCGCTATTGCGGCTGGATTTTTCTTCCAGATATAATTTATCAGCACAAATCAGGCGGCCTATTGGAATGATTAAAGGGTTTGTCTTGGCCACCGAGGCTACACAACCCACCCACCTTGCCAGTTATCCAATCTATTCACCTGACCACAGCACCTCTGCTCAAATAAATCTGCTGGACTGCTCTGCTTCTGCGTGCTGGTTCTTTTTACTACATTTGCATCTCTTTGCGCGGTTTTATATTCATGTATATTTGCATGCATGCATCTCTGTGTGTTTCTGTGTGCAGAGTAGGTTTATGGCCCAGCCCGCCATGCCTGTATTGAAACATTTCTTCCTGGAGATGGATTGGAGGTTTCCTGATCCGGGGTGTGCCATGAACATCCATCACAGTGGTGGTCAGGTTTTCCTGGTGATTTAAGACTTACCCAAGCAGCCCTGCTGGCCACTGTAGTCTGACAACAGCCTTTCCAACACCCTCCCACCTCCCATCCTTAATGTCCCCACACTCTTTCTCTATGTGTGTGGATGTTATATCAATAAAATGGATTAATCTAAAAGCCTGAAGAATAAACAGAGGGGGTATGGGACCAATACTGGCCAAGACGGTATCTGTTTTTAGTCTCATTTTGTGAATATGATGCACTTTGTCTGAAAATATAAAAACAAAAACAAATATATATATACATATATATATATATATATATATATATATATATATATATATATATATATACATATATATATATGTATATATATATATATATAAAACCTATAGTATTTTTCAGTATTAAAGATAGATTTTAGATTAGTATTACATAATAACTAGTCACTATCCTCCCCTCTCTAAAATGTCACAAAAAACTCTAAGTGTTAGTAGCCCCTTTGCAACAAGTAAACACCATATAGCTGTAAGTTTGACATTTAAATATAAATAGTATGACATAAAAAAAAACATTTGAAATTTTAATCCCCTAAAATCGGTATTGCCTTTGAGAGACTATTTCATCAAAAACTTGTGTGAATGTGATCGTTATATAATTTGATGTAATTCCTGTCAGAGTTTGTACATTTGAAGTTGGAGTGCACATACCCACACATCATTACCAGAAGTGTTTAACTTGAGTCTGTTTCAAGTAATATCAGTGTACTCAGAGTACAGTCGGATCGTCCTCGGCTCTGGGCTTGGATTTCTTTGGAGTGCCGGCTGTCCATTTACACAAAGCGGATTTTGCATCAGCCAGCTTAGAAGTGAGCATTGCTTTGAAGTGCTTTAATCCCTCCTCTACCTTCACACAACCTTTCCTAAGCCACAGCACAGTCACAGTGCCAGCTAACTGCAAAGGCAGGACAGACAATAAAATTTAACCTCAGATATATACAGCATGCATAAACACTTGTAACTACGGTATAATAAATGCATATACACGTAACAGCACATGAACTCACAGTGTATAGTGTATAGTAATAGTAGATACTAGTATAGTATTAGTAGGTAATTCTTTGGGATTATACAGATTATACAAAACCCTTTTTTGATGCAGTAAATAATCTCTGTAGTTTATCTAAAAACAAAAACAAAAACAAAACAAAATGTATAGCTTCTGACCCCTTAAAACGAGGTACCCTATGTATAAACTAAAGACATTTTTCTAACTAAATTGTTTATTTGAATATTTTTTGTAATATTTGAGAGGTCTGAAATAAAGCTTTTATTTTATAAGAATATATGTATAGAAAAGAATAGAGAGAAAAAAATGTTGTGCCTGGCAGAAATATGTTTATTTATTTTTTTCTTTTATTGACTTTATATTTCCTCAGATTAATCTTGTGATCATTTGAGGTGCTCTAATTTCAAAGTTTGGAAGCAGTACTTCATGACACTATGCTAAAATTGTTCCACAAAGGGTTTGATGTGCTGTGGAAAAACATTTAATAACATATGAAATATTCTAAATGAGCCATATTAACTTTTTCAGCATGACAGCGGTTTGCTTGTGTTGATTTTGCAGGACTAATATTTTAGAAGTCAGATGATACTGAGAGGAATTCTTTCTCACGGAACCACCACCCCAACCAAAGAAAGACTGATGATGATGAATTTACAAACACACATTTGCATATGCATATCAGCGGAAACAGGGACATACAGTGCATTTTGAACTTCCCCACAAACACACACGTCCATATGTGACTCAAAACCAAAGCAAGCAGAAATCTTACATCAGATCCAGTCGAAGGCCCAAAATTCAGACTCAGTGAAACTCCTGCACTCAATTGAAGAGGCAGAGCTGTCAGAGTGGGTGGCATAACCGAGCTGACAGCCAGCTGTGGGCTGCTGCTTTTTATTCAACAGACAGAGATCAATTATTTCAATTTCCTCCTTGCTGCACGCTTAAGCCCACACACTACTGAGACACCCTTCAACAACAAAGGCCAACTTCTTTGACTGAGGAACATGACTAACAATTGGGCCGAGCTATGGATTATCCAATCTGAACTGTTGTTGTTGGTGGGTGGTCTGTTTCTTTTCATACTCTTCTCTCCTTGGCCCAGAATTTTGACCAATCCCCTGCCAGATGGGGTCACTAAAGTCTCACCAACAGCACCCCTATTGGCCGGGGTTGTTCATGGAGTGATAGTGCTGAGAGGAGAGCAGTGACTGACATTAATAAAACATTTTGTCTGGGCTGTGCTGTGTGTGTGTGTGTGTGTATGTGTGTGTGTTCTGGTCAATATATTTCAATCCAGCTATTTAGAAATATTGTAGACCCATGAATAATCCACGTTCCTCTTTTGTTGTCCTTGCCTGACCATTTGTGTGTGTCTGTGTGCACACATTGCCTAGCAGTGCTGGAACCAGACGGTGTATGTTGGCTGCCTCCCTCTACCTTCTCTGTGCGCCAGTTCTCTGTCTAAAAGGAATCTCAGGCTTTCAAGGTCCTTTCTGAACTGCTCATCAAAGCCTCTGCAAATGCTATACTCCTGAATTTGAAGTCAGCATCCTTTTTTTTTACTTTGGATGAAATCTACTACCCATTTTTCTGTGGTTGTCTCCTCAACCCTAAATTATATGAATGAGCTCAAATGCATATGAGGCCTTTGTTTCTTAGGACAAGTTAACAGATTTATTTAATTTAAATTGAACAGTATAAATGATTTCAATAACTGGTCTCCTTTCTCATACTTTGTTTCCTTTTTTCCACTCTTTCTGTTGCCTTTGCTTTCTACTGAAATAGGAATGAAAGGATGAAAATCCCAGCATTCCTCTCTAGTACAGGGCTAGCCAATATGGTTGAGTTTTTCCTCCCTTGCTGGGCTCTCTGATGATTTGGCCAGACAGCAAGTGGAAAATTAGAGAGTGAACATTTTTTTTTTTTTTTTTTGGGGGGTGAAAAGAAAAACACTGGCAGGACAAATGGGAATGATGGAACTAGCTCATCCCCATGAACACACAGGCAGTAAGATGACACTTCCCCTCCTGCTGAAACGCTGAAGATCGCTTTGTCATTCCTCTAATTGGATGTGATTACACTGTAACTGGGATGGAATGATCCCACTCACTGGCAGGGGTGCATTGGGGTGATTGTTCTACCACAAATTACCTCTTACTGAATTAATTTTCTTTGAATAAAAGGTGGCAGAGAATACTTGTATCATCAAGTAGCATCACTGCATTGTTGGGACACAACTGTGAAAGTGGGTGGGATAATTTGTTGCTCATAAACAAAGAATACAATAAAAAATGATGCTGATACTTACCTTAAGTGATTTCAATTCTGATAAAAAAAAAAAACATAAGTACTCAGAATTTGATTTGCACAAAACCTTTTCCTTCTGTCTGGTCCAGAATGAGATATGCCAATGACAATATGACTCTTACTCTTGATGGTACCTAGATGATTTCAAAAGTTAGCAGCATATTTTACAAATATCAGAGAAACATCTTTTTGGTCACTTTTCTACTATCTACTTCAATACAGTCCAATTTTTCACATCTGTGCAAGTGCACACAGCTACAGCAGATAAGGTAGGTGAAGAGCTGAACCAGGAAATCTGTAGGCTGTGGTGGATGTTTACAACAGAAAGTTTGGGTTTTAATTTTATCTTTAAACTTTGTTTTCCCTTCCAAATAATTTTGGCTAGGCTCAGATTTAGAACTGTTATGACTGTCTGACATTTGTTATTTTTCCTGGACCTATTTTTAGTGGCCTCCTCATCTGTGGACATTAGCAGATACTCCCGTGAGTCCTACTGTATCATAACTGATAGAAGCATAGAGTTATGACATTAAACCAGGTTATTAATGGCAGTTTTCGTTTCGTAGTTTTCACTAGAATCAAGTATACGTGTTTTTCAAAAATTTATTTAGGTAATGAAAATGTCTTTTGAAGCAAAAGTGCTATACATAAGTTTGGTGCCAATCGTGGTTTCTTGCTGGTGGTGATGGTGGCTTTCCAAGAGCTTTGGCCTTCATTGCCTTTACAGTAGAAGAGGTATAGAGCACCCTCTGAGTAGAGCTACTTCTTCAGGGCAGCCTGGACACTACAGCGACTCGCCATCTGAAAAGGGACGGGCCAAGGCTGAATGGTTAGCATGCTCACTTCAGAAGAAGATAAGAAGTGGTAGAAATAGAAGCAAAACAAGGGTTAACGGTGGCGTTGCTGTCCATCGCTAGAGACAGATCTCTGAAGGTTTCTTCTAGACTGGTATGTAAACAGCTGTTAATGCTAATGTTGGCTATGTAGCAATAGAAAACCTTACACTACTCCTTTCAAGTTATCATACATAAGAAGTACACAGCAATAATTAGCTGCCTCATTAAATCTGTACTGGTTGATCCTACCTTTGTGCACAAAACTCACGAATGTCTAAAAAGTGCAAGGAGACACAATTGCTGTCATGGTGAAACTGTAATCATAAAACTTCAACTCTTTCCTGGCAAGTAAAAGAAAGCATCTTTTCTGTTTTGGATGTGTTTGTCAAAGGCAATTTTCTCATCTTCTGTAATAGATAAGGAGAGAGTGATAAGGAGGAAATGAAAGTATCAGGTAAGCAATTAAACTGTAGAGCCCTCTTGTCATCCTCTCCTCATCCCCTTTAGTTCTTCCTCCTTCTCCTCCTCTGTGCTGCTCAGCATTCATTAGGCCTGGCTTCCCCAAACACTGTTTTATCTACAGGAAACTTTACTGTGTTGAACTCCTGATCACCCTGATAAACCGCCAGGCTAATTAAACAGAGGCTCATACAATGTGTTCCTGCATGTGTATATGCATATTTATGTGTGTATGTGCGTGTGTAATCCATAGAGTGTGTCTCTTTATCTCCTCTCCAGTTCCTCCCCCTAACCGCTTTCTCTCTCCTTGTCTGTTGGGCTCAGGGAAATGATGCTGAATGCTGAATGCTGAAAATATGGCACACGCTGAAAGCAGCATTTAAAATCTTGACAGTGGCTGGGATTAGCTAGGTAACGAGGAGGACAGCTTAGGAAAAACAAGCCGACGAGGTGAACTTGAGGACAGAGAGGCGGAGGAGGAAGATTTTGTATCTTGGGTGCATGGAAAAATGGGGACAAATTTCAGCTCTAAGTTTCATAATTATCCCTGGAACTATCTCAGTTTTTTATTTTTTTTTTAATTTTCAAAGTATCTCTTTGAAGTTTTTCCCACTTTTAATGATTGTCGGGCTTTTTTCAGTGTCCTCCCACCCAAAACCTCAGCTCGAATGGCCTCAAGTTTTAAAGTCCTTCTGCGGCCTTTTTTGTGCGCCATCATTATCTGTGAATAAGACACCAAACGGACTTACAAGAAACACTTGAAGGAACTTATGACTGCCTTTAATGTTTCACGTTTCCCACTACTCTTTTTTAATCAGCTCACACGTGGTGTGCTAAAAGCAAATGTGATCCTGGTTGCGTCTTTGTTCCCCTGCTATTGCCTTTGGACTGTAGCCTACTAAGTCCTAATCCTCCCTCCTATGAGTCCTCTGCAAACCTTGAATTGATGAACATGTGCTGAACTGACTCTGTGAGCTTCCTCTTTGGCCCGGAGAGAGGATGAGGTGGAGAGAGAACGTGAGCTGGAGAAAGATTGTGAAAGAGGGTGGGGGAGAGAAAAACTTTCCAATTAAGCTGCTCTGAAAGAAGGGCACATTGTCTGACATCAACATGTGCACATAAGGGCGAGAATGCACATACAGTACATACACTGAGCTCAATGATGGACTTGTGTTTCCTTGGCTTGGCAAAAAAAGGGAATGGGAGGTTACACCATATGCCTGCCTGCCTGTGTGCATTGCATATGCATAGCTTAATGTTTTATGTATGAGCTGTTATGTAATCTGTATGTCAGGTCCTTACAGTGTTATTGCATTTCTATGCAGACAGCATAGTCGTTTTTTTTTTTCCAATTTCATATTCCAGGCTTTTCATTGACATATACTGATATTTATTCCATCATGTCACTCACAACAAAGTCAGTTTGAATGGTATGAAACAAGGACAATGCAACCTCAACTCAACTGACACACACTTAATGTACAGAATTCTCTCCAGTTGAAATAAATCGACATAGGGTAAATTCATTGCCTAGAACTGTTTACGGCCAGTTGTTTTTCAGAAGAACTTTAAGTGTCATTTCATGGTTTTCAGAAATTATTGTGTGGTTGTAAGGGCTTTTTTAAATCACAGATTGGAAATCATAAAGTAGTAAACCAAACATTTTATCAGTCTTTATTCCACATCATTGGCAGTATGTGATTCTAGTCATCTGCTAATGTGACTATCTTTTTATTTCTGAAAGTGCTGGATGTCATTTTTGCTGAGATTTACATGAAGCGCTCATGCTGAGCTGTGTGACCCTATGTCAGTTGCCCTGTACTTCATGAATCCCCCCAAGTTTTTTCTGCTAAAAAGCTTACCTATTTCCACTGCAAATGTATGTCTCTGATCAGGTCATTTCATTTAGCACTTAGTTTTTGACTTTAGTTTTAGAGCTGAATTGTCTCGCCCTGCAAGAAGGTTGTCTTGTTCTATGACAAGATTTTAGGACCTAAAAGGAAATTGTGAGCAGCTTCTTATCGTATTTCTCCCACTGTTCTGTTAGCTAAACTTCTTTCCATCTCAAGGCAGAACACTATTGTTCCAGGCTCTGTGCTATTTCAAGTGTCTTTGCTGAGAGTCAGCCAGGTGCAAAAATGCAAAATCTTACTAACTTTCTCTCTCTTACTGTCACACAACCATGGGACTTAGTTTACGTCCCATCATACAACTGTCAGATAACAGTTTGACAAATAAAGTTTTCTTCACCGTCTCTCTCACGTACACTTTACTGCTCATTCTTGGTCAAATGAACAGTGTGCTTTTGTGTGTGCTGCACATTTAGTGTTGACAGTTGACACGTTTCTCTACAGCATCACTAGTGGTCAAATCTCCACAAAGTACCTTTAAATTTGACCATTTCCAAAATGAAAACCTCACACACACAGACACATAGGCACTAAACTGAGTTAGTGGAGACCAGGATAAAGTATAACGTGGTGTTGGATGTGGTATGTGCAGAGACCACTGATCTCTCTACTTTGAGACTCTGTCAGGATGGAAGTCCTGACGGTTTGATCACTCTTTGACTCCCAGGGTTCACCTTGCTCACTGATGTCCTGCAGCATGTGGTTTGATAGCAAGATTTTTTGTACTGAAGTTGTTGATAGCTGACATTTTGGAATATAAATGTATATTTCATCTGACCATTTTCACACCGAAATGGTTTCATGTATTTAGTGCTTTAGGCTATCTAGTACTAACACTAATCAAAAATAGGGTTCAATAGAATGACACATTAGAATCCATTAAACTTAGGGGCTTTCCCAAGGACTTCTGTAGTATCAATTAAATATATGTCTATGTATGTAATTAATCAACCTACTTCACATTTATTGCATTAATGGGGCTGATGCTGAACGGTGTATCAAGTTTTAAGGTAAAAGGCCACTTTTGGCCCCGTTCATCATTCTAATCTTAGTTGTCAGTGATGTGTCGGTGCTTTGCTGCTGTCACTGTCTTGTCAGAGAGAAGCCCACAGAAAGAGCACAGACAAGCCCTCTGAACTCTGCCACTCTCTGGTTCAAACCCTGACACATCAAACACACACACACACACACAAACACACACACACACACACACACACTTGACTGACTGCCAGAGTTGGCTACTGGCATACTGAATAGTAGATGTCCATGGAAAATGATACACAAGGTCACTTAGTTTTTATTAGAACATTGAGTGACCTTGTAAAGCAACAATTTTGGCTTTTTTTTGCATTTTATTATTTTGTCACAGCAGCTAATCTAGATAGGGTCAACACATATTTATATAACTTTTTTGGCTCTTCGGGTCATATTTTTTTTGTAAAAAACAGATATCTCCAGCATTGGTAAGACATAAGACAACTTTTGGTCAATCAAATTACTTATTTCTTCATTCCAGAAACAGTTTTTTTTTTTTTTAATACCTTCATTCCATATTGATCTCGTTGCTCAGTGTTGCTCTTTACTGTGATCGAATGAGGCTTGTATTATACATATTTTTCTTTGGTAAACAAATGATCGACAATGATTGTAAATATTAATACAGTATTTACCATGGAAAATTCTGCATTTAAACTTTACCATCAAAGCATTAATTCTTATCTGTACTCAGAATAGGACAGAGAAAGAGTCCCATGTTTTTATTCCCAATTGACAACTACAATGGGAGTACTGTAGAGGGCTGCAGAAAATGTGATAATGACAGAGCAGATGTGACAGTAAGGATGATGCTGGCTTGTGAGAGGTACATTATAGGACAAGACGGATGTAGGGAGGTGTTGCTGTGAGGCAACAACAACATAATCGACTCAGGAACATTGAAAGCTCCCCTGTTACCATGTCCTCTTATCCTTGTGGCTCAGCAGCAGCCTTTGTTATTTCTACAATAGTGGCGTTGTACTGGCATGTCATTCTTTCACGGATATTGTTTCCCACCTTTAACTCAGTGGCGAGGGAGGATGTCTCTGTGGAAAAGACTGTGACCTCTCGTCATGTTCGTCTGACAGTACCTCTTTCCCTGTCTCTTTTTCTCTCGTTTTTAACCCCTTTCTTTCTCAAAGTAAGTAATTACTGACTATGATTATAGTCTTTAGTGTTTATGACGGAACTGTGTTCTTATATGGACACAAAATACAGTATCTCCCATTAATGAACCATTTATACATCCACACAAAATTGAAATGAGAATTTGCAGAGCAGAACATTCAAAAGCTACTCATCAACTCATTGAGAATAGTTTTTTGGTCATTAACTTACCTGTTCAGGTCTATACATGACAGATTCTCTCTCCCTTTCTCTCTCTCTGTCCTTTAATATCTCTTCCTCGCTCGTTTCCCCTCACCCACATCACCCATGTGGTTCTGGTGATATGTCTGAGTCAGGGGACTAGACACATTCACTCACACATACACATACGTACACATGCACACAAACTCATTACAGAGCAGCAGCTGGAGTCTGAGGCACTATTAATCCTATTTCTCCTTGTTAATGGGATTATGTCTTTTAATTAAAGGCAAGTGGAGAACAATTATGAGCAGTGAGAGGATGTGGCACAGTTCACTGTCGTGTCATCATGTCACAGTATTCAAGGTGCTCTTGCACAGGTGGACCTGATATAATGGTGCTTGAATGTTTTAGGTGTTGCAAATATACAGTAGCTTCACTCCTTTTAAATCAGTACTTCTGTTTTTTTGTTGCATCCATTTTCTTAATTCAATTCAACTTTATTTATATAGCGCCATATCATAACAGATGTTATCTCAGGGGGCTTTTCATACAGAGCACGTCTAGACCAGACTCTTTATAGTTATTATTTACTGAGACCAAACATTTACTCCATGAGCAGCACTTGGCAACAGCAGCAACGAAAAGCTCCCTTTTAACAGGTAGAAATGTTGAACAGATCCTGGATCATGGTGGTGGTGGTGGTGGGGGGGGGGGTCTGCCTCGACCGGTTGGGTTGAGAGAGGGGGAGAGAGAGAGAGAGAGGGAGAGAGCACCCATAGAGTTGTGAAAGGATGCAAATAGTTCAGGGCTTAACATGTAGGTGGTGTAACTTTGATATATTTAATATTTATAACTGCAGGCTATACAGACACCAATACTGGCAGTCAAATACTTTTCTTTGCTCCACAAGAGGAATACCAGTCACGTAGTAGGTGTGTGAGAAAATTCAAAAAGCTTCATCGCATTTTGTCTGCTAATTTTGTGCTGGCAAACTTATAGAGATAGACGTATAGAGGCCAAGTGGGGATTGAGGAGCAACTTTGGAGACAGGTGAGTGGTTCAGGTAATGGGCTGAAGTAGATACTCTGTGGAGACAATTGGTGGCCACTTCTTTAATCTAGTGCATCAGCTGTGTGCTATGGGCATCATTTGACTGATGCAATCCTACATGATGCCATCAATGTGTTATTTTTGTTTCCTAAATAATTACCTTCCCAATAAAGCTAGGAGCTTTGCTACTTTCAAACTACAGTTAAACTTGAATTCTTTTCAGTGGTTGTGGCTGTACTGGCTAGGGATGTGAATTTTCAGATTTGTTTGAATATGGGAACAAAAAAAACAAATATTTGGACTTTAATGACCAGTTCAAATTCAAAATGTGCAGTCTATAAATGGAACAGCCCATCTGAGGCATTTTATCATTAGGTCCAACAGAGGACGGTCTTAAATTTAATAGTGTGGCCTTTTGCTGCCCTATCAGTAAACTAAGTTAATAAATAAATTTGGAGCAGGACACTAGTAAACAAGACTGGGAAGTATTTGGGGTTCTTTGACAAAATTACAAAGACATAAAAGTAAGGCTGTTTGCTGATGTTGTAAAAAGTGCTATCTTCCTCAGCAGCGACAACAAATCTGAGGACTTACCTGCTCACTCGCCACCAATGTGTAATGGTGGAGACAGCAGAAACACGTAGAACAACAGCAGTTGTACAACCTTGTCAGACTGCCTGCCTTTTGCCACACTTATTCTCAGGACTCTTGACGCTTGTTAGACAGGCCATGGCTTCATGATAGCAAGCACCAGTAAGGCAACAAGATTTCCATGCAAGATTATTCAGCCCAGTTGCATGACACCAATCAGAGGGAAACATGAAACATGCCATAGCAAAATATCCCTTCTTTACTTGGCCCTTTAGCCTGAATTTCTTTTAGTTGCCTGTGTGACCTCATATTTTGGTATTGAAAGTGTATTTGCTTCATCACATTTTTATTACTATGATAATGAAACATGTTAAGCATATTGTCACATTTAACTGTGTAAGACCCACTAGTTGCATATTCATTTTAAATGTCGAAAACATGTATATAATCTAAGGCTTTAAATGCTTCTTAATAGGCAAAGGTTTGTCATGACATTAATTTAAGCCAACATGTGATTTTTAATTAAAGGTCAATATGGACATGACAGAGACAAAGAATGAATAGATATTTTAGTATGCGGGTACAGCTGTTTAGTTGCACTTTTGGTAGGATAAAACTAAAATGTTGCCACTGCCTTTTGGGGTGGGATAATATGACCTTTGCTGTGTCCTACAAAACACTCGTTCCATTAGCCAGGTGAGAACTTGTCTCTATGTTTTGCTTCACAGCATCAAAATTAACTTAGATGCATCGTAAAGGGGGAAGTGAAAGTAGAGGGGCATCACAAGCTGCAGTTGTTACAGTGGTACAGATAGAGTTGGAGAGAGAGGAGGGTTACACTTCTCCTTTGATTACACAAACAAACAAACACACACACACACACATAAATACAGATATAAACACATACTGTACATATAGACACACACTCATACTTTTTTTGTCACTCTCACTTTCATAAATATGAAGTGTGTGTATGTACACACACACACACACACACCCACACCCACACACACACACTAACAATGATACTGCTTTCAAACTACTTTTACCATACTTCATTACCTGCAGTCACAGACACAATTCTGTCTTTATCCTTTCCTTTTTCCCTGAGAACAAGGGTGCATTTTGTTCCAATTAGTCCCAGCAGACAAGCCTCCAGCAGCCACCCAGCCAGCCCTCGGGATGATTAAATCCAACACACCTTGCACTCCTCCTCCAACAGATTAACATGCAACTATGCTGTAGGCAGAATGAGAGAGATAGAAAGGTAGACAGAGAAAGAATGCATAAAAAGAATGTAGCAGAGTTAGAGGGAAATAGAGACATGGAAAAAATGAAGGAGAAAGTGTGAGAGGAATATAATGAAATGATATAAAATAGGCAGCAAAAGAGGGAGAAAGAGATGGTTTGTGGTAGTAAAGGTGGTAAGACAATGAAACAAAGATAGAGGTAACTTGGAGAGGAAAACTGATTTGTTGATTCTTCAGCTTGATTTGAAGGTTGTCTCTGAAGCATTTCTTCCAAACTGTTATCTGATCCAAATCCGAACACAATTTTCACACAAACCCAATGACACTTTGTCCATTTTAATTTTTGCCCTGCAACTTCACAATGTTGATTCATTTGACACATAATTCATTAAGACTTGGCATAACACTAGGCACTTAGCACTGTATTGCACTTTAACAAGGAGGACTGTTTGTGCTGATCACACTTCCTTGTAAAGGTTTCAATATAATACTCCATAAAGCTTTGATTAGTATTACGGGTTGAATGCTGCTTCACAAGATGAACCAAATTATATAGATGGAGGGTCTGCCTCAATTCCACAGCCTTAAGATCACATAAAGGGACAGTAGACAGTACAAAGACAAATAAACCACAGTCCCTGGGCTTGCTCCTGTTCCATTTGTATTTTCTTTTTTGTGTCTCTTAGAGATGTTCTTCTGTGAGACTTCCCATCCCTAAAAGTTAAATACTGGTAAACACAAATTGAGACAATGTGCAAATGGAGAATAACTAAAATTTGATGAAACACTGATAAATGTAATCAGTCTATTTTTTGCACCATTCTGATCATAGCGAATATGACTGTGGCAATCAAAGTGAGCACCAGCATCTTTTTGGGCCAGCAAAAAGGCAAAGATTAGCCTATATTCTCCTTCACAATAAATGGGAAAAACTTGCAAGCTGATGAGCAAAGACTAGCTAGTAATATCTATTTAAAGTCACCTTCAGGCATTTTAGAGCTTCCAGTTCATCTGACTTGCATGCCATTACTGGAGCACATGTAAAGCACTTGAAAGAAACTCAGTGAAATAACACAGAGAATATGCAAACTACACTCAGAACGCACTAAGGATTTTCAGCACTGACCTCTGCATCACCCCCATTCAAAATCAGCCAAATTTGAGAAATAAAATTAAGTAATCCTTTTTCATGCCGACATTTTGACAGTTAATCACATTGAAATAGCTGCATTCCTTCAATGCATACCATTTCCAAGGATGTAGTATGGTGCATGCTGGCTCGCTTCAACAATTCAGTGTAAAACAGCTGTCATTAATGTTCCACTTATGCTTTTCCTGCTGTGACAAGCCAAGATACCCACCGAGCAATCGATTCATTGACTAGAAAAGGAGCACAATGGGAAGGATTTATCTGAGAAACAATTTTTTTTTCACCTTTGCCTTTTAAAATAATTTTCCTTTCTTTTGTCTCTGCAATCAAAGATTAAAATCCTAGTTGAGCCAAAATCTGTCCCTTCCTCGAAATGGCTTTATCTTTTCCACCAGTTCCTCCCCATCTGTCTTAATCTCATTACAGGCAACCTGGTTGGTCCCCCCCACCACTAAACAGAACTATTACCCCACAGTGACCCCAAGCACTGTTTACCTTGTTAACAGCACGCTCAGCCACAAACACACTCTAATTTCCTATGCTATAGGCCCCATTTATGCCCATTTTGTGTGTGCGTGTGTGTGTGTTTGTGTGCGTGTGTGTGTGTGTGTGTGTGTGTGTGTGTGTGCGTGTGTGTGGCCACAAAGGGAGGCAAGCAATGACGGTGTTTGCTCAGTTGTGCTGCATTACTTCCAGAGATGCCTGTGTTTGAAGTAGACAAGACGAAAGTTGTGCTTCTGGGGTTCGATCGGCTGAATGGGCAGAATAAGAACAGGAAAGAAGTTATTTCCTTTGTCAGCACTTTTGCCCTTGAGAAGGCTGATGTGAATAGGTTAATAAGATAAAAATATTTAGGGGAATATTGTGAGTAAAATACTTCGTTCTTATCTTGTAGATGTGGTGCTTATCTGTAAAATAGCATACATACTCTTTCTCACTGAAAAATAAGCAAATTAAGGAAAAAACTGACTGTGCTGTGGCCAAAAAGCAGGGTCCATTAACAAGCATTCAGTCAGAAAAGGCATCCAAAACAAAATGGCAAGGCAGGCAATGGGTCATAACAAAACAGGCAGAGAGACAGGCTGAAGAAGGCCTGGCTTCTAAAGCTGAGTTGTACAGCAGACAATAAGATAAGGGGGAGGTATATTCTTAGGGGTTGATGAGGGGAGTGGGAGCTGCAGAGGTGAATCTGAAGATCAGGTGGTGGTAAGAGGTCGGAAACATGGAAGACAACTGAAGGACAGAGAGAGAAAGCAGGCAATATCAAGATAATTGCAATTTCTTTCCCTAAGAACGTAGCCAAAATAGCCATAGAAGCAGTGGGGTTAAGACCAAAAAGTACTGATTGGTTAAAAAATTCCAGTAATAATAATTCATTTTGGAAAAAGTTTTGCTCAAAATTAGGACTTATCATGTGTGATTGGGATTGATGACAATTCTGTAGCCTTGAAAGATGTTCTACCTAACATTTTTATATAGATAAAAAATAATATAAAATACTGTTGCAATTGTGTGACTGCCGGTTATACATTTCATCAAGAGAGCTTTAAACATACGACTAACCCCTGTAAACACAAAGCTTTCAAGTAGCTGGTGGAGCCAACATCTGTGTAGTAATGTCATTGTTTTCAACATGACCATACAAGTAGCGAGGTCAAGGGTGAGGGGGTTATAGAGTAAATGAACATAAAGTCTTCACATAATAATTGTATGTATATATCTATATGTCCTCATGCATATGTGTGATGACTCACTTTTCAGCTGTGCGGATTACGTGTGCTACCCAGAGCTGTGAGCAGAGCTCTTTAGGGACCTATATAGGGATGAGAGCACCACATACCATTATGAAAGTATGAGCTAATTAACTCACTTCTGTCCTCCCAGCCCATTCCATACACTCCATGACTTTTTTCACATACTGCTGACCCGTAACAATACTACACTGGTTCCTGGCAGCAAGCACCAATCATTTCTCTAACTTCCTCATTATGTACACAGAGGAATAGCTAAAGGCTTAGGCATCTAGGTACATCAGTAAAGTCATTTTGAACATGGTGAATCCCTCCTCTGTCTCCCTCGAAACTTGTTTTCCCCTGAACCGTGCTTTTCTTTCTGCTTTCACCTCACAACTATAGCTCTGTCAAAATCTTAACCTACATTTTAGCATTTTGAAACACGGCCACACCTTGACTTTGTTTTGCTAGAGCAGTTTAAGTTTTAATAGGGCCTATTGTTAAGAACATTTGTAATAAAATATGACACAAGCAATGTTGATATAAATGATTTTTCACACTGTTGCAAGAGGAGCACAGATCTCGCTGTTGCTGACCATTATTGTAAACTCTAAACTATTTTTAGATAATCTTAAACTATACATTTGCATTATTCTTGTGTGTGTGGGTGTGTGTGTGTGTGTGTGTGTGTGTGTGTGTGTGTGTGTAAAATGCAGCCCCAACACATTTAAGCTATAACATGCTATAATAAAATAAGTCGTTTGCACATAGACCATGACCAAACCCATCTTGATTTAAAAAGATTGGTGATCAGTGGTTGAAGTCAAGGAATCATGCAAAAAATGTATTGAACAGATGTTTAATCTGATAGATTTTAATGGCTTAGGACCCTGTGGGTGTTCCTTTTGCTCATAATAATATACAAAATGAATAAAGATAGGAGTAACATGTCATCTAAAATGTTGTGAATAAATTCAAATGTTTTTCCCCAAACAATTTGGCTAGTGACCCATTATTATTAAATGTGAAGCTTTCTTTTTGGATTGTTTAATTCTAATGTGATTTTAAAGACCTGAAGAGGAAACATTTTAGAGCATTACATGAGAGAAAAAAAAATTGTTAAGTATCTTGTGACCCACTGAGAGGTCCCAACCCCCATATTAGGAACCACTGATCAGGGGATGAATATACTCTTGAGAAAATACTGTGGAATATGTTGTATTTAGAGTTCTTAGAATTACCGTCAGTATGCATGTATGTTTGAGTTTGGGTGACTTTTGTACGAAATAAAGGTCGTACCTAAATTAAACATCTGTATGTAACTGTAGTGCTGCTTGTGTGGATGTATGTGTCTATGTGTGTATGTGTGTTTCCCAGGTGTTTCTTTTCCAGATATCAACCCCAACCCCCCACCCAACATGGCCACCATGCATGTCCAGCCCTGCTCTGATAACATGTAATTGAGAGTTGTATATTTAAAATTTGTAATCATTTCAGGTCCTGTAAAATTACTTTCACTGATAACTTTTTCCTGTTTTCATCTGCTTAGTCCAAAAAAAAAGACTTCCAAGAAGTGATTTAAAAAAATGTTCTTGCACAACTTAAAGTCTTGGTGACAGATTGCTTAGGAACAACAAATCATAACTACAGAACAAAATACTAAAATTACGCACACTGCCAAGCTTCTGCACTCAGATGGTAATAGTTGGCTGTGCCTGCATTATGCCCACAAGTTAGAGTCAATGAAATAAGGGGGATTAAAATAAAATAAACAAACATAGAATAGGGCTCTCCCCATTTTTTTCTAAGCAGGATATGAAAGCTCTTCAGTGCAAAGTCTTCTTTTACCCATAGGTAAGATTTTGGTTATCAAACTTAACCATAAACGGAGCAAAAACACAGTTTACTTTATATTGCAAATAAGGATGTATTCTATGTTTGGACGTAATAAACAGGTAGCATTCATGAAAGTTTGAGCAATAAAGAAACTTTTGTCAGTCCAACTTTGAACCCCTTAAATCTCAGAGAAAAAAGAAATAGAGATTTGGAGTAAGAATAAGAAAATAATCTCACGAGATGACCATTATCTGCCCATCATCTTGTTTATAAGTGGCCATTATTTTTTTAGGACGAGCACTGGCCCGAGTTCTTGGCAGAATGGAAGTGTGACAAACAGCAGGGGATGTAAGAGCTCTCACACATTTATGCATGCACTCATATCCAAAATCCTTTATATATTTGCACTCCTTCACACATACATGCATACACACATTGTGCAAACACAGGCTGTGCTGCCTGGGAGGACCACTCTATCAGCATCCATGAGAGGTCTGCGCTGTTGCTCTGCTCACAGCCCAGTCTGGCAGCACTCTCACCATCAGCCCTACCATCTGCTGGGCTTTCAGCAGCTTGTTTAGAGGTTAATAGCTTCATGATCCCTCTATCAGTCCTGCCCATCTTCAAATGGCTAATTCTTCCTCTCTGGCAGCAATTAGTGGGGCCTGTGGCACAGCCTCCTTTGTCCCTTTGCAGCATCATCCAGGCCATCAACAGGGCAACAATCCCCAGTTGTTACCGGAAATGCGATATCAGTATGGAGTAGATTTTACAAAGTGTGCAGCCACAACAAAATGACATATCTGGAGCCATTGGAGATAGATCAATATCACATTCTCAGAGGCATTAAGGTTAGTAACAGACCGATCCTTTTTAACAGCCAACAGATCAAGGAAGGCTGCTAATTCATGACATTTCTTTCATTTGACAGCTAGATGGTGAGATGGTGAGCAAAAATACATGTTAATTTTATTTAGTTGCATGGATCAACAGTGTGTGGATGAGGATCCCTCCAGTGGCCCAAGACTTTTTTGTACAGTATGTGTGCTTAGTTGTACAAACTAGAGGGGACATGAAGAGTCCCTACCTGACTTTACATGTATGGCTACTGTAGTCTGTCTTGTGCAAGCAAATATAAATTGTCCTCGTGCAAAGTGCATATGTGTTTTCTTTCCACAGGCCTCACAGGCTTCACCATCTCATTTGTAGGACAAGCTCTACACTGCTGCACTAGATTCCTATGGGGAAACTGATGGAGGTGCTCAGTGTTAATGTGGTAGCTGTGGGGTTTAAAGAGTGCAGGCAGAGTAAATCTGAAGAGATCAACTTGTGTCAGGGCTGCAGGGACCTCTCCACTCCCTGGAAGAGTCTGCCAGTTTGGCTTCTACTGAACCCTATCCATAACTGACTGATTTACTAAGAAAAACCTCCAACTGCCTCTCAAATTAAGTTTAAGGATTTTTTTTTTCAATGTGACTTTTGCATGACCCCCATGAATTTGCATATTACATAGCTGAGAACTGAATATTAAGCGCTTGGGCGAATTACTGTCTCTCAGTTGATATTCCCTGTGCAGCTCGAGGTAGTGAGCAAGCAAGCGAGCGAGCGGCCAGGCATTTTAAACTCCTTTTGAAGATAATGTGATTTTTTTCATTTGGCTGATAAGGACGTGTCATGGAATGTTTCATTATTTTGGACACTAAGCATTTTTTTTCTCCTTTATAGTTTACTGAGAGGAACAAAAATTAATCCGGCATCATATTATTGCTGGTTCAGATGAGGAAAGAGGGTGGGGGAGCTATTCGCTGTGATTGCTGTCAGATCGTCTTTGGGGATCTGCTCTGATTCTGACGAGGCTGGCAGACGTCAAAGCTCTTAGGCTTGGGGCCGTGAGATGACATGCTTTCACACCAGTGGTACAGTATTCACTCGTCTTTTAGAAGAAGCACTGTTTTGGTGAATTACTCTCATCCCATAATGCATTCTGCCATGACTTGAAGATTTCCTGTGATCATGATCTCAGTGTTTTAAGGGAAATGATTTATTATACGCATTGTTCATATTTTCTGTATATTATATGTCTCAAAGCTCAGATGTCGACCACATGTTTGTTTCAGACCTCAACCCTTACCTTTCAGCTCTGAGTTTCAGGTCCAAAAATGTATTGCTCAGTGAAACCTTTTGAGCTACGCTATGTGGAATTGGGTATCTGGTTTCAGATGATTGCTCCAGCCCATGCATATGCATTATATAAACATGAAAAGGCCCGATAGCTCTAAGGGAAACTATGATCTCTCAACACATTCTAATTAAATATTCCTCCTTCGACTCTGGACAAAAATGGCTCCATTCCACTTCCTTACAATCTTATTCTCCATTTATTCTTTAGCTGGCTTTTTGTTTTGGTGATTTTCCATCCTGCCACATAAAAACTGATGTCAATATATCTGTTGCAGGGGAGGATACTCCGCATTATTTTTTTTCATCTGCTCCTTTTACGTGAGGATTTTCTCCTTGGTGATAATCAGTGAGTGCAGGTTCTTTCAGGGCCGAGGATAGTGGGTGCTGCTGGGCACAGATGAATAGCGGAATAAGGACACTCTCAGGGTTCCCGATCCTCCTGCCCACCCCCACCATTTCGTCTGTGGATGGAAACACTGAAATAAATTCATGAGCTTCGCCTTCCAACAGCCTAGCTGACACCGTGCCAACGTCTGACACCATTCGAGGACTGCAATTGGCTGAGGGCAGACAGACGCACCACCAGACATATCAATGCTAGAGCTGAGCAATGTGAGAAAGACAGGGCGCTAACAAACAGAGAGGAGAGGTATGATAGTAAACAGTGGAGAGAGAACATCAGTAACATGACCAGTGTTTCCATGCTAGTTCTCATACCTGATTAGCCCTAAAACAAAGTTAATGCATTCATTACCTGAGACATGGTATTTTTCTATTAAGGTTTGACTGATATACACTGAAGCTAAGGAAATTTTTTGCTAAGCTCCATGTAAAAAAAAAAAACAAAACAAAACAACTAAACTCAAAAATGTTGAATATTATATGTTTTTCCTTTGCAAAGTAAGAAATTTATTTGTGTGAAATCTAAATGCAATTGTGGTATGGAGTCAATTTAGGGTAAGGGCTTATATATGCAATAAAATTACCTGTTTTATTTGTCATTTTTAGTTATCATATTCTCTTCTATCTGGTTAACATCTCCATGAGAAAAATATATCCAGTTTTTAACGTGCCAAAAATTGGTAGCACAGTGGTGTAACCCTCTGGTATTACCCTATGTCAGTTTAAAAAGGAAGACATTTCAGTAAAATAAATTTGTACATGCAGCCTTGGTCTACATCATGTTTTAATGCTTGAGCCAGCCTGCAAACATGATGAAAACTGGGGTCCCTCTAGTTAATTTTCCTCTAATGTCTAATAATGGCTGTCCGTCATACTCCTGAGCATGTTGTCAATGTTAGCCTTTCTATGATCTCCAGTCAGTACTTTCTGAACAAGATACACACTCTCAAACTCATCCAGCATGTTCCTTGAGATCACCAGTTATCTTAAAGCCCTCCTAAATATTTAGACAGCATGGGGTTGTGAATCCCTGCATGGCACGTTAATACCTAACAAATGTCGGTTGCAGCTTTGTCATGCAGGCCACTTGTTTAAATGTCCTTGTGAGCTGAGATCAGTGTGATTGTTGGAGTCCTGTCCAAACAGTGGGATAAAGAGGCAAACAGTGACCTCTCAGAGGCTGGTCATTCCTACCACATGGGGCATGTTTGTACAGACCTGCCGTGGCTTCAACCCAGGAATGCATGTCCGATTTCCCTGCATCTCCACATCCTTTTCTGGATCTTTACAGGCCCACATGTAAACCCAATGATGTGAAACAGATCTCAAAAGAAGATTGGTATTCTGTAGATAGCATCTGGTTTCTTAGGAGTCCAAAAGAAAGCCGTTATGACGTACTGATAAATAATAGTTTATCACAGCCTGTAAATGATGATGAATGGCCCCATCACCATTGGATGATATCCATGCTGCTTTGTTTTTGTCTGGGGTCTGCTATAGTATGATACCAGTTTAAGATTTACCTTAAAGGGTTAAAAACACATCTGCAGGCTAAAACGAATGACAGGGACATACTGTTGCTGACTTGCTGACTTTAATTTGATAATTAATTTGATAATGTAAACAAGGAGAACTTAACTTTGCTATCAAATACAAAGATTTCTATACACTGTTACTTTTTAAATGTAAAGTTTAGACTAAAAATCTAAGATTATGACATAAATAATTAACTTCATGTACATAAAAGTCAATACTGTCATAATTGGGACTTGACTTATTAACTTTTTTTCCCTTTTTGGAGCACAGGTTATATGTAAATTGTTTTCTTGTATGCACCGTATGTAGCCATCATTGTAAACTAGATGGGAGATGGACCCATATCGCTTTTCTGATATTTCTGTGTGGATCCCACAAGGTGTTGAGAGCATCGGTACAGATACAGCGCTGGCTGTAAAACCTGTAAAACTAAGTGTTTAGTGAGTAGTCATTGCACCAAAATGCAAAATGAAAAAATATGAGAACTTTCCTTTTATTATCAAATTCCTATTATTCTAAACTTTATATAGCCTCCTGCATGTTGAGTGCAGGTCAAGAGGTCCGAGCTACCAAAAACTGCAAAAGAGCCATTAAGCCCTCTTCATGGGAAAGCAGCCGAGGTCACAGGCTCTAACTCACCTTGAAATGTCCAAATGGAGACCTCCTGTTACCAGGCTATCAGCGTCTCACCGCTTTATCCTCACGGAATGTCTCTGTTTATTATGAATACGATGCACTCCAATGTGAGTGCTAAGGTTGCTGATTAAAAGGTTCAAAAGAAAAAAATTAGTACCACTCTGTTTCTTTGTTTCTGTTTGTGTTAATGCAGGGCATTTTGCACATCCTGTATACGATGAACGTTGATTATTTTTCTTGTTTTTGCTCTCCCATTGCACATGAACACACTGCAGTGACATTGACAGTGATTTCTTTTTTACCGTTATACTCGTATTTTTCTTGTTGTATCCTCTTATGCAGTTGAAAAGACCAACTTTCCCCTGAGGGATGAGAGAGGTTTCATTTTATCTTTCTCAGAACTCAGTTCAGTAATATTTCTCAATTGGTTGTGGATCAGTGAGGTTAGTCTCCAGGTCTCATCGGTGGCCAGTGGTAAAGAGTATCCATCAACTTCTGATCTCTGTTTGTGTACATGTGTGTTACATGATATGGGTGAACATTCCTCATAACCTGATAGCCTAAGGGTGTAGTATGGGGGAGACATGATTTCTTTAAGACTGCATATTATATGATGTTTGATTATTCTAATCAAATAATTTAATGCCTGTTGTTATAATGGAGGTTAGATATATCAATTATAACTGAGCGGTCTTATTCTTAGAAAAAAAAAAAAAAGCTCTGTGGTTCTTATAATGGTTGATTCAGCTATGAAACATAGATTTTAGATTTTCTTGCAGTACCATACCACTAGTAACAGTCAAGGTGGAGCTCAGTTGAACTAACTTTATCATATTTTCTGATCATATTTTTCATAATATTTTATATATTGATCATACAGTATGTTTCTAACTTATATGAAAATTATAATATGCAAAGGAACTGAAAACAAAAGCCCTTAGAGAAATTTGCTGGACTAAAAAGTTTAACATTTCCTTTCAGATGTATGGTAGAGTAAAATTATAAAGTAGCAAAAATGAAAATTCTCAAGTACAAGTGCCTTAAATCTACATTCAAGTATTGTTCTTGAGTAAATTCATTTTGTTGCTCTGCATTACCAGTCAAGCACTAGTGTAATAAAACGTAGTAAAAGAGTGTATTTGAGAACTGTATTTGGACCTTTTTTCTGTATGACAGTCACTGAGGTGAGTGTTGATTTGATCATTCTTGAGTTAAGGTCACCTATTGTTTTCCTGTTAGCAGTGACTATCACAGGACTGGTCCCTCTATAAAGAGACCCCTGCTGTCCTTTGAGATCTATCTAAGTGCAATCAATAATCCAATCTCAGTCTACTTGTGGGGGAAGAGTGTGTGGATGCATGTGCGTGTGCGTGTGTGTGTGGGTGTGTGAGTGTGTGTGTGTGTGTGTGTGTGTGTGTGTGTGCGTGTGTGTGCGTGTGTGTGTGTCTGTGTGTGTGTAACTGTACACCCCTGATAGAGGCCACCAATAGGGGGAAATGCTCCTGTCTGACCTCCAGCATGCATGATTTTCTTCCTTCGCTCTCCTAGCTTTATCGGTCCATCATACATGTCTCCATTTGGCTCCTCTGATCTTTTTCCTCTTCCCCCGCCTATCCTTTCATCTTTTCACCTGTCCTCATGCATCAGTGTGTCTATCTGTCTATCATTCAGTCACACTCAGTAATAAATTGGTTTGCTCTCTGGAAAGTCTTTCTTCGCATTCAGTGCTGATTACTGTCAGTGTAGCTGTCATCTTCAGTGTATGTCACACTGATCGATCAAGTGTGCGTTTGTCTGTGTGTCTGTGTATCACATCAGTGGAGCCACCTTGCTGATTTTTTGTTGCTGGATCTAAGAGGGTCAGGTCTGCTTGGCCCCAATCGATGATCACAGAGCCTAACTGTCTATTCCTTTATAACCTCGAGACACAGGCACACACACATAAACGCAGACCTGATATCGGTAGCAGATAATTTGAGGCTTACTGATCAAACCTATAACGAGGAGAGGAGAAATGGAAATGACAGATCCCCTTTGCCAACAATATAAACTCTGGGGACTAAATTATGTGTGTGTGCTTGTGTGCGTGTGGGTGTATGTAAGGCTGAATGGACACCACTGGTTTCCACACTTACATCAAAGGTCTAAAAAGGCTCATGTGCAGACTAGTATTACAATATAGCTGCTGGTGCTATTCAATTCCCTCATTGAGTGGGGAGCCGTGGACTGGATTAGATGCAACACCTGCCTCTTGTTTAGATGTGTGCTTTATTCATCTGCACATGGATGAGGACAATTGAGCGGTCACCTGTGTTGCAACTGCAAGACATAGGGACAGAGTTTTTCTGTTTTTTTTGTGTGTGTGTGTGTGTCTGTGCATAGAGGCGTGTGTGGCTTAGCCTGAAAATCCTTTTAATTAATAGACTCATTACCTTGCAATCTTGCCGTGCCCTTTCCTCTGTGTTGTCTCAGTCTCCAGAGGGAAGCTTAGTGATTCTCGTCTCTACTGAAGTATCACATCCCTGGAAACAAGACCCTTAAATGACCCTGTGTTTGCCAGCTGGGCCAGTGACATTCAGTACAAAGCAGGGGTGGTGTGGTTAGGATTGAGAACAATTGTAGGGATTTGGAGACCTTTATGAAGAGGAGACAGCAGTTTTAAATTAAAAAAAGATGGGTAAAATATGATCTTTATCTGAGGCAAAAACAACCTCATATCGAGAAAAAAATAAAACAAAAATGGAAAACACACATTCATTTTGAGAAAAATAAACTTGTTTGCTCAAGGTAGATAGATTTGGTGATTTCATAGCAACAATCAGTTCCACATTTAAATTGTGCATTAAGATTGACCATACAACTGTCCAAAGCTACAGATCTCAAATGTATTAGTGATGCGCCATCGTTTACCTCTGATGAATGATAGCTGAATATTTTGAAGAGGGGGATGAAAAAAGAGGTAACAAGAGAAAGAAAAGAGAAAAAGCAGGAGAAAAAAGTAGAGATATGTTAAAAATTGGAGTTGCATGGGGCAGACACAGTTTAAGATGAGGGTATAACCGGACCTCCTGCATATTTGATTTCTTTCTCTGGATAACTGCTTAACCTTCATTTCCACAGCGGCAGTCTGAGTGATATAAAAAAAACCTTTACTCACTCAAGGAACCTTCCAGAAGGCATCCTGACCACATGTCAGAAGTTCATCAGGAATGAGCCCGGACACCCCAAAAAAGAAACTGATTTGGGCCACATGTACCTGCAATCTAATGCTTTTCCTCAACTCCAAGAGTTTGAGTCCATAAGTGAAGTTTGGGATGTGTCAGTCTCCCTCTTAGGGATGGTATTTCTCTACAAACTGTGTGAGAGCAGACACTGAATGAATCTCATGCTCCATTTTACTTTATACCATTACTGGTATGGAAAACTCCAAACCAAAAATGGATACTCCCCTCCCTTGGCTGCACTGTGGGAGACAACCCATTGAAATTATAAAACCTAATTATAATTTATTAAGACTTAATGACACAAACTTAAAAAAACAATAAAAACCAAAACTCTTCTTTCAGTTGCACAAGGACTGGATGGTTTTAAGCAAAGGCACAAACTCATATTAATGCTCCAATATTCTTGTGAGGGTTAAGCAGCTTTTCCACTTTCCCCACCAAGGAATTCGCATTGTTTCTCCTGCATCTGATATTCAACAATTGCACAAAAGCTCAAGTCAAGTAAGGACATTTATGTAGCCCAAAATCTGCTCCCGAGTGCTTTACAAGCACAATATGACAGCTCCTTAGGCCCTTACTTGGAAGACAAAGTGCCCCCCTCTCAATAGCCCACCTTTAACTTCTTTTGTTTTTCAATGCAGGGACCACAACCAGTCTGCCAGTCCACAGGCAGCAGTGTTTCCGACCTTCACTGAAGAACTGAATCATGACTGCGTGAGAATATCCAGATATATCCTTTTATAACATTTTAGGTGGAATCTCATTCCTGTCTTGCATCTGGGAACTTCAGTCTTTAATGACCTCATTGACCTTGACCAAAGAGATTATTAAGGCTGTATCGATTCTGCCTATTCTAAAATGCAAGTGGAACCTAATGAAAACTGTTAGCACTAATGTAATGTCTACCAAGACATCAGGAAACATGCTGAGTTTTTACATTCTGTGAGACACAGAAAGCACATTTCTCTGTCAAAGGGGATCGCCATGGAGATGGTTGGTATCTGGGGAACTGCTTATCGTATTTTTTGTCAGTTTCAATACCAGAAACTTTATCAGGACTCAATAACAGATACTTAGAGTAGCTGGTGGGCATTACAATAAGGATTAAGTAGATACATGAATGCACAAAAACAAAGAGAAGATGAGCTGAACAAAACTCTTTGCAAATGAGGCAAATGACAGCAACCAAACAGCTCCACTGGGAAGTGTGTACTGTTAGGTGTGTACATATGTAGATTTGTGCAAATTTGTACAGTAGCTTATAAATCATAAATTATGCATATAGAGACATTTTTTGTGCAGACCTCAACTGTTCCTTATCCTAATAACTCTGACCGCAGAGAATTTCATTAACGCTCAGTTAGTTGACCATCTCTTGTTTTTGTTTTGCTCACTCCATCACCCAAGGCCATTTAGCTTTCATCAGTGAGCTCTTTCTCATCACCTGGTTTTAATCAGACCACTGTGATCTCAAGTACCAATCTCTCTTACCTCTAATATGAGAGGGAAGGAGCAGTGGGAATGAAGTTGGAATGATATATTAGAGCAGTATTTTTTCCTTTTAAAAATAGATGCTTGCCTGTCAGTTTGGTGTCTATATTGGCTGTAATGAAACAAGAACTGACTGGATTTTTTTGAAAGCAGGGCACGTTTTGTGACCATGACCCATGATATTTTGTTATTTTTATTGCATTGTTGTGCATGTTTTGTACTGTTCATGCACTGCCTGTCTAATCTCTAAGCATATTTGCTACAGCATCCCTTGCTCCCCTCTGATGCCTCAATTAGGGATTTCAGCCAACATCATAGGTGAACTCACTTTTGGTTTCATTCCCAAGTTGTTGTTTTATTCACAACGTGTCTGATTTCTGAATGATCAAGGTCTTGTGCTTAGTACAGTGAAACAAATTCCAGACCTACAAAAGTTAAGATCTAAGCTGTAATAAACTGGAATTATCCTCTAACTGCTACAAATACATTGATTCATGCTTTGTCTTTGAGTGCTATATTTTGTACATATTTTAAAGAACAAAGCTTGTCCTTGCTTCTTCATGTCAGATATCTACATCGGTACACATGTTGCTTTTTTAAACTAAAATTTCAAACTGCTAACAGCTAATAATTACCCCTAAATCAGGGGGCCTATATTTTAGATCAGTAAGTTTACATCTACTTAAAGTAAGCAAAATTTAAGCAATTTGATGGTTTGAAAGTGGTACTTGAATACTTGTATTACGCCTGCATTTTGTCCTCCTTCCCACCAATGAGTCGACTAATTGTGCTGCTTGTTTAGCCCACCCACACTTAAGCAGTGCTATGAACTGGGTGGCTACAAATCCCACAAACTCCAGCTCTAATAGGGTGATGGATAGTTCCCACCTGTCAATGTGACATTTGTAATGGTCCCATTCTTTGTGAGAATGAGAGAAGGGAGGATTAAATGAAGGGTGAGAAATGGAGAAGGAGAAATGTTTTCTTTGGTTCTCTGTGTTGTCATCTCCATATAGGCTGTAGGGAGCAAGTCAAGGACACAGCGGACATGATTCACTTTGAAGAGTGAGCAGTAGATGTAAATTACCACCACCAGTTGTTTGCTTCTAAATCTTTTTATTTCTTTTTCCCCCTCTGTCTTTTTTAAGACGTGACTACATTCCATTCGCTTTCACAAACACAGAAACCGGTCTTCAACTCAACACTCCCTTCATCCTGAAAGGCTGATCATTACATTGGATAACATTTGAGTTTATTTTTCGTAACATTTGGTAACATGTCATGGTAGTTAAAGCTAAGTGAGCAATTTAACTCCTAAGGTAGAACTGAGAAATGAGTCTTGCTTAAGTTGTGTGTTATTCTGAGGAGGGGCTCCATGAAACCCATGACTGGGTTGTGCCTTACTGTAAGCTTAGTATTAGAGTGTAAAAAAGAGGCTGCATACAGCAGAGTAAAGAGGCATCGATATTTTCTTTAATATTCTTTAGTACTACTCACTAGACTAAACCCAGCCATACTCCCAAAAATAGCCTCTTAAAAAAGACAACAACTATGCTCCTGACTGAAATACCACTTCACCAGCTAAAGCCCAAGTCATGTGCTGTTAAAATAATATGGGTCTAAAGTCTGTGTGCAATGCCAAAAGTTGGCCAACTTTGGCTTTGTTGTGGCAGTGGTTTTAACTTTGACATATTTCATTTGTTTAAATTCCAATGAAAATTAAATTGCAGGCTACAGCTACTAACGGAATTTTGTCCTTTTTGCTTTTCTCCATGCCTCTGCCAGGGCTGAACCTGTTGACTCTGCTGTCAGACAAACACACCAACACACCCATCTACAGGCTTGAGAGAAAAGGAACCTTTTTGTATGTCCCTGAAGTAGTCATGTTAGCGGTCTGACTGTGTGGATTGCAGTATTGGTCTGTCACCCAGTTGGTTGGTCGGTCCGCCACTCTAGGTCAGGCTGAATGACTTGTCATCAAATTTGACATAAATATCCATGGTCCCCAGGGGATGAATCATGTAATCTCTTCATCAAGTCAAATGTTTCACTTGTGTGGAGAAATATATCAACACCCATGAGATGGATTGGCACAAAAAATTGGTACAAACATTCATGGTCTCTGATGATGGATTCTAATGACTTTGGTGACCCCCTGACATTTCCTCTAGCGCTTGGGTTTTCTGATGGTCTTCTGATGACTGATGCCGTGCCAGGCAAAAGGGTGATACTGAATCTTGTGGCGGTTGGAATAAGGGTTTTAAGATATCATAATTGCCCTCGCTGTGACCATTTTAAAGAAGTTATCATTTAGTACATATCATAATGTGCCCATGCACAGAGCTGTGAGCCATTAAGTGAAATATGTCATTGCCTCTGTGCATTACTGTCATTTGTATTTGTGTTAAAGTCATGACTTCACAATTGTCTTTCCCATTCCCAGTATAGGTTACATTAAGTTATAAGCAGAGATGAAGCACAAAAGAGGCAAAGAGAACACCCTCCCCAAAAAATGTGTTGTTCTTGTACATATAGAGCCCATGTGTTCCCAATAAGGATTCAGTGCACTGTTGATATTTGTAATTACATTGTTTTGTTAAGCTGACCAGTAGATACTGGTAATTCAGCGGATCATAGATAGATAGATAGATAGATAGATCATCTGAAAGAGAAACTGATTTAAAGACAATGGCGTGGTAGAGCTATAGGGTTATAGAAAACAAGGAAGCAGCTGAAAGAAAAGGTTGCATGTCAAAGTATTCTCCATAAATACGCCCCTCTCCTTTCAGGTGTTTCTCAACTACAGCTTGACGTGAGAGAATATAATTTTCTGCAGCTGACTGAAGCAGGAAGGGGTGGAAAACAATGAATTTGTCCTTGTGGAGAGGTGTGTTTGTGCTTGCATTGGCCAAAACCCTCTCAAAGACTGTGTGCATGTGTGTATGTGCATGCATGCAAGATAACTGACTGAAGGGCAAGACAGTGAGCAAGGTGAGGGAATATTGAACAGTCATTAATTACCACATTAATGACTGTTCGTTTGCACTGCTCTCACACACATGGCATATATTTAGATATTTAGTAGAAGAAATAGAGAAGTATGGGTGTAGAGAGACAGAGAGCATGTGAATGTTTTGTGGATTCTTGAAATTTAAGAAGTAATGACTTGGGTGAGCTTGTACCTAAACAATTATGTCAGATTGGGGGAAGAAACAGGTATAATATTATGTGTTACGTTCTCTAATGTTTAATAACTTAGATATAAATGCTTACAGTATATAGAAATGAGAAGAGAATGCAATAAAGCATTCCTATACAGCACATCATTCCCACATTTACTCCTCACAATCTGTCTCACTATCGTTGGTGCTAAATATGTTGTATAATCACAATGGTGTAGAGCTGTTGACCATGACCCAACATAGTGTACACTGTACCTATGTGTGCAGACTACTAGTAAGTGTGTATACCACAGAACCAGAAAGCCTTGGCTTAGTGTTTTTAGCAGTGCGTTTGTATGGGTCTAGGATACCATATCGAAGCACAAAGCAAATAGGATTTTCTATCATCTTTCTCATACTATTTTTTTCCCTGTGTGTGTGTGTGTGTGTGTGTTTGTGTGTTCAGAAAGAGAGAGTCTTCTCTGTATTGTGAGGCTTAGTTTCCCACTGTGGTCATCCAGATTGCCAGTCACCACAGCCTTGTGTACGACAAGCTAGATAAATCCTGTTTGCACGCACGCTCGCACACACACACACACACACACACACACACACACACACACACACACACACACACACACACACACACACACACACACACACACACACACAGGAGCACCCTGTGAGCCAAGAGATGTGGGCTAGCGGGTTCAGCTTAACCACAGTGAACTCTGGTTTGTCCAAAACAAACGAAGAAAGCCACGCAGGGATGAGCCTTTTAACAGGCTTGATCAGACTTACATATTCCACTGGTGTAACATCATGTATTATCTTTTATCCTTCTTCTTTTGTCATCAAGGTTTAACACTTTTTTCTGAGCTGCAGAAGTCAGCAGAGATGCAATGGTGAGAACCTTTTACACGAAAAGAGCAGTGCCAGCAGAATTCAAGCTAAACATCCACAATTAATTTACTCTTCTACATGGGTGCAAGTTCAGAAACGGTGTTCAAAACTAGTGCCTCTCACCTCCTGTGGTTTGTTTAAAAAGTTGGATTGATTTATTTTGGAGTCAAGCGCTCCTCATATCAAAAATACAATTAGCAGGCTCTTCTGTTGTTGCAGCAAACAAAGATCTTCATCATTTTAATTTAATGAGCTAGGTCTGCTCAAAATGAGAATCTCTGTTGGAATTTAATAACGGTTTCCTCTCTGTCTCGCTCTGAAGAAAAAACTAGGCCTCCAGAGTGGTGTTGTCACAGTGTTAGGTAGCATCTGAGGATATTATGGGAAAACAGGCCCAGACAGACTCATTAGGAGATGTCCACACAAGCTGAGATATTAGATTCATGATAGTGCGAATACACAGTGACAAGCAGCATGGGTAAGATTTCGCTTGAATAGTGTATGTTTTTTAGATTGTTAGCAGATTGTTGAATTGTTTTTTTTCATAGATCTCTATGACACCAAAGTGTTTTGACTGATTTAGTTGTTCCTGTAGAGAATAAGAAGCCAACCCTTCTTCCTTGAACAACAAAGAACAGACAGACAGACTTGATGATCATAATGCAGAACAGACAGGTCTATTCTCACCAAACCCACAGACCAGTATATTTACACAACCAAACGCACACACACACACGCACACAGAAGAATATAATAGCATATAGGTGTTTTTACACTCCATGAAAAGGAGTTTTTGGAAACCAACTGAAAGAAAAACTGAACCCATATTTGAAGTTTCCATTATGGTATCATTGTTCAGTGTGTTCTCATGCATAGAACCAAAATCAGAATGATAATCATATCGTTATTCATTCTGGTCTCATGGAAACCCGTTCAAACAAACACATGTTGAGACTTAAAGAGTGGATTACTGAGAGACTTCTGGGTGTGCTCCTGGCCCGCCTGCAGAAGAAAAGCAGCCAGTTAGTATTTAAACTGAGAGCTATAGTATTGTGGCACTAATGGAGCATTAGATTGGGGTTAAGCGTCTGAATGGGGAGGGGTCCACTTGCTCTGGCCTGGGGCTACGCATACAGGGCCACTGCTTAGCATTAGCATAATCGTTGGACACCAGGGCACAGCGAAAGGTACTGAGAAATCCCCATTCCAGCTCACCTAATTCACTGTGATTGAGCTGGGAGGACTGGTGCTGAACTCCATGAATGACCCTGGGATGGAGAAAGAAGATGGCTGGATGTCTTGCTAAAGCAGTTAGAGAGGGCACAGAACTATAGGAATAAAGAACAGCAGGACTAGTTAGACCGTACTGTAGTAAATGAAGACTTTTATTATTCATTGCTGGATAAGAATTAATAAAAAAGGCAAACAAATAGGCCAACTTTAGAGAGAACAAGCAAATGTTTGCTATTCGGAATTATCCTAATAAAGATGCACTGCAACATGTCTCACCCTCCCACTATCACTGTGTTTGACAGAAAGGGAGAAAGAGAGAGATCTCAACTTGTGGAAGCAACCCCCCCCCCCCCACCCTCCTTCCCGACTCCTGGGACAGATCCATTTTTGAATTTAATGTAAAAGGAGAAAAAACTACATTGCATCGGACTCAAATGGGACCCCCAAGAGCCCCAAACCAATTTTTGTTGAACAATTGCAAAAAAAGATGTCTACAGTACTAATGAAATGTCTGCAGATGGATGAATAAAAGTGTGCCTGAGACAGAGAGGGCCAAAAAGAGGAGGAAAAATAGGGTTCATTCAGGAGAATTTGGCAATAGTATGAGCAGTTTATGAAAGCCCAACGCTGTTGATGGTTTTTGGTTGGACTTCTCCTTTGTCCGTACTTGGTTGGCACCGTACAAATGCACAGAATAAATGTGAAATATTGAGACAAGGTGTTCAAATTTGATACGGAGGATTATCATGTACAATCCTGTTTTGTAGGTTCTTAGTGCAATAAAAATGATTAAAAACTTATCTGAATTTGTGCCAAAATTCCTATGATCGTGAGATCCTTGTTTTGTAATGTTTCAGCTCTCAGATGTACGCCGCTTTGGATAAAAGCTTCTGCTAAAAGAATTGTAGAATTGTAGCTCCTCTCCTGCTTTGATGATGAATAAATGGGAGGTTAGTTGTGAAGTGGGATTGGTTTAACACCATGCCATGGAGCCTCATTTTCACAGAGCAACAGCATCAATGGGTCCTAGTCTCAGGGCCAGTGCCCTGTACACAGCTCCTGTGAGGGTTCCCTGAACCCAGACAAGCATTTCCCTCCCATCTAGTGCTATTGCTCCCCTCCCCTCGCCTTGGATTTCTATTCAGGCTGTTTACCATGCCACCAGGTCTATTCAAACCCCAGCCTGCAGGTCTTCCAGAGCCTTACAGAGCCACTGAACTCTCCCTAACCTACTAATCAGACCTCTCCTCCCTTTCAGCCCTTAAACATAAAGCCCCATCTTGACCACTATTTTGTAGGTCAGCCAGTGTGGGCTTTGTGTAGGCCTTAGTACCACAACAGAAAGATCCTCCTCCTATTGATGCATCTTGAGCAGCTCCCTGAGCCACCTAGACACCTCCTCCTGCAGATGGAGGCATCCAAAGACATCCAGTTTATTAAGCTGTCACTGTGCATCTAAATCTGTTCCCTATTGCAATGGTGCAGGCCTTTCCAGGGAGAGAGAAAGCCTTTGTGTGCCACTAAGGTATTCAAAGAGCTATAAAAAAATCACACACACTAAAACTAATGCACACACACCGATGAAATGAGATGCAAATCCAACGATTCACTTGGCACTAAGAGTTTGCTTTTCATTGTGTGTTTATATGTGTGCATCTTGTGTGCGTGCAGGTGGCACTTGTTGTTGTTGTTGTTGTGTGTGTGTGTGTATGTTTGTGTGTGTGTGTGTGTGTGTGTGTGTGTGATTGTGTGTGTGTGTGCGCGCGTGAGTGTGTGCATGTGTGCCTAATTCCTGTAGGATGGTCTCAATCTTTACTCACATAGCAGTGCCTGTACAGTTTAGGTGCCGTAACACAGTTGTTGGTAGGGGGGCATTGTGCGACAGTGGCAGGGAAATAAATTACTTAAGTAGCCAGGACAATGTCTTTGGTTAAACCAGGCTACAGTGAGGGGAGACACGTACAAAGATGCCTACAATGTCGGAGATGAGCAATACAGGGTCACAGAAAGGGGGAGAGACAGAGAAAGAGAGGCAAAAAAAGGGTAAAGGCTGAACTGGATCCTGGTTAAGACTTCCAGCCTCTTTCTCTCCCTTAGACAATCAACACTCACAGATTGGATTTGCATGGCTAATAGGAGTTTACTGCTTTTGTTTGTGCGAGGGGGCTTCAGATAGGGCTGACCCCTGGATTCCAGAATTTCAAACTTACCCCGAGCATAAAACGTTTGGTATTTTATTTTAATCCCTGAGCAAAGACATTAACAGCAGAGGAAGAGGTTGTCTGCCAGTTTTCATCCAGTATGTGCATGTGTTGCCTCCTGTGAATCCCTTCTGCATTTGCTTGCCATTTGACTGCACGAACAGCGGTCTCCACAACTGATGATGCAAACTACTACAGAGGTATTAACTGGGTGTGAATACATTTAATGGCTATAATAGAATAAAGGCTGGCCATAATTAGCATTAAACACTGCCACTGATATGATGAAAGTTTTAAGGATTACAACTTAACTTTAGTTTATAGGTGGCAGAATGACTCACTGTTAGCAATTGCATGGCTAGTTGGATTAATGGAGTTTAATCCCTCATGTTCTCACATTTGCACCAAACTCTCTTTGAGAGTACACCCTCCAAACAGTGGGTTATAATTAAATTTTCTTGTAAGAAATTTTAAAACATGTGAAATCATTAACTTATCATAACAACTGGCTCATTCTGGGTAATTGTTAGAGAGGCAGATTAATGTGTGTGTGTGTGCGTGTGTGTGTGTGTGTGGGTGTGTATCTGGCTAAGGAGTGGAAATTAAATGTTAAAGGAAATTAAAGGTTTAAGGGGTAAATGCTGGTATTAGGAAGGGAAATGACCGTTGAGACGTTCAATAACACCCTCTGTTGTTAGCGACCTACCCAGGCTGGGACAGGGACATAGTCTGACACTCATATACACACACACACCTGAAGAAAAGAAACAGGAAGAGGAAAGGACCAAGTGATCCTCTCCATTTTCTATTGTACATTCCGAAAGGAGAAAAGACTTTTCCTAACTTCTCTTAGGACCAAATTTAAGCTCTCGTAAAGCTTGGGCAGGTTGTTTTGGACCAAAGACAAGCTTTTTCATCCCCAAGCTTCGTGTGTGTGTGTGTGTGTGTGTGTGTGTGTGTGTGTGTGTGTGTGTGTGTGTGTGTGTGTGTGTGTGTGTGTGTGTGTGTGTGTGTGCACGCGCGCACATAGGGGAGCCTATACTTTGGCGAGCTATAAGAAAAACATTTCAGTCTTGTGTGTTTTAATGTCATTAAAAGACGGGTTTGTGCAAGTGTTGAAATATGACCCAATTAACAAGTTCTGCAGTTTTGTTATTATTTCTCCCTGTATTAATCTTTTGGAAATAGGAGCTGAGGGGAAGGTAGATATTTCCCATGGTGTGGTTCTGTGAAATGGGTTGCACATGTATACTCTCAGCCCACCGCTGCCCTCTCACATCGGCGATCCCTTTTCCCCATTAGCTCCCACTTCGTTCTCATGTGGCTGTATGCTCGGTGTATAGAGAATACGCAATGGTTGGTCCTGGGCTAAACAAACACTATACCTTTCTCCTTTCAAATACGTCTATTTGGTCTTATAATAATTTTAGGTGAGAGGACTGAGGAAAGCCTGTATGAGTGTTACAGATGGTATTCTAACATGAAGATAGGTATAACTGCACCGTGCTTAGAGTGCGGGTCAAGTAGACCTACAGCTGTAATCAGGTAGAATTGTGTTGCCTTCTCTTGTGCATCACTGAACAGCTACATGCTGTTTTAACTGAGCTTTAGGAGACCAGATATATCACAATTGCCTGGAAACAAGTTTGTCATACTTCTGTTTCATACGGTTGGTTAGTGGTTCACAACACAGACAGTGATTAGCTAAAGGAATTTTTAGAACTGGTTGACGAGGGTGACAAATTGGTTCTGTTCTAACTATATGTTTCAGTTGAAATAATGATAATATACTAAACACAATACTGCTCCCATTCAATCAAGAAAAAGGAATAAAACAAAATAAAAAGAATTCTAGTACCTTGCCCATAGAACAGTTATTATAATTATGGCTGTTAACAATGTACCGCTTGATGAACATATATAAGATAATAACTGTTTTTGTTTTTTTTTTTCGCTTTTTTGTCATTAACTGTATACTGCAAGAACCCAGCATTAAGGGAAACAATAACTAACGGCCAATTGGTTTCTATTTTGAATGATCTACTGCTGCCATGAATCACAACAAGAGAGCTAATGTATTAGAAGTGCAGAAGAAATAGGCAAACAGCCTTGAGCTGCAAATACCAGACACATTAAAGCCTGGAGCACTTCCAGGGAAATCTTTCAATTACACAGAGTGAATACCACTCTCTTTCGAGGGCAAGATGGATAACTTTGAGAATGAGCTGTCAAAGAAGTAAACTACACCATAGATTTAATTAGAATAACACATCTGGGAGCTTATAGTTACTTGAAGAGGGCTGCATCGTAATGGACAGGTGGATGGCAAATCAATGCCTTGACCAGAAGGAAGAGCTAGTTCTAATAAAAAGTTTAAGACACAGACTGAGATGGAGACACAAGGAGAAAGGTGAATTTAATGAAAGACTCAGTCAAGGATGTCGCTCCACTTGAAGCCCCTAAAATCCTTGCATCACATCTATTTTTCAAATGGAACAAATTCCTGGGAGACAAAAATTGCTGGCAATAATGACATTGTTAATTCTTTTAAGCTTCGTCGACATTGTTACCACCTTGAAGAAACAATCACTATCATGGTTGATAAAAAAACAATGTTGACTCTGTTAGAAAATGAACAGCGTTAACCCTTGATGGTTGTTGTGTTGTTACCTGAACATACACTGATCAGCCACAAAAGATAAAAATAAACAAACAAATTAATTAATTAATTAATGTGTGTGTTGGTTGTTTGTGTGTATGTGTGTGTGTGTATGCTGTGTATATATTTGTCATTTTTCAGCATTTACTTAAACACCTGACGCTCTTGTTTTTCTTACGCGGACAGCCTTGGATTACTGCACACCCACAACACACCCACTGTCCAGACTTCAAACCGAAGTAACACTATACCAGTTTTTGAGGTGTTGCTCATTTTGTCCTCTACCACAGGTTCGGTTTCATCGTTGAGACATTGTGTGTAAGTGTTTTAATGGGAAAACAACATAAGCAGCTCCGAACATTATAGCCCTGGGATAATCCTGAACTTGTGGACCTTTCATGATGTAATTTCTTTTTTTTATTTTTTATTTTGAATATTACACTTGAATATTGCACCCACTGACCAGGGAGGGGCAGCTCAATCAAACCTCTCTCTTAGACTTAGTTGGGACATTAACAAAGTGTGTGTTTGTGGGTTTGCGTGTGTGTGTGGGGCACTGTAAGCTTGATCGTCTTTGTCCCTATCTATGATTTCTTTCAGACCTTCAATTAAATGTCTAAACAGTGCTTTAAGAGTGAAAGCATACTAATCCATTCAGATAGTTGTCATCCAACCTAAAGCACATAAAATCAAGCTTTACACGTGTTACTTGTGATTGATTTAAAAGCAATCAGGTCAAGACAGATAGATGGAGAGATTGTGGGTCAGTGTCTATGTAGGTGTTTTAGACTGAGAACGTAACAGGGAGAAAGAGGCAGCACTGTGGCGGTTCTCATATCTTTTATTCTCCGCAAGCTTGCTGGTCGTCATAAACAAGACTGCCAAATGTCAAATGTATTAAATAACCAGATCTTTCAATAGCTTAGTAGATCTTCCAACTAAGATTGTCTGCCTCGGCCTCTCATACAGTCTGATGGTGTCCCTGCCAGGGCCTACAGCATCAACTCCATGAAAGACCAGTCTGTCAGTGGACTCTGAAGCACTTTCAGCCAAACATGTGGTTCTTATTTTGTAGCTAGAGGAACAGATTAACATAAAAGAGGGTGTGTAACAGTTCTAGCATTCAAAACCCTGCCTGGGGCAAGAGGAGGAGAGGCCACTGCTGGATTACCTCATTTAGGATCTTTTAAAACACTGTTTACCTTACGAAGTGTGCATCTCAATGAGGTATTGTAGTGGCAGCAAGCATAACAGGGTCAAATAATATTCCTTGGCAGATATATCTACCCAACACATGGAGATATTCTGATACACACATACTGTATATGGCTGGGAATCAAAGGGTAACTTGTGATATGATACTGTGACAATATTTTGTCCATTGCTTCAGGTGATTCTGAAACAAAATAGTATATTTCAAGAAAGTCATCTACATTATATCACAATGTCTTTGTGACGGAGTAGAAAGAAATACCTTAGAAGTAGTAGTAAAACAGTATGATCCCCCAGGTCCATTTAGTAGCAAAGTATTTTTTATTCGTCTAATAGACTTTCGCTATGCTACCTGTTACCTTAATGATGCACTGCATCCATACTTGGAGACATTTAAAATCATTGCAGGTAGACAAACCAGAGTTTAGTTGGCAAGATCACAAATTGGGTTATCATCTTCCTACCCAGCTAGCTACCTTGATTCACTCATTTAAAGATAATGACAGAAAAATGCATAAAGTGTGACTGAGACTGATACAACTCTACTATTGCGACTGTACTCCCAAGATAAAGTGAAAGGATCGGTTATTTCTGCAAATCCCCACAATGATGTATATTTACTTTCAAGTGACAATGCCCTGCAGCAGCCATAGGACTTACTTGTGCAACTCTTGTCCAACTGAAGCTAAGGAGGAAATCAGGTGTTATAGAGCCAGGAAGTCCAAACAAAGAAAGTCAGGGTGGATGGATGGGACAACAAAACATGGGACTTTTAGACAGGAGAACAGTCTTGGTTTCCTGTTTCCTATCAACATTCAGCATGAGTTTATTTCACCCATCATCTTATTAATTTCCTAAGCATAACCAAGTGGTTATTTTAGTAACCATGGCGGAAATGATCTTTCAATATTAACAAAACACTCTAACCCAAACTGTAATGTTGTCCTGTCAATATCGGTGTCAGAAAAAAAGCTTATATTCTACCTATTTTGTCATTTCATTTGAAAGGACTTTTTGGTACAAGCACCAGCTTCATGTATATCTCTATTATCATTTGAACACTTTTGAAATGTCACTCTCTACTGATTGGTAAGGACAAAACACACATAATACCACCCCCAATAACAAATTAGCTAACATGAACACAATGTCCGACTGAATGAATCAAATAAAATATCAACTCGACGTAATTATCAGGCTAATTCTAACCTACCACTTGTTGTTGATATCTACAAAATCTGCTGCCAAATCAAAGTAAAACCAAGCATTCACAGAAAATGTACTGGGAAAAAAATGAAATCATTAAGCACATTCACAGGTGAGACCCATTTTCCAGCTATTTCCCTCTGTTTGCCCTGCTGACCTGTGTAAGAAGCTACTGACTAGCTGGGTTCATGTTCATGGCTGTACATATCTAATACACTCTACGTCTGGTTCGATGATTTAAAACAGACTAGACATAGCTAACATAGAGTTGGCTGAGAAAAATCAGAATTTTGTCCAACACTGGGTTTTGAAACATGGTAGTAATTGTACAAAGGTGGATGGAGTCTTTCTTTCTTACATGGAATCAGTTCAGAATGCAGGTTTAGAACTTCATATCCACCACTTTTAAATCATTAAATAATGTTGATTCAATATGTATAGCCTCAGGTTGATGGTATTAAATGGCTAATGTCTGATTTATACTGAAAGGCTGAAACATCCAGTAGTTAGGCAAACTAATACTGGTAAAACAACACTTTGGATACTAAATCCAATCCTCTATTTTCAACACCACATCCATTTAAAGATCCCTCTTTCCTTGCTGTGGACCTTTAGCCACAGGTGCAAAAGTTTCTCCATAACACCACTGACCTCATGCAGGCTGAAGGGGGAAAAGGCCATATATGAAGGAGCCCTTTGTCGAAGAAAAATTAATATAATTTTGTGCAGTTTGATTAAATCATAATGCGGCAGGTAATGAATCTCCACCTTTGCAGTTTCATTATTCAATGCAGTCATGTTATCAAGGCCTAAATATAACCTCATTATATATTCCATTTCTACCAGCCAGATTCAAAAAAAAAAAAGAAACAGAAAAAAAGGGAAAAGGAATGGTCTTTTCTGAACGTCAGGTGTATATTTCATTTTTCTGTTCATACAAGGACCGGGGCCCCTCTCCTTTTCTCCCTCTCACTCCATCTCCTTGAGTTATAGCCACCACTCACGTCTACCAACTCCAGATAAAGGGAGCCTTTGCAACTGGAATTGAAAATAGATGACAGAACCAGGGTGAAGCATTTGGATGAAAGGTTCAATTATTTTGATGATTGGTCTCAGGAAATGGCTCACAATGACACTCATTTAGACCCCATGGTGCTCTGTGGAGACCTACTTATTGCAAGCTGAAATGTCATTCTTGTCCTCTAAGCACAATATCACTGATATCAGCAAAGCCATAAAAACCTCTGTGATATTTTTTCACGAATTCACCTTAATTTGTTTAAGATTTGATTTTCTTATTTGAATCATTAACTGTTAATTCATCTTCAGATGACCCCTGTTAACTCACCCAAACATCCAATTAAACAGGGTATATCTGTACTTAGAGCGGTGCTTAATGAACTTGACCCTAGAGGTGAGACAGATGATGTCCTAATCAGAGTCAATGAGCTAATCTATTTTGACAGAAGAGTCAAAGGTCACGGATGAAGTTGTGATAAGAGACAGGCCTAATGAATAACAATAGGTGGATTAACTGGAAGCCAATCCCTGATAGGATATTTGGCCAGTAATGTCCCCAAGATTTGCACAGTGAGAATGGAAGTCATTATGCTCAGCAAACTGGACTATGTTAGAATCTATGTCTCAAAATATTTTCATAGTTGAAGGGTACACTGCCACTGTTTGGAGCTTCAAAAAAAATTATCAATTATCTATCAAAATTATTTTAACTGTTTAAGATATGGTTGTTTTACAAAAATCAAAAATATTGTGCAGAGGTCACCAAACAAATCGTTGACAAAATGATAATACACTGTGCCTGTCATAATGATGTGACATAAAAAGTGTGACTCATGGGGGTGTGAGTTTTAGAAAATGACAATGTGACATCTGTTTGGTTACCAAGGTAACTAATATATATACTTTATATCTCAAAGTGACATAGGTTGGTGATGTTAAAGTATAGAGGATTTATGCAGACTGATAATGTTTATCTGTTCAGGGCTGAAATAGTTTAATAGGATGGAGGTGTAGGTTTAGAGCAGTGAATTGTCTTTATATGACAAAAATAATGAATTGGGCTCATGGGGAAAGCTGTCTCTATTCTTGAAAACAGTCCAGACATTACAATGAATAATAGTAACATAACACCAAATTATAACCTGGTCATTGTGTTGTTTGTTGTTGTTTCTCTAAACAATAAACAATCAAAAATATTTGAAGTTCTGTCAAGACAATAGGCCACAGCAGTTTTTTTTTCCTTTGGCCTATATTTTGTGGGCCTATTATGATTGACCTGTTTAATTTTATTTGTTTTTTCATTTAACAGAGGCAGTACAGAGGGGATGTTATAGGAAGAAGGAACTCAACACATGTGATGTATATAGGCTGTTTAACTGAAAGTAATTAGTTTATGTACTGTATATGTAGGAATACATCAGCAGAGCATTTATTAGAATTATAATTACTCACTTATTTACAACTAGGGTTAACCTGATTGTTTATATGCATTTAGCCTATTCATTTAGTTGAGTGTCGTATGTATGCGTCTGTGTATGTGTGTGGCTCTGTCCCATACTGGAGAACCTCCCTGGGGGTCTCCCGTGCTAACCTCAACAAAGGTCATTGTGAGGGAGGACACACACCCTGCTTTGACCCCTGGGGTCAGAGGGGGTCTGTATGATGGAGATAACTAGAGAAGGTCAGATAAAGACAAAATACATGTTGTGTGTCATGTGCCTGTGTGCCTGTCCTGCATACATGCATGAGTCTCCTCATTCAACGTGTTTGCACACCCAGACCCCTCAGTGTGTGCTGGTGTATTTCCGCTGTCTGTTGGCCCGAGTGTGCAGCACGGGTAATGGTCAGTCCAGCATTAAAAGCTAAGCAGTTTGCCTGTGGCTAGGTGCATTTGCAGCAGATAACTGTGTTTGCATCCCTGTCTCCACCATGCAAGAGGAAATCCTTGTGTCCACAGCCTGAATGTTACTTTCTATTTACCCCATGGATTATGTACTACTGATGACTGGAGATAACGGGGTTGCTTAGAGCGCCTGTCAGTGTTGCTTCCAGCTAGCTGTTATGCCATTATCTATTCCATTTCAAATGTCAATATTTGTTTTTGTCTTATACAAAAGACCTCATGAAAGACTTAACAGATTTGAAACTGGCAAACAGATTGGACACATATTACTTTTAAGCATCTATTTTCAATTTTAAATGCAGAATTTGTTCTTAAGTCTGCAAATGTATTCAATAAAAGGAAACAATTTTCCTGACTTATACAATATAATATTGAGGTTTCTCTTTGGTTTAACCTGCTACAGACGCCTGATATGATACAAAATCATGTACTGTACGGTTAGATAAATGCATCTGTAGTTTGTGTCGTGGCAGACAGTCAAGTCACAAACACACACACACACACACACACACACTTACATTCATATATACATATGAGGTAGAGTAATGGACTTGAAATAATCAAGAAATGTAAAGGAAAGGAAGGAAAGGAAGGAAAAAAAATCTGCATGAAAGGGAAGAGCGTGAATGTTAACTGAAGGGGAGGCGTTATTATGAAAGTGGAAAGAAGAGGGGGAGGAAATAAAAAAACAGTTGTAAAAAGCAAATTCAATTTAGTTTCTGTTTAAAAAAAAGAAAAAACAACTATGATATCAAGTTTGAGATACAGTGTGTCTTCTTACTGTTTTAAATTTGACCTACAATACCCCTTTTTCATTTTGTCAGGTTGATGAGTCTCTCAGTTATTGCTATTGTCTGATTAACTTATTTTGGATATACTTAAAGAAGAAAGGCACATATTCAGCAGCTATTTTAGTTTTATTATAAAATTATCACGGTTAATTATTTAAAAAGGCCATGCAATGTCATGAATTATATTTCATGACATGAAATACATTTTACCTGACTTTATTAATTTTGAGCCACCTCATACACTTTGCAAGAAAATTTTCATAGGATCCTGACCCTGTATATATATATATATATATATATATATATATGTGGTGTTAGTAGATCTATAATACAAAGATAATCAAATTACACATAGAGACCCTCACTGACATGAGGAGAAACACAAAGAAAGGCAGATTTCAACAGTATATATTTATTGTGAAATATCTATAATGACAGCAGTAGCTGAAGGCATATTTTTGGTAGCAAAAATTTAGTATAGATTTTGTATGTCAAGTTTTACTTTTGCACGAGTCACATGATGTTGTTTTTTCTGCTAAACCGCGATCAGCATTTTTCTCTTCTTCCAACTTGTATTTCAAATACAAATACACATACAGGCACAAATGCTGGACTAATGCTGGTCTAATTGCAGCACTGGAGCCCCAAATCATCTCTTAGAATGTTTTTCAGAAAACTTAATCGTGTGGACAGGCAGAGTGAACTAATTATCTGCACGCTGTTTTCCCAGCCAAAGCTGGTAATTTAGTAGCAATTGACCTCCTGCAGTTTGCCAGCAAATGAAAACATGTAGGCCAGTCTGCTAACGAGGGGACTGAGGACCCCAGGGTTCATCCAGACCCTGCTCTGCACAGTGGACACAGAACCTCTCACTTCAGTTCCAATTTACCACTTTACTACCTCCAGGGGAGACATCATCGTCCTCACAGTGTGTAATGACTTAAGTTAGCTCCAGCAGAGGAAAGGCCTGTTGGGGGAACAACTCAATACTATGATTGTCTGGAAAACAGGATGTAATCCTTTTTCAAGTTGGTTCACTGATGGCAAGTGGCCTCAATGACTCCAGCTGGACTGTGCCTTTAAAACTAAAGAGTAGGCTGCAGCTCCACCATTCATTATATTTCATGTAACATTTTTCCGGTCGTTATACAAATACGGATTGTTTTACAAATACTTTTCCCTGTCTGTGAGGATTTTACTATTGGCAGGCTGAGAAGCCTATGATACCGTTCACAACATCATGGTTACAACCTCTCCGGTGAAACCCAGACTGATGAGCTTCTAAGTCTGTCGGTCAGCAAGCATTCCAAGGACTTGTACTGCAAAACGTTGGCCTCTGTCCTTCTATTTACAGCAAAAAAAAAAAAAAAAAAAAGATAAAAAGAAAAGAATGAAAATGCCTCTATTTATTTTTCTTAATTTTGCATGATAAAATTGATTTTATGGAGACAGTGCTATTACTGGTCAAAACATGGCCAAAGACCATTATTAGGCATTTTTTCCACCCCCTTTTTATCCACTTGTTGCCATCTTGTCACCATGTTGTCACTTTTTAATGATGAAATGCCAAAAAAATATCAACATCACACTTCAGTTGAAATTCATTTCCAGTTTTTGATGTATCAGGGAAAAATATTGGCATTCACACCCCCTTTTGTTGACCTCTAAAGGGTGATTATGACGAAAAGGCCACTACTAACCTGTATAAAATCCAGAGCAAAGAAGTCATAGACTACCTGGTAAAGCTGCGGTAACTAGAGCAGCAATGCAGTAATTGCTACACCTAAACAATCTTGCTAAGCCAATTTCTTGTGTGACCTGATCATTTGTTGTGATGACATTTTTCAACTGCAGACTGTAATTTTCATTCTACCGTATTACATATTGAAATATGTAAACCAAACAGCCAACTAAAATTGCTAAGTTAATTTGATTCCCTAGCAGTGGCTCTGCCAGGTGAGTCTGTCCGTGGTCTACCGCTCATTTCAGCCTGCTGACAATGAGATGCAGTTGTCTTCCTGACTCTTGTTTTCACGTCTTCTCTTTGGGATGCTTTGTTGTAATTTCAAAAGAGAAAACAAGAAATCTCTCCTTGACAGACTCCGTAGATATATCCCCCCGAGTGATTTATGCTTTTGAATGTGTGCATTATGGATGTGTGTGTGAAGACAAACACAAAGGAATTTAAATGAATTTACTTTGTGCGGTTGCCTAAATCATTATTGTTGCTTTATAAAGGGTGAGTGGCTGCATCGTCATGATGTGTTAATGTGTGTGTGTGTGGCGGGGGGGGGGTGAGTTCACCACAAAGATTTGGTTTATGGTACAGCTACTGCAACTATATTTTATTACCAGCAGTTTGTGATGCCAGTAACTGGCTGCTGCAGAAGTCATCTGTCGTCAATGTGTTTGGAGCCCACTAACAATGAAAAAGACTTAATGAATGACCTTCACATTAGAGAACGTCCTTCATACTGCTGCAATTATCTGTCTCTGCTTAAATAATGTCTTATCAACACCTCCAGCTCCACCAGATACAGCAGACTGCAGTGTTATTGGGATTTCAATAGGGAAGTATACACCCCTATATGATAATACTGTGGTAACACTCGATTACTATATTGAGTAAATTACTTTAAGACTATCTGAGGGTTCTGAACCTGTTTTATTTCTGACTTTCTAAACTTGTGCACTTTAAGGCTAATTACAATATACTCCCTCAGAAGTGCTGTTCCTTTACAGTATCAAAGTGGTGGAAAAACTCCTGACAATCTGATAAATTGGGGTCTGTGTCGCCCCTTTTTGATTCCCTTTCAGAAACTAACCTATAGACAGAAACATTTATTGCTAGGTGAGTTTAGCAGCAGAGAAATGCTGGTAGAGTAACTGTTGTTGCTGCTGCTAAGTCCTCTTTCTTGAAATGTTGTTTTGTTAGCCCCTCTACATTTATAATCAGCACCTCAACACAAAATAGTGGCGTATTATTATTATTATTATTATTATTATTATTATTATTATTATTATCATTGCACAATTAAGAGAAATGTACTGATTATATATTAAAATTCAAATGGCCTATACTTAATCTTCATACTATGATTATATTTGTAAAATAAAGGCGTGATTATAATTGTCATGATGACATTTGATACTTTCCCCTGTAGAAATCCTCACTGATTGTAATTTCACAAATTTTATGTCAAAATACAAATTATAACAAATGTCTAAATAGTTCATCTAAACTGTACTTTAAAGTTGCATTATCATTTAATGTTTAACTTAATTATTTTCTTATTAGTATTTATTCCACAATTAAAAATTGTATAAATTGCACTCTTTATTATTTTTCTAAAAGCAATTATCAATGACTGCTTTCAGCCAGTATGATTGTTAAATACAAATTTACAGTAGTTCAAAATCAATACCAATTGAAAAAAATTCCAATTCATAAAAATACAACAATACATGGAGGCAACAGAAACAAATTTTTACATTAAGTAAACACAACAGTAAGTAGTATGTGTCTGGCCAACTGATTAATGCAAGTATAATATTTACTTTCTTTTATTTACTTTCGGTTTGGTTTCCACCAACAGCTAAAGGAAAAAATATGTGGCTCTTTAGCTGCTAAATGCTCCACTATGTTTATGTGTAGTAGTAGTAGTTTATCTTTCTGCTTTTTTTGATATTGCACAGATGTACAGTGTACAGTGGGATTTAAGCTTTTTCATTGAAAAACATCACTATGACAGAAGTGAGAATGAACCAAAACAGTGAAGTTGTAGGCTGGACAGTTAAAGAATGAGCTGAATTTCACTAAGAAGCTCTATTAATCAGAGAAGAGCTGCAGATTTGGGTGATAATTCTCTGTAGGCATATCACTATGATACACTATGATACACTATGGTAAAAATATAAATCATAAGAAGAATTTTGAGATAGACCTTATATTGAATTCTGCATACTTTACAGTATAATAGAAAACTTCTTAAAAAGCTTTAACTCCCTTGACAGTGTTTTCACTTCACTGCTACCCAATAATCCCTTAATTACCTCCTCTGAGGTATTGCTACAGTATGATACAGCATTTAATGTTAGGGCCATTTATTAAATTTTATTTTGGGCCAGTGACTTGGGTGTGTAAACATTATACTCCAAAGATGATATTATCTTTGAAAACATCAGCAGTTGCAGTTTGGACATGCTTGGCCTGCTTTGCACTGTGAGAACAAAATGAAGATCAATCTTCGGCACTAGCTCGAGCCAAAACACCATTTGAGTGTTTCCAGTGAATGTTCAGTCAGTACGTTGTTCACCTATTTCCCATGAAAGTCATTGTTCATTGTTGGCTGAAGGTAAACATTTGTACACTGAACTGAGACAACAGTGAAACAGATTGTATACAGAATAGTAGTCCGCTATTGTAATCAGAGGATGTTGCTGCATCCATGTCAACCCATAGACACATTCCTTATGCTTGCCCAGCCGTTGTTGTATTGAGCTGCCGTTCCTCATTAGTTTTGATTGGTTTCATTTTTTCCTCTGTGTTTAGACATCAATCATTGCCTCCTTTTACTGGATGTCTGCTGACTCTCAGCTGGATGTATGTTGTGCTTGTTTTTTGAGCCTTGCAGGTGGTCTGGTGTAAATCTATAGGGGATCAGAGAGAAACAAACAGAACATGAATTGCAATGATTTGTGAAGGTGGGAGTCTGGATGTATCTTGTGGATAGCTGTTTAACTTTTGGCCCACTGTTCTGGCAGCCTGGCTGCGTATGTTTGTGTAACTGGTTTTGGGTAGCATATCAGATTGAGAATACATCTGGCTAAATCCATCTTTTAATAAAAATTTACCAGTACCTGTATACCTGTACCTGTAAAAGACCCCAACTGATCAAACTTACAGGCATGTTAGTGCACAGACTCACAAGTGATGGTGTCTTTACTTTATCTAACTAATAGTATTTGTGTGAGGCCAATAGCTATAAAGCCTGCTCTGATTGCTCTTACTTAGGACACAGGAAACGACTATACTGCCTATCTGGATGGTCCAACTTATGATTTTTTTCTTCTCTAGGAAGTAAAATCATCCATCTTGAAGACTTCTGTTTTGTATGATTGATAGGGATGGAGGAGTACTAGGATGCGGCCTCTGGAACAACAAAAAAGAAAGATTTCAATGAAAGCCTACGGGAGAAAGAGAAGAAAGGGAGGGATTGTGTGTCAGAATGAAATGTCTGACATGCGGCTGAGTTCTTTCACCTGGCAGGGCCTGGAATGGCCTTGGCTCTGAAGTAAAGACAGTAGCAAGGGAGGGATGGAAAGAAAGAAGGGAGCGATCCTGTGTGGAAAAAGGAGGGTGGTATTGCCCTTCTTCATTTAAACAGACAGGCCAATTGAGAATTTTTTTTAAGTCAGTGCAATTACAGTGCTGTTCTCTCTGGAATTGCTAATGTAGTTCTGCCCCTCTAGCACTCACACACCTACGGATGGATATGTGGATGAAGAGGAGGAGAGGAAAGATGGTAAGACAGTGGAAGTGGAAGCCTGGACGGGTTGGCAAAGTGAGCAGAATCTAAGTGGTGCAGGAGTACCCGGGCAGACAGCATGGCACTTCTAATCACAATCAATCAATCCTGTGTAGAAATCAACCACCAAACTCCAGTAGTCTCTCACCTTTTCCCATCTTTTTCTCCAGGTCATGCAATTTACCGCTTTCACTTACACCCTGGATATCAGGTGGGAACAGAAAGGCCATACCACCAGTTGCACCGGCTGTTCTTAAATCCAGACATTTCCTAATTGACTAAGTGACTATATGTATATTTAAAAGTAAAAACAAGTTTTGCCAGGCAAACTAGTTCTTAAATAGGCAGATACAGATTAGTTGTTGATAAGTATTTATACTCATTAACTGCCAAGTATAGCTGTCATGTTCTGAACAAGCTATTATCAGAATTTCGCTACTATTTGACTAAGGTAAGATGAAAAGTATATCAGGTACCAGGGTCAACATTTCTGACCTGACGTTTGAGCAAAAAGCTGTTTACTAATGAATTAAACTGGAAAAAATGTCCATTTTATTTAACAAATAACACAATATGCAAATGACTAGGAAATCACATTGGTTGGCTTAGCCTAATCACTTGCCTCACTCTCAACATGAACACCACTAACTGTAAAAACATTCTCCATGTATTCATGAATGCATAATATTAGGACTACAGACATTTACAGTAAAACTGTAGTTTTTGGAAGCTATGCTACAGCTTGCAAAGCTACTGTGACTCTCTCCTTAATAGTTTTTGATTGGCTAGCATCACAGAACCTTGTGGCAACTGATTTACACATAACTGAAGTCTTCACTAGCTTTGACATGCTTAAAGTTTGAAAATGTGTTAATCACAAGTCTGAAGCTACAGTAGATATTAACTACAAAGAACTTAGGAAGAACATGACAAGGAACCTTAATGATGGCTTTATAAATAGCTGATGCAACCCAATTCAAACATGGGCTTAAGGAATAGTTAATAGTGAGATAAGGATTTCCAGCTGAAAACATATTCGAATCCTTACACATGAGTAAAATTTTGACCTGATGACATTAAAAAAAAAAAAAAAAACTAATAAAGCTACTGCCATAAAGGTATGACTGTTTAAAATGGAGGAAAAAAATAGCTAAGGAGAGAATTGCCAGCACCCTCTACTGAAATGGGATGACCAAAGACACCAGGCTAATGATGTTTTTGTTGTTTTATTATCTTTAAATCTCTTCACTTTGGTCAAGTATTAGTTTCTTATCTATGCTGCTCTACTGTATATGAGTTCCATAGTTTACTGCTCATAACTTTCAAGGCTTCTTCTCATCATTTCATTTTGCTTATTTAAAACAAGTGTTATTTTCTCCTTAAGAGCAGGCAACTATATTTACTTAGGTTTGTAGTTATATCTGAAACCTTTTTTTTTTTTTTTGCTTGTTTGTTTTTCTCATGATGGAGGATGTTTGTCTATATATGGAGGAAATGGATGAGAAGTCTATGTCATGATAAGACACGGCATTTCACACAGGCAACTTTGTAACACAGTATCTTTTTTCTGCTGTGACAGATCAGCGGGAATGAAATAAACTGTAAGTGTCTTTATTTGCGAATGCCACCCTTGGTTAGACACTCCACTGACCTGAGATAATCACTTGAGAAAGGGAACAATAGTTATGTGCATTGTTGCTCAGACTGTGAAAAGAATGAGCATGCTTGGCTCAGGGCCAGCCTTACTCAGTGACAAAAAGACTTAAACTAAATTTGTTTTTTTCATATTATAAATCCTACCGTGTCTCTTGAACCATTTCAGTTGACTGGACAAGGTGGGATTTCTCTGCATCAGTGAGTGCTGCTGTCTGCTGTAACAGTAAAAATCAGGGGGGAAAAAAAAAAGATCATGTAGAGGTAAGGGATTGCGTGATCCTAAGCATGTGTGTCGGTGAAATTTTGCCACTGGGCCTGTGTCACAGCGCCTTAGACCTTCTAATGAGCATGCACATGTATGTTGGTTGGGTAGTATATGCACACCACGCACCCCAGGCCAAATTGGCATATTGTGTGCTTACATATTCATAATAATTATATGGATTGCGTGTATTTTTGGGTTTACGCTTGACATTCTCTGTTGTTGCCCTCTGTGTAAACAATGATGCAATGTTGCACTTTGGGATTACAATAGTATTCTTACTGTTGTTGACAAATGCAAATTAAGTATACTATGTACAAGCAACATTCTTAGTCATTTCCCATTGTGGGTTTCAGTTCTTAGTTCTTCTTAAAACAATAATGAGACAACTGGACAAGAGAAAGAAAATTATTAACTGCAAGTAGACAACACTTTGGTGCAAACAGAAACTCTAACCTTCAACTTTCAGTTAACTACTGAATTCATATAATCAAGACTCCATGCTTACATGTCTGTAATGATATAACTTATGCAAATTCTTTTCAGTCCAAAGCAAAATTTTACGTAAACTCCCTGAACTTCAAATGCACTCATTGCTAACTGTTTACCTGAGTAGGCAGCTAATCAACCATAGAACCACAGAAAGCAATGCAAAAATATGCCCTAATTGGGCACAGTTTCTCTAATTTTTGTTTTTGTTTGTGCCTTGCAATTAGGAACATTTCAGCTGCCAGTTGGTCTGTATAGGGTGTTTTTGACTGCACGCTTCATAATTTGAATCACAGCATATTGCAATCATACTTATATTAAAATGGATCAAACAACCTCTCCTCCCTTGTAGCAGATATACAAGGATTTCCTTTCCACATTTATCAGAATGAACTGAAAACTCAAAAAAAAGAAAAACCTCATCAGCAGCTAGCACTCACAAGCTAAGATTGGGAAGTTGTGTGATGATTCTTTTCAAGGAAATGTTCGTAGCGCCAAAGGAGGTTGGTGCCGGAATTATAATTGTTGATCATTCTTATGATGAGATTCAGAAACAGCTGGCTGCTCAAAGTAATTTTCTGGACTTTTGTTTGCTCTGTGCTCTCTGCACTCACATAAAGTCTGCACACACAGAGATATAAGACAGAAGAGTGGCAAGAGGCACGAGAGTCGAGGTGAAGTTCATCTCTGGACACCCCCCCCCATTACTGAGACCTGCACACACACTGCTCCATAGATTCCTTCAGTGGTTTTGTATACAGCTATCTTAGCGATTACGACAGTTTCCCAATGGCTCCAGCAAAGGGTCTGTTAGCTAATGTGCTAATGAAGACAAATGGAGGTGATCTTTCTGTTCTCAGGATGAGTCTTGGTTGCAGAGAAAGAGAGTTGAGGGGACATAGAGAGAGATAGTGACGGTTAAAGACAGGACGAGAATGATAAAAATTTATCCAGAGTGTCTTTGTTTTTTAGCCACATCATAACCCCATCCTCCCCATGTCTGACACAGAAGCACCACGCCTTGCACCATTCAGGTCCTGTGCCTGCTTGTCAGTGAAAGCCTGTTAAGCTCTCTCTAGGACGCACTTAAAGTGTCTGAAACAAGGCAGGAAGAGCATCAGACGCTCTTCATATGAAAGACAGACGTTCTGAAGACTAATTAGGGTTTTTCTGTTCAGTATTACAGTGTTTCGGTTGGATGTGGTACAAACACACACTCATCGCTGTGCTGTTCTGAGGACTATTTGTGTGTCATAAAGCAAAGTAACATAATGACACAGGCCCATTACACACGGTATTTAGAGATTAGACTAACACTGTGGTTTTGTGGTCGGAGTCGTGCTGATGGTAACCATGTGGGCCAGAGGATATACATACTTAGACTGCACTGACAAATAATGGGATAATGGATTCCAACATACCTGATCCATGATGAAGTGCCTGTTTGATATTTACTGGAAAGGCGGTGGTTACGATGAGCTGTGATAGAGGATTGCCCAGTACTGTTGATTTCATTAATTAGTAAACCGAGATGTAGAAACAACATATCTACTTTTATTATTTAAGTTAGTAATGTTTTTTTTTTTTAATCTACTTTTATCATCTATTTCATCACTCTATGTTAGTCAAAAAAAAATCTAACTAGTCTGAATTCCTATGCTGAAGTTAAGTTAATGAGTGCTGCTAAGAGCTCCAGCTAAGACACACTTACTTACTTTCACACTTAAAGCATGTTTAACAGACTCAGAAAGTACTGGACAGCTATGAGGTGTAATTATAACAGTTTGTTTGGCTGTAAATGCATGAACACATCTAGCAGACTCACTGTGGGCAACAAAAACTTGATTAAGTGTCTTATTTTCTTACATTTGTGCCCGCAGGCAAGTTTATTTGATGAGAAAGCAATTGGAGCATTGTCAACAAAATATAATCACTAATATGACAACCTCTTAGTACGAGTTGATGTGATTATTTTCAACTGTGCAAACATAACATTCCTAGTCTAAGAAGCACATATAATTGTTCACTTGCTCACATCAGCAGCATTTCCAATTCCTTTTTAGTCACGAGTTTTTCAAGTTTGGTTTTCTTATGCACAGAGTAAAGGGAACTGTCTAACAGTTTCTATAAAGCTTTTTAATGCTCCATAAGCTTTCTTGTTAATACTTGTTTATTAAGCATTAAAAGCCGGCATCCAATATGTACTTTAAAAAATATGACTTTTTTTCAGCCAATATTATCAAAGACAGTAGTAAATCTAAAATAACCTATTCTGCGGTTGTTATGACAAAAGTTTATCTCTGCGTCTAATGGTTCTCTTTAACACATTACACATTGAGGAAAGCATTTCTTGACACTACTTTAAAGCTCACATTAATTTAAATTTCTTGCGGTTGAAAGGTTTGTCTCATGATGTTTGACAAATGAATAGTTATATAGTACGAAATGTTCAGCTATGTTTCCAGTGGGCTTGTAATCTACTTTTTAGTGTTGCCACAAACAAAACAAAATTTCCATTAAGGCTTCCAGTAAGGAATTAGCCAGTACACTCTGATGTTTCCACAGAAGGTCTTACAAATGCAGTTGAGATTAAGTTTGCAGATGTGTGCCACACCCATAGCCTTGGTTTTCACCAGGCTTGCCAGATTTTCAGCTTCACAGGTGAGACTAGAAGCAGATGACAGAAACCAAGAAATCCACATAAGAATGGTTTAAAATGGCAGACAAAGACATTACTATTAAGATGTTTGTATTACATCCTGTTCTGTTTTAGCTTTAGCTTAAAACTGGTCAATCTCATAGCAGCACATGCTTTATTTCATCCATCTACAAAGCATATTAGTTCTCATGTTGTTCTGTGGCCTCATACTTCATGTGGTCAAAGCCCCATACACTTTTCCTTCACAAATAAATCAGCCCTATATCCTTAATTAAAATGCTCTGTGTAGGCCGAGAAAGTGTAATTTAATGAGTAGGTGCTGAAATAATCATATTAATGTAATATAATTACTCTGTACACGAGACTGTTCAGTGTCACTCAGTGCTCCAGCTGCCTTTTTTCTGCCTAACTGCTTCACTGTCGCTCAGGTAACCTTAACAGCAGCTGTGATTAATGAAAAAGGAACACCTCATTTAGTAGCTATGGCAGGGAGCAGGCAACAAGTGTGTGTATATGCGTGTATGTGTGTATGTGTGTGGGTTTATGCTTTCTGATTTCCTTTGTCTACCATTTTGTCTTGTCTTCTTCTCATGAGAACCAGAAGTAAACACTAAAGTCTGGCGCAGGACACCACACCTTGTGTGGATCTTAACGGCGAATGAATGTTTGTGCACACTTGTCTGTGTGTGATGGCATGTATTCATATGCATTTGTTGCATATGTATGTTGTGCAAAAAATGTATAAATATGTGTGTATAAATCTGTGCATATAAATATGTATCTTCAGGAAAAAATGTGGCAACAGTCTAGACAACACAGATATGCCCAATAAGAGTGAGAGATCTGTAGAGCCATGGACCAATTAGATGCTATTATGGAAGCTGTGTGATACTGTCACGCACACAAACACACACGACTTCAGGGCCTGTACTCTATCATCTGTATAATTAAGGTGCTTTTCTCCTGAATATTTTAGTTAAATGTCTCTGCAACAGAGCAGCAACAGACCTGACTGTCTTTCCAATGAAGACTGCTACTCTCAGAGTGAAACCATTAGAAAGCATACAGGCGTGCATAGATACAGATTACAGTGGCTAATATCCCCTTTATGCCATTTGGCTGATGTGTAGAACTTCATGTTTTCATGTTTGGAGCTATAGACAATGTCTTTTAGTCCATAATACTACATGTTTTTAGCCCAAATGATACACTTCAGATACACCTTGAATGCACCTTGAATGAATAAACTTCTTCATGTGTGATTTTGTACACTGATTTATTTTATTTTGTTTTACTAGTTTTTTTTTTAAGCTAACTAGTTGAGATGCGACATGCTGCCTTATTCACATTTTAAAATTTATGAATAAAATGCAAAAACTGCATATGTTTTTGAAGTCAATTGCATTTGCACCAAGGACTTATTAGGCAGTTTTAAACCCCAACGTAGTGTGTGTGTGTGTGTGTGTGTGCGCGTGCGTGCGTGTGTGCGCACGTGTGTGTTTATGTGCATGCACATGTGCGTGAATCTAATCCTATAACAGATGGAGGAGGAACAGAATCCAAGACAATACTGGCAAAAGGAGGAGCAGAGGCAGTGAAATGGAGGTTAAGTCACTGTCCATCAAAGATTGATGAGAGCTGATTCTATGATGGACGTTATCCTGTATTACGACAAAATTCCTTCCCAGAAAACACATTCTTTCACTTTAGCTAATTATCTCATTCAATACTTGGCTGCGACTCTTATGTTGCAACAGTATGAAATTACTTTATTAATACAGTCAAATTAGTGAAGTATTCTGCTTCCCACAACTGTTTTTTTCACAATCAAAATTAATAATATTTAACATTAAATGATACAAAATTACTACTGATTCCACTAAGAGAGAGAAAGGTCAGAGAGTGATAGAGTTACTTTCTGCTTGTTTGCATTTTTGTGTGTCTCCTCGTGACAAAACCTCAGTGCCAGCCATCAAGGGGACCAAATGTTGTTTCCTCCCTCTCTAATTACTGGCTTTTATGGTTTAGCTGTGTTTAGTTGTCCTCCAGTAAATAAACCCTCATGTCAGACTGTTTTGTTTCAGGACTTCCCCCAGTTTGAGGCCTTAGGGGCTAAATGTGTTGCTAGGTAGGACAGTATTGTTCATTTTTAGAGGTATGATCAACAGCATTCACATATAGTAAAATGTCTTTCATTCTGTTGTCTGTCACTAATTGTAGATGTAAGTAAGTGGCAAACCTTTAACTAGTTTATATGAAGGCTTTGCTCTTCTGGTTAGCCTTTCCCAGGAGAAGATTGTAAGGGATGTGGGAAGTTACATGTCTGGCATTTTGCTGGCTAACTAGGTTGAACTGGGTGGTATGCATAAGCAAAAATGTCAACTCTGGCAGAGAAAAAGGCACTATGAGAAATTTTAACTTCTTCTACAGTGAAGAAAGCATTAAGTCTTTACTGTGCAATGTTTAACTGACTAGTTGTCTCAATAATGTGCAATACAAAAACACTACAGCAATTAATGTATAACACAAATTACTTTCAGGCAGACACTATTCCCAAAAAAAACATTTTTTATGTAGTGATACTGGATTTTGAATACAGGAATAAAGTGTTTTATTTTAGTATTATTATTTTTATTTGAGAAAATAATTTAAGTAATGTTCCCACCCTGTTTTTTTCTACCATGTTGATGCTTTTCTCAAGGCACAACACAAACGTCTGCTCACACTAGGCATGTGTGTGACCGTGGATTTGTCCAATGCTCTTTCCAGGGCAGAAACAAGCTTGCAAAAAAAAAATAAATAAATAAATAAATAAATAATTGAAAAAAAAAAAAAAAATATATATATATATATATATATATTTATTTTTTTAATTAAAAAAAACAAACAAAACTAAAGGGTGTAGTGACTGGTGCAGCAACTTTGTCCAGGTTTTACTGAGTAAAATAATTTAAAAAGAGAGGTCAAATCTTTCAGCAGTTCACTGTAATCCTATCTTTCGTGATAAAATGAGCCCATAATAGCCAACCCCAAATCAACTCTCCTTCCTGCCAGTCTCTTCCCACTACAGTAGCAGCATGATGCGACATGATCATTGCTGAATTTGAAAAGACAGAGAGTGGTTCGTAGTGGGTGAGAGGCCCAGCGCTGTCTCATGGGACCCTGGTATGGCAGGTCGTCTATCTGAGTAGCCTCCCACATGCCACTAAGAATGAGAGGGAGACTTTGCCACATGAACCATAACCCAAATAATCATTCGTGCAAATACATGGGGAACTTGATTTCATTGTGCAAACGGGCACACTCAAGTAGACACATTCATCATGAGATAATAATAAGCACTTCTTGTGTGATGCTGATATTAAGGTCTTTTTCAAATTCAGTTCATTTGCCTGAGGCTGAGTCTCAAACTTTGACCAGAGATTGGTTGTAACTGTGTGAAAAAAAATGCAGTGTTTGTATTTAGAGGCCTCAACTTTGTCTTCTTTTAACGTATTTATCAGTATCATTGAACTCCTGAAGGGAGATAAGTAGCGTTATCCCTACTAAATGGTACAGAGTACAGTGTGGCCCAAATAAATACTGTGTGTTTATTCAATTTCTCGGTAAAAATGGAGCAAATGGTGCTTGCTGAGAAATATCAGTTTCACATAGTTTTATATCATTATTCTGCCCAAATAAACACACAACAAATTATGTCATAGTTTTGTTGTAATACACAATTGTGTAATGAAAAAAAAATTGCACTATGATTTTGCCATAATGAGAACAACAACCGGGCCACTGTAATTTTCTACAGTTGGAGAATCCCCTATAGCAGTGCAAGAAAATAGAAGGACAAGGGTCAAGGGTGGGTGAGGAGTAATGGCGCTAGCGATGGTAAGAAAGCCTTCCTGGTATGATGTTTGGTGCGAGGGGGGTAGTGTTACATGCCAGCAGCTTGCTGGCTTCTCCTCCTTCTGTATGCTGTGAATATGGAGGAACGTGCCGTTTCCAAACCGCAGGGAGGAAGAGGTCAATGACAGCAAGCAGTAAATACAGTCAGCCTATCTGTTTGTTTGTTTGTTTGTGTGTTTCTGTGCGAGAAGGCAAGGCCTTGGCAGCTTCAAACCTTGTCCTAAACAACATCTGTTCTGCGAGTTTAGAGCGTTACACAGCCATGTCAGGACACATCATGACTTACAATTGCCGCTCTAAATCAATATTTTCCTCCATCTCATACTGGATTGTTCCACTGGCTAGAGTTCAAGAATGGTCAAGCACTCATTGAGAAGGGGGGAAAAATGTTGGAGTGGATAGATGGGAGGGACGAGTCGAATTTTTCCAATTCACCACAATCAGAAACAGATTTTCAGCAATTTGTCTGAACTTGCAGGTTTATTGTGTAAAAACAGTGCCTCTCAGACAACCAAATGACAACAATTACTCCTGATTATGTTTAATTGTCAGCATGAAGTTCCTCTATATGCCGCATTATAGTCACATTCACTAATACTGTAATACTGAGCTTGTAATCAATAAAAAGTTTTTTTCTTTGTTCACTGTTGCTATTCTTTACTTTACTGGTGAAAATATTTTAATTTTCAACATTCAGTCTCATTGTAACCTCAATTTTCAACTTGTAAGTTCTTTTATAGTAAAAGTGCTTGTAAACTGTAGTATTATTCAAACTAAAATTAAAAATTTCAAAAATCAAAATCCAGTATATGCATAATACTGTCAATTACCCATGAATAAGTGGCACAGTATTTTAAAATAAATCCAGTTGTTTTTCCAGAAAGTCCCTCATTGAAACTAAATGATCATATATGTAAACTGCAAGTCCAAAAAAAAACTGACTTTGAACTGATTTTTAGTGGTTGGGCCTTGGTATTAATCTATTTCAGTGTGTAATAAGTGAATTAGTGAGATGTAGAAGATGATGTATGATGAAGGCTGGCACGTCTAAAACCTGCTGTAAATCCACATGCCACAGCCACTTAATAATGCGGCCAGAGACCTCTGGCACCATTCTTCACTGTATACACTGACAACCTGAAACTCATAAATCTCTCTGAGTTTGTTGTTGAGTCATTTGTTCTAAAATATCTACATTAAATGCTCCGTAAAAAATGCCCCAGTTAATTTTAAAGGACTTTTGAACACATGAACGCATTGCCAACTACATAATATACTGAGCATGACGAATAATAAAAGAAAAGACTTTCCCTAAAAAATGCAATAGCGTGTGAAAGCAATGCTGCACACGTGTAGCAATTTTTCAAAATGTAGTATATAATTTGCATAGTCTTAGACACCAAAAATTTAGCAATGTTCCCTACCGTGTCCTAATGGTTTGTGTAATCATTCTTCTAAAAAGAAAAAAAGGAAAACATTCATTAAGTTCAGTCAGTGAGAGCATAACATTAGAATTAGTTAAACAAGGTGACACTATGATTTTTGGCATCAGCTTCAATATTTAAAAGACGCGGAAACATGCCAAACATTTAAATATGCTAAGTAAATTTATATAAATATATATGTGTGTGTGTGTGTGTGTGTGTGTGTGTGTGTGTGTGTGTATATATATATATATATATATGTGTGTGTGTGTGTGTGTGTGTGTGTGTGTGTGTGTATGTACATACACACACACATATAGCCTTTTGTAAGAAAAATTAAGACACTTCTCTCTTCTCTGAGTGAGACCTCCTGCTGCAAATGATCATAGTTACATTCAGGAAGTTTTAAAATAATTTGACTTTTGTAACAGTTTCTACAAATGTAAGTGTAGCCGTGTTGTTTGACTTTTCTCATACATCAGATGACTTCTCAAGCTCCAGCCTTCAACCCCCCACCACAACAGCTGGCGTCTCAGCGAGGGCCCAGACCTTACACAGCTTTTCAGTGTCGATCAAGTATTGTGGTATCGGGGTCCCTAATGGTCCTCACAGAACCAAATAAAATAACACAATATGGCCATTCAAAACAACGAATAAACATCGTCCTACTGTTGACGATCACTATAACATGGAAAACAGTATAAACAAAATCCATGTTTTTTCAAAGGTAAGCTACTGGTTGTGTCTTGTACTTTAAAGTTAATTACATTTGACGTTATAAAAATAAAATAATTAATTATATAAATAAGTTTAAATATGACCTCAGTCTTTGGTTTCCATAAGCCATGAAGTGTAGCAACTACAGATTTTTTTCTGTATGCCTTTCAAAAACTCATTGTAAAATATAATAGAACTAAATGGCCTCTATTTGTCCCAAAACATGGTTGTAAACACATTTCTCTGCATTAGAAATGACAGGGTCCTGTTGGCTGTTCCAGTTTTTAGATTTAAAGCAAGTGGGAAATATTGGTTGTTCTGCAGTCCAAATATAACCAAGCCGTTCCTTATGTATGATCCAAAAGGACAGGCCACTTTTGGCTATTTTATTAAAAACATCAGCTTCTTGTTGGCTATTTTACAGTGTTACTTCAAAAAGGGAGAAAAAAAAACCCTACATTTGATTTATTCTCACAGAACAAGGGCCTCTGGGTTCTGTATTCATCTGCTGTACTTCTACTGGGCCAGACGCAGACTAAGTGATACTCTGATATACAAGCAGTTCACACTTTTCCTTTTAACAACCAAATCAAATGACTTTATTATTTAACTAACTACCTGAGAAAACCAAAAAGAAAAATAGGCCTAGAGTAAGTGGAAAGTGCGTAGGTAAATGTGATTGAATTATTACAGTGGTGGGTCGGAGTAACATATGCTGTACAGCCTTTTGTCCCCAGACTGGTTTCTAAGACTTCTCTTAGCCTCTGCTCTCTGTTTTAGTAAATCAAGTTTCGCATCATTTTGAATCGCACCGGCCTGTAAAATATGCCGAATAGCTGACTTGGTCGTTCACGTCAAGGAGACGCCTGTGGTTCGGGATCTAAACTGACCTGTGGTGAACTTGCGGGCTGTGCTTTGCTCTCTGTCAGACTCTGTAGGACCCAGCGGAAAACTGTTCCGGCCGGAGGGAGACGGAGCAAGAGAGAGGGAGAGAGCTGAGTGGAGAGGAGACGCTCTCAGATCAGTCATTGGCTTCATGGAGTTATGCACCTCTGATCCGCCGCCATGGATTGCAATCCGCGATCACTCCTTTTCATTTTACCTCTTTTATTGTCCTGCGTTATTCCTGCGTTTCCCATCATCTACCCCCCCAATGAAGGTAAGGGAACTCTCAGTCCGCGGACATGTGTGTGTGTGTGTGTGTGTGTGCGTTACCGTGTGTGTGTGTGTGTGTGTGTGTGTGTGTGTGTGTACGCGCGCTCATGTGTGCATAAACGGTGCGCCACGGCTCGCGTCGGGGCCAGTGCTGCGCGCTCGCCGCAGACTCGCCACCGTCCGAATTACAGTGATGACCAAACAAGATGATCCAAAAGCTCGCTAGGGTGACACCGGTGATCAACGAAAGCCGGGATCCGATCCCCAAGAGGCAGTGATTAGACACTGAACTTGAGAATAGACCCAAACAAGCAGACGGGGCAGCCTAATTCAGGATAACCTCGCGAACGGCGGGGTAAAAACAGTTGTTTGAATTGGAATGAACCCGGCGATGGCGGGGAGGCTCCTGTAGCGGAGTTGTCAGGGGGAGAAAAAGATGTGAATGAAGTCCGCTCTCCGCGTTTCCGTGAGGGGCTCATGTGGCTCTGTTTTATCCAAGAATCCGTTTGGGGTAGACGCCCCGGTTGGGCTCACAGTCACACCGACAGAAAGGCAGGACATAGAGGATGAGCGCGGTCGCTTGGTGCGTAAAAACGCGGATGTGTGTGGGGTTTTTTTAATTATTTTTTTTTTTATGGTTTTGACCTGAATTAAAACCAAAGCAGTTGAATCTTTTGCCACTGTGGCGATCTAGTAAGTGTCCATTTTATAAGTCATGTAAAGACTGTGTTTTATAAACCATATATTTAAATGCCATGTTTCATTAAAGAGGTAAAATCAAGGCGGTTAAATCCACTTATTTTCGGGTCAAGCTTCTCTAACAGCTTTGTTTTGAAATCCGGCAGATTGAGGCAGACCGGTCTCCTCTCTCCACACAGTCACTTCTTCAAACATGTTAAACTTCGCTGGGGACGAGTGAAACAGTCTCCTCTCCGACACCGACAGATTTGCTGAACTTTCCTAAAACGTCCCTAAACATTGCCACTTTCCATGTCCTATTAATAGCCTGCGTGTTAAGGTTGAGGTGCGTTGTAGCGGGGGTCAAAGGAAAAAAAAAGAAAAAAGGTAAGACGCGTGCTGAAGGTGCTCTGAGTTCCGTAGGTTCAAAGTACATACAGGGGGGAAATTCATGTGAGTGAGGATTTGGGTCACACTATCCATAGGGACATGGTTTGGTGGATCACAATATTCCCTGTAAGAAATATAACGAAGAAAAACTCACATTACAGAACACTTATAGTTCCCTCCTTCTAAAATGGTATTTCACCATACTAACATAGATTTGTAAGATGTGATTGATAAAGTAAATAAACAATCTGGCGTAATCTACAGAAATCGTTGTTTCTTGTCCTTCTGCATCCCACACAGAGAAGTGTAGGGAAGTAAATAAATAAGTAGTTAAGTTGTCCTGCTGGCGTGGGATGAGGTTAGAAAGTTTTGGTCCATAGGCTGTCAAAAGACTAGTCCTGATCCAACAGACACGTCTGGACAATCTGAGACAAGCGGTTGTTTGTCTCCGTTGAATTCATTTGTGATCCACACTGACGAGGTCTCCCGTAACCAAACTTGTTTTATTTCCTTTTCATTATAACCAGTTCGGAACAGATCAACATACACTGGGTTCTTTGAACAGATTCAAATCTGAATTCTGTTTTCGTTCCCTGAACGGGTGGTCTGATGGGTGCAGGACATTAAAGTGCCTTGTTTACAGTTGTGTCTTTTTTGCGCGCCACGTCCTTTGTCAGGAAGGGACTGTGGTCCTGCTGCTCTCTGCCCAGCTGTCGTTGTCGTGCAGGGGGTCAGCAGCTTTAATGGGATGATATAAAGGCAAGAATCGGAAGCGTTTCCGTGAAAAACAAGTGAGAGAGTGACTGAGGCAAGGTCAATCAGGCCTCCTGCAAATCTTACCCTTGCCCTTAGATCCCCTTAAAAAATTATACACACACAATAGTTTAGATTTGAGTGTTTTAATGTAATTTAAGGCCAATGGACTCAGAGTATGAGAAGACCACATGAAAACCCATCACCCTAAGAAAATATACAGTAGTGTAATAGTAAGAGTGTGTCTGGTTCTCTGTGTTTCAGTGTGTCAGAGAGAGGGAAAGAGAGAGACCTGACCAGTTTTCGTGAGTGCGTGTGAGTGAGAGAGATAAAAAGGAGAGACAGATAAATCCTCCATCTAGTTTGCAAGTTAGTGGGAACCTCAAAGGTGTCAATAAGAGAAAAAAAAAACAAAACAAAAACAAAAACAAATCAGACAATTCAGCGTTCCAAGACATAAATCTGCCAGAGAGTGTCAGTATCGAGCCGCCTCGTCTCTGTATTAGGATACAAATTCATATAGACTTCTCCACCGCAAATATGGATCTTCAAGAACAAATCACACACTTAACCGGTACAGCGCCGGTTCTCCTCCATCCGCGCCCGGCGGCGTTGGCGCGTCGTCCTGTTTTCTGGCCGGATTAAGCTGCAGTTTCCAGCCACAGTCAAAAATGAACAGGTCCTAGTATTAATTGCTGCTCACTGGGAAGTAGCGGAGTAACAGAGACAATAAAACTAAAATAAAGTTACTACAAACTCACAGATGAGTACTACAGTCTCCTTTTGGAACAAAGTAAAAGCAAAGTCTGGTCAATGTAACTTGTAATTGCACGTACGGTTGTTTCTGTGGTTTTTAAATTGACTAAAATTGTAGTCAGCAGTCTTTGACAGTTGGAGAATACCAGATTTGGGACTGATTAACTTAATGGTTTATAAAAGCCACTTTGAAACTTGGAAAACACGCGAGGGAGCGTGTTCTTTTTCTAAAATTATATTCATGTTTATAATGAAACACAGTGACCAACCTGATAGCTCACGAACCTTTTTTCCCTATTTTTCCTCTTTTTTATACCTTACACCAGTCGTTTTACTTGTGCCGGGGTGTAGGCCAGTGTTCACTAGTGAAGTATAAGGAGAGTTGCCCTTTTTTCTGTGAACAGACGGCCGCTGATCAAACCCAGCCTGCAAAGCGCGCAGCACATTATGAGAGAGCGCCGAGAGCTGACCGAGGACGCCTGTCTGGAAACTTTAAAATCGATAATCATAAAATGATCACATATGGATTCCTCAAAAAGAATAAAGCATCTTACATGGGATCTATCAGTATATTCGCGATACAATCAAAGGCGTCATTAATCATGGACTTATAATGTAATAAATTCATTCATGACTTAGTAAGTAGGCCCGAAGGGAAAAAAAAAATATCATGGGAAACAAAACCTCAACTACGGCAAACTCATGTTATTATTTTATTATTTTCCTCCCCATTTATAAGGAGACCAGGAGTCTAGTTATATTTCTTTCAGTCTTCTGGCCCTTCTCGGCACCATGCCTCAACCAACATTTTTTATGATAGCATTTACCGTGTGGCTTTCATTAGGTCGCAATGATCCTTCGTAACAGTTTTGGGAAAAGCTGAGGGGAAAAAAAACAGAGAAAATCCCCGAGATATCCTCTAGACTCATTTCAACTTTGGGCAGATATTAGATGTCGTTTAATATTTTCCACATTTAAACGAAAAAAACAAAACAGGTAGTTGGTTGCTTTTGCTCTGGTGCAGTCTGCCCCTCTTGCGTGGTGTGACATTGGCCCGCTGCGAGCGTCGGGAGGCCTCTGATATATTTAGCCGGCGGTAGTGAGGCTTGGCCCGCGGAGCCTGGCGCAGCATTCCCGCTGGGAGGAATGGGCGTTTGTGAGCCATGGTAACTTTCAGAGGTGCTGGAAATGTGCTTACACATGCACCTCCTGTAGAAACAACACCCCTCCTTTACATAAACCTTTCGGCATATACTTATATGTGTTTTTACCAAACGCTGAGTCAAAGATCGAGAGTGGCATCCTCGCTTTGACAGCAGGTGGTTTAGGCATCAGAGTTTGTTTGTTGTTTTGTTTTTTGTTTTTGTTTTTTTTTGTTTTTACCAAGATAAGGTTTTGAGTTTTGTGCGTCTTTGTGTTAGTGCCTGTTGGTTGATGTGTAAACGTATAAGATTATAGAGTATGTCTGCAGGAGTGCTGGATGCCTTTACGTGAGTGTTAAAGTCTGTGTGTATAGAAGGCATATAAGTATCAGGTATGAGAAATAAATAAATAAAGAAAGAAAGAAAGAAAGACAGAAAGAAAGAGGAATGGGGGCAGAGGGGTTGGGCAGGCAGCAGCAACATCAGACAGAGTGACTCTGTACTTGAATAATTCATAATGGGAGGTGAACACTTCACCCTTTAACACAGACACAAGTCGCCTTGCTTTGCCTGCACTGCGGCCTGCCAAGTTTCACATACACAGAGCCAGACTGCAAAGACAAAAGCCCCTCCACTTTGTTCACTGTTAGATGGGAGACACTAGAAGAGCCTGTGCATGTGTCTATTCTATTCTATTCTATTCTATTCTATTCTATACCAGCATCTCTGACAAACAGCTTCTCTTTTCACTCATCCAACATTTTAATTTAGTCTCTGGCTGAGGATTAAATCTCCATGTACATATTGACGGGGTGTGTTAGTAAGTGCCAGAGATTAAGGGAAAAAATAATGGATTATTGACTTAAGGATTGCACCAGACAGTCATAATGGTTAACCAAGCCTTTAAATTATGAGTACATAGACATCGAAGTAGGCACCCTGTGGATCTTTGCTGCAGTGTTTTTATGTTAATATTTCAACATATGCTATGCCAAGTGATACTAGGTCACTAGCAAATGAAAATATGAGAATTAATGCTACATGGCAGTGGTCTTAAACTGTATTTTTAAGGTGCTCATTGGGCTTACTGGCTGGATGGTGCAGTATCCCATCATAAACACTTGCAGGTCATTCTGGTTACCTATGGCGTCGTGTCTTCTACTTCTGTTTTCTTGGGGTCAGTTTATGTGTGTGTGATGGTGGCCTAGGTATGCACCTGTTTCTACCTCTGTGATGTTTTGCTCCCTCCCAGACATGCTGGCTCAGTTTGCTATTAATACTCCTAGTTCCCGTTTAGAGGCACTCCCTGATGGGGCAGGGGCTATATGCTTGGCTGACGCTAGCTTGCTAACTGCGTGTGTGTGTGTATGTTTGTGTGTGTGAGTGTGTGCGTGTGCGCGTGGGTGTGTTTGTGTGTCTGCGGGTGTGTGTGTGTGTCAAAGAGAGCCAGAGAAAAAAAGTAAGGAAAGACTCTCAGCAAATGTTTGTGTTTTCTCTTTTTTGTGCTTGCTTGAGTGCACATATTCGGGAATATGTGCATGTATGCATACAGTATATGTTTATCTGTTAAAATATGTGCGTGTGAATGCTTTTCTTTTTGTGTGTGGATGTTTTCACATTATTTTGGTACATATATGTGTCTCAGTGTGTCTTTACTCGTTCTGTTTCTTGGATGGGGGTACATGCTTTGGCTTGATTCTTGGCTTCTTTGTAACTGCGCACAGTCTGAGTGTTTATGCATGTATTTGTGAGTGTGCATGTGTGAATGTGTGTGTGTGCTTGTTTGCGTGTGTGGGTGCTTATTTCCCCAGCCAAGTGCAGCTGGAGGGAGCTTTTTCCTCCTGCAATATGAAAGCCATCTAATTTTCTGCTCTCAAATTTCCCTGCTCGGCTCAATTTGAGTGGTGGGCTCGGCTCGTTGAGAAATGTAAATTGGAAGCAATGGCCCTGGATGCTGAGCTACTATTATCTGACGTGAACAGACAGCTTCATTAGAGTCTAATAGGAATGTGTCTACTGCCACTCAACTGGTTTAGCGTGGCTGGAGCTTAGGTGAGCTTCAATTTAGTTGCATTTTGAGTCTTGAATTTGATAAAAAGGCTAGAAGTCTGTGTGCGTCTTTCTTTCTCTGCTTTCCTTTCAGCATTTTTTTTGCCACATTGGCTGATAGCTATCAGACTTGCCTGAAAAAAATGGTGATTTCCATCTCAAAGTTTATTCAAAAATATGAAACAACAATTAGTTCATTGAACAGTCAAATCATTCCTCTCTGCAAATTTAGTTTGTGCTACCTTTGAGGCAAAAATCTCTTGACTAAAATAGTTTTCATAGTGCAACATCAGTCTTTCAGGACACACAAGTTCTCTCTTTGATTGTCTCCGGTCATGTGTACACTCTTGCTTACTCAAGCTTTGAATGGGAGAATACAGGGAGGTTGTATTCTTCATATTTTCACAGTGAATAGAGTTGCAGCTGCAGGGCCTTACTGCACTGCTGTTTCATTTTGCTGTGTATGTGTGTGCTTTCTTGGGTAATTGTTGGATAAGTGTGTGCTTGTCTGTGTGTGTCTTTAGCTATGAACAGATTTACTCATTGGGATGAAGAGAAAGAGGATGAGTCAGTATCAGGGTCTAACTAAGAGGGAGAGATGATTAGAACAGTGAAACTTTATTGCTCTGATTATTTATCCCTTAGTTCTGTCATATAGGTCACATAGTGTGCACTTTTGTAATCACAAAATGTGTGTACAAACATGCACATGTAATCTTGTTCATTTTTTTCTGTTTGGATAATTAATATAGGTGAGGAATTAGTTAATAATTTTCCCTAAAATAATACTAAAGATATGTTCCTCAAAAGAGGCTTTGGAAAAAGGCTGTTTCAGAAAGTCTGGGTTTTTTAATAATGAAAATATTTTATACATTGAAAAACAAAACAAAACAAAACAAAACAAAAAAAAACAACAACAACAACAAAAAAGCAAACTATAGAGACTGAACAACATGTTTACCCTGATCATATCATGATTTTTCACACTTCAACCCACTGGCTTTATCTGTCTGTTTTTTCTTCATACTACAGTAGTTTCTCATTCACACTACAACAACACGACATATTGTTTTTCTCAGTTATCTTTTTCGGAAACATAATGAAGAAGGATTAACAATTAATCTTAAAATCGTAATTAATTCGAGTAATAAATATTTACAACTTTTTCCCATCAGTTTTTTTTTGTGGCTACATAAGTAATTCCTTTCTGTTTCAGTAGAAGTGACAGCAAGCACAAGCTGTAGTAGTTTTTTGTCTTAACCACTGCAGAAGAAGTGGGGATTCTGTAAACCATAAAGTTGCCTCCATAGACCCAACTCATGACCCGTCTGTCAGTACGTCACGGCCTGTACTGACAGATATATTCAATAACAGTCATTCACCTCAGAGCGATGTCTATATGTACACTGAGAAAAGAAAATGTTGTACCTCATTTTTCTGTGTTTGAGGAAGATACTGTGTGTCAGGGTTGATTTTGCTCACCTCTTCTTATCATGGGTTGCTCACAAATGTCGCCTGCACTGTCCACTGTGTACATCAGATCTTGGCCTGAGGAGGTAGGCAAAGACCAGACCGTCATGACACTGACATTATCCACCTTCGGTAATGAAATGGCTGCTACTTTGACACCATAAAGTTCAACATAGGAAACCACCTTTCGATAAGCCTCGACTTGCACTAACATGCTGATGGAGTTCATTGTCAAATTTTCCTCTCTGTCAGATTCCTTTGACTGGACATGAATTTCTCTCTGCTGCTTGGCTTCTTGGTTTTGGTTTTGAAAAGAGTGAATTCTTGGAAGGACACACACATAAAATTGTATTTTGATTCATTATAAATGAATTTAGATTTTGTTTTTAGAGCGGCCAGTTGAATTTCTGACAACCTCTGAAACAGGCGACTGGATCTGAATATAGACTTGATGCTGTTTTACTTCATCTGGTTACAAGTATAATTACCATGGATGTATGTGTTGCTGCATAGAAGGGGGGGGGGGGTCAGCTGGGTCAAAAGCATGAGTCTTAGGAAAAATACACTTCTTTTGAAATGTTAGCTCTTTTTTAGATAAATAACTCTCCATGATATCTGTATTGTACAGTTTGCCCAGGAAACATCTAGTTTTATGCTGTATTCAGCAAGAAAAATCGGCCAGCTCTTACTGTTGGTTAACGCTGGATATATGATTTGTGTGTGTGTGTGTGTGTGTTTGTGTGTGTGTGTGTGTGTGTGTGTGTGTGTGTGTGTGTGTGTGTGTGTGTGTGTGTGTGCGGCAGCTGAGCAAATACAGTCGCGATCAGCGTTTGGGGCTGGTGGTCCCTCCTTTGTGATTAAGCAAGGGCTAATTGGGGCTAACAAGGACTAGATACTCATATGTGCTCTTTGTTTTCTCTCTCTCTTTCTCTTCCTCACCACAGTCAACCTGTTAGACTCTAAAGCAAGCCAGGGGGAGTTAGGATGGATTTCCTACCCATCACATGGGGTGAGTATTTTCTATTTGTATATTTACCCACATCGTGTTTTAATCTGCTTGGATTTGGGAGACTGATGAAATCAGGAATTTTTAAATTCCCGTGGTTCCCACTATGTCATGTTGACCCAATGAGCCAAATGTAGATCAACCCACTTTTGTGTAGACATTTTTTCTCCATTCTCCATTTTGAAGTTAAGCATTCGGAGTTTGCCATATGCTTCAGAGACAATGTACTGCTTGCATGTGCAGGTGTTTGCGTATCTGAGCATGCATGCTTTTAAAGGAAAATAAAGGTATTAAAAGGATTTTTGGTCCTAGGCAGAAAAGCATCCACATAGGAATGTTGATAACCTTAGCCTCATGTTTTTTTATGCAAATATCACATCTACATCAGAGATGACATTTTGCTGTTGTTGCATGTAATCATTGTAATGTCCATGTGCATCACCTCATTCAGTCTGTCCATTATACTGTAATACAGATACAAGTCTTTTGGAACAATACCCATCAGCTTTTAACTTCAATTTCAACATTGTACTTTGTAAAAAAAAAATATCTTCAATGTAGTTCATTTTAAATGTGTTTTTTTGCTACAATTCTCTAACTTTTTCAATCACACAAACTGTACAGCTTTCATAAAACAGACTTGCAATGTTGTGGCAACATTGTCCCATACCTTTGTAAAAAAAAAAAAATCTCTGGAGCCTCATCTATCAGCCTTTCTCTGCTACCACAGTCCCTCTAGTGTGCTCTTAATCAGTGTTTATTTGTCTAACTAGTTAGACTACTGTGCCTGGGGCTGGCCCACTGACACACACACATGCACACGCACACACACACATGCACGCACACACACATATGTGCACAAGCAGCACACTTCCCTGTTTTACCTTTATTAAGTGTTAGAATTACTCCTTGGCAGTGGCTTAGGATAATCCAGTCATTTGTTCCATGGAGCTGCCAAACCTTGTTTCCCTTTGCCATATACAGTGCTGGCACCGTCAAAATGCTCAGAGTTTCCTCATGAGGTTGAACCACAATGAAAAAATGGTCCTAAGGAAAAACTGCAGGCTGTTTAAAATGCATTCATTCCAAAGACAATTGCAGGCTACAGGACAATTGCGTGACAAATTGAAGGGAGAGATTGATGTTGTGCTGATAGAAGTTATTCCCGTGTGAGTAGGAAAACGCATACCAATTTTGGGGACTTGATCCAGCACTGGACATTGGAATGTGTGTTGGAGGTTGTGCAGTATGTGCAATGAGGTCTGCTTTATTTCAAGTTATTTGCTTTGAACAAGTTCAGAAGAAAAGCATGTGATTGTACAGTTCATAAAAATGCTGCAGGAACGGGAGCCAATGTCACTTTTAAATGAAAACGACTTGAGAAAGAAAGAGAGAAGATAGAAGAGGATCAAAAAGAGGGAGAAAGAGCGAGAGTCATAAGGGATGAAGAGAGAGAGGAAGAAAGAGCGAGAAAAGGAGGGAGGGAAGGACGGGAGGGAATGAGGGAGAGATAGAAAGAGAGATATTGCTGATGATCAAGTCCTCAAGGTGAATCATCTTGTAATTACTCACGTCATCCACTGACTGCGCTCCGATAAGCAACCTGCCCTGGGAGACTGCTGCTCACAAATGATTTCTCATAATGTGGCAGTGGCACCGAGCCCTTACACACACACACACATGCACGCACGCAACACCCACTCACACACGCACACACACACACACACACACACACACACACACACACACATACACACACACACACACACACAAGCACACACACAGTCATTCATATTGATGGAGAGGCCTCTGCTATTGGCCTACTGAGACACAACGTGCTCCGGTCAGAACAAATTAAAAGCTTAGCATCCCCTGGATGTTAACTCTGGAGCTACCGACCAACGATTTTGTGTGTGTGTTTGCATGTGTGAGTGTGTGTGATCCAGATATACTTTTATCTTTCTGGGAGGCAGGCTGATTGCTTAGCAGTGTCCAGGGGGCTTAGCCCTTCACAAGACTAAAGAGTGTTAAAGATTACATTCTTGTGTGCTTTGAAAGCATTCTTCAGCAACAAACCAACACCCCAGACACGGGCTCTGTATACAAAATAGAATTAATGGGCACATTCAAAGTGATGTCCATTTTTCATAGGACCCAACAGGGGATAGAATAGCTTTCCTGTTTTTGCCAGGACTGTTGTGTATTAAATTGTTTCTTTAAAAAAGGCAAGGTTCCTGTTTACACACAGAAAGCTAATTATTATATACAATGAGCAATTTGATATTTTTAACTAAAATGCTCAAATATTGAGACATTTTTAATGTTGGAAGTAAAAAAAAATAGATGAAAAACAGATTTGCTTGATTTTAATTAACCCAGTTACGTTGAACTCAACTTATTTCGCAACATTTTCAACATAGTTTTTTTTGATGCTTCAGTTGAAATAAGCTTAAATCAGATTTTATAAAAAAAAACATTTAATAGAAAATATTTGAAGTATATGAAGTCAGTGGGACTGCTCAATCAGCAGTGCAAAGGGAAAAACATTGAGATTTGCACTGTAAATGCAGTGAAATGTTTTCTCTGCAGTTGTTTTTACATGCTTAGGCTTATAGTCTGTACAGGACAGTGTAAAACTTTTACTAACAATGGCACTGACGGAACTTTTGTGTCACGATTGAGAAGCTTGAAATCTATAGAAAAAAAATGGTCGCAGTGTATGAACTCCTGATATATGTCAAGAATCATGAGAAATATTAAGTACAAACACAAACCCTCGTGCACATTCAGATCTCACATTCCGATTCTCAGGTCTGGAAGAGAAGGGCTGGAGGCATGTGTATTGGTAACTTATATTTTGAACTGGGTCCAGCGCTTCAGTCAGCCAGCATTTTTTTTTCTTTTTCTCTTAGTGTACAGACTGCTATTTCAATTTCTTTAGTCACCCACGGGCTTTTAAAGCCCCCTGTGCTCTGCTGCCACCGCATCTGTGAAATCAACTTGACCAGCATACACTGCCCCCCACCCCAGAAAAGAGAGTACAGAGAAAAGTCCATCCATAAATGTGGATTAACAGGGCAAGGCAAGAGACCAGAGAGGAGGAAGAGGAGGAGGAAGTATAAAGTGTGTTATTGTTGCTTTATTCTTGGTAAGACCAGCTGATGCAAACCCTCTTACTGACAACAAGCATACACCATGAAAACATCTTCAAAATTATATCAGATATATCCCTTAGTACAAGGAATACATCTCATCATGATTTAATATTACCCAAAACAATTTAAATCTTTAGACATCAATATTAACAAAAAACCTAAACAAATATACAGATATCTTGTTAGTGGAAAAAAAAAAACCTATGGTACTGTGGATATACTAAATATGTGGTTCTTTGGGGTTTATTGAAATATGCAGAAGTAAACGGTTGAATTATTTACAGACACAATCTGGCCAATGGTCTTAAAAAATGTAAAAAAAAAAAAAATTAAAAAAGATGGGAATTATAGTTCCTCCTAATTTTAATATACACACAATGAGGAAGCTCTTGTTTCCATTATCCTTCAGCAATTGCTGATTATGTGGCCTTAAGCAAAGCATAAATAATGAGCAAGGCTTTGGGCTGTTCAAAACCGAAGGAATGCGTAAGACGAAGCAGTCTGAAGTTTGCATTCAGGTTTCCCTTTGGTGAGACCGGCTGATGAAATATCCTATGACTGATATGCAGCAGTTGTTGTGTGTGTGACCTCTATGACCTCTATGGATCTCAAAACTTAAGCTTGCCCCACACTTGTTGTGGACACTCTAGTTTTTAGATCTACCCCTCTCCAGCTGTAGAAGTATAATGGACAGTTGTAAATACACAATATATGATCTTTGATTCTACCTTGGGTTTTATTATAAAGCCCCAATTTAGTAATGTCATGTCCAAAAGAATTGTGAATAGGCTCTTTTCACATATGAAAAGGAAGAGATTGGTTTAAAATAAAAACACAAGTGCAAAAAATCTCTGATTTCGATTATAATGTCTATAATGTGCAACATCATTCATATGTCCCATTTATTTTATTGCAAGATGGACCTTATTACTCTAATAATTATTGTTACATTGTAGATTCGGCATAAATTCCTATACAAAAAGAATTTTTGATGGAGTGACATCACTAAAACAGAGTTCAGTCAGGTAGAAAAAAAACAGTTTGTAACCAAAAACCCATTTATTGACCCTGTCTACAAAAAAAAAGAAGCAAAAAAGAATTAAAGCCATTGCTCAGTCATGTTTCCTAATGCACAACTAGCCTTAGCCTAAATGCATTGTTACCTTATACTGGTCCTTATACTGGACCATTAATTCCCTTTGACCTTCATGTCTTTGAAGTGGGTGAACTGGCATGCTGACTCGATGATTCTGAGACGTGCCTGTTGCAGTAGTTTGAATGTCTAGAGTGGATCGAGTTACCACATTCCATTTTACTGTCCCTTTAGCCACCTCACCTACCTACAGCACAGATCACAGAAACCAGGGGGCAAGATCACACCAAACTTGCCCCAGCTATGGCCATCAGGGGTTGGGGGTCAGAGGTCACAGGGACTGGTGTAGGCTCCCGGTGTTGTTAAATATCAATTAGGGGGCAGGGAGAGGTGAGTAACGCCTCCCTGGAGAGGAACAAGGGGGTGACTGCAGGTGGCAGAGCTTCCGGATATTGCAAAATGCAAGAAGAAGCGGTCATAAAAATGGACGCTCTGGATTTGTTTTTTTTCTAAAACACTATCATTAAATGTAATCTGGAGTTTTGCAGAATCATCCGAAACAGTGGCTTGCAATAGGGATTCTCATGAAATAAATACCCAGAACCCACTAGAACTCTGAATTCATGGTTACTGCAATATGCTTCCACAGAACCATAGAGCATGTCACATTTTCCCTGCTTATCAATCACTTCCAGACCTGGAGATACAGTAGGTAATGATGTAGAGGCATTCTCCCTTTATTTCCTCACTCTTTGTTGAGTAAAGGACAGATAAAACAAGCCTTGGCTAACAAACCCAGGGAAGTGATTCAAGGTTGGAGGACTTAATTCTTATGATGTAATGTTTGAGAATAGGGATGAAGAGGTAACTCCATGTAATAGATACTCTCCTCCAGAGTGGGATCCTCACATCATAGTGGAGGTCTCATTTACTTTGGCAGAGACTTGCTCAACTCAAGTCATCTTCACTGGAACGGGATATAGCATAGCTTACACAAACATACACACACACATACACATACAGGCACTTCCACACACCTGGGTTTGATTTTGAACCCTGTGTATGTTTGTCTTTGACAAACTTCAGACCCCTCCAAAAGACAGCTTAAAAGACAGCAGAGGCAAACCACTCACAGTCGCTTTAGATGTAGCCCAATTTGTATCATTGTGCTTGACATGAAAGTACATAGAGGAATAAAACATAAAGGCAGTAGCTCACACAGACATCTGCATACAAAGACTGAATATTATACACAAAAACATTCACAAACACGAATGCAAAAAAAAACATGATCATAGGAAACATGAACGTAAGATGATCATCAGCCACATTTACAAGCATACACACACTGTTGCTCAGTACATAGAGACGTACTTATATATGATATAAAAACACACACGCATTCCCTCTACCTTTAGATCACTCTTTCAGGATGATGGCAAACTTTATCAGGCACAACGAAATAGAAAAATAATTTGTTCAACAATTGGAGAAGCTCTTGAAACAATGAGACAGATTAGATAAAATTAAGAGCTGGTACTTAAGCCTTCTCCATTTACACATCCTCTTATGTTTTTCATTAGATCCTAGATCATAGCAAAGTAGATGGAGGTCGTTTAAAAACAGCATTTTGTAGCTGCAAAATTCCATGAAATTTTCACATTTTTACATACTCCAATTAACTATTTACTAGTAATGTGTCATAGTAAGAAGAGGAGTAGTAACTTCTAATGTTATTGTACACTTTCTCGGAGAGGCAAAAGGTGTGCTGAAATCGTTGTGTCTCTCAGAAGTTACATTTACAATTTGAATTCCTGAGTATATTTTTTAATGATCCCCAACTGTTGATCAAGACAAGGAAGTGGTACATTCTTTTACAAAGTGCAAGACCAATACAAAGGTTAGGTTAAGACTGCTAAAATTGTTTGGTTAAGGTTAGGGAAATGATTTTGGTTTTGGCTAAATATAAGAATTAAAAAAATCTTGAACATAACCATAACTGACCTTTTGCAACTTTACAGAGACATATGTTCAAGTTCATTGTGTTTCTCATTAAGCTGATAAAAGATTGAGTTTGTTGATTAGATTCCTCTCAAACATATTTGCTGCAGTAAATTAGTAGTACGCAAATGTAATTTTTATGAGTCAGAGTTGCAACAAAAGATATGCTAATATTTGCAAAAATCATTCTTCACACACATTTCAGCTTTGCGTTTAAAGGTTTGAATATCAACCAACACCTTCACTGATATGAGTGGCCTATTTTTATGTATTTTGGACCAAATGTGAACCCTTCTATTCCTGTATAGAGTATTTCTAGCATGCAATATTTCCATAAAATATTTCTTAAGCAACACCAGCACCAGATCAAATCTGCACACAGATAAATATAATGAAAGAAAAAAAAATCCCTGGTGTGCTGCTCTAAATCCTTGTTTAACTACGATAAAGAAAAATGTATATAAAACTGAAGTGGAGGATATGTTCTTCTCATTATGTCCAAGTAATTACGTTGTCTTATCAGACATAATGTCAACAGAATCATTAATCTTAGTGGCAGATCTTGTCTGGCCTCTTCTGTTGTGTCAGACTGTCAGCATACCTAAGTGCATGTCATCACATCATTTTTATACCTCCGTTTAAAGTCAAGCAATTAAACTTGTTAGTAAAGCGATGTGAAAAGTTGAGTTTCGCCTCACCTCTCTATATTTAGCCCCACTCCGTTCTGTCTACTTACTCCTGTTATTGTTAGACCTATAGAGAGAGCTTGAAATATACTCTGATGAATGAGGTGATGCCAAGGAAAGCATGATGGGGGAGACTAAACACCAAGGGAATCTCTCCCTTCAAGTTTCCTCTGACTTTATCTCTCCCTCCTTCTTCCTTCTGCTGTTTTTCAACTCAGCCTCTTTCACTTTCTCTCCTCTCTCTCCCGCTTCCTCATTCTCTTCCCGTCTAAGCGGTGTTTCATTAGCTTTACTGTGAGATGAAAAGCAAGTGGCCATCCTTCAGGCTGAGAGCCCCTTGAAACACCAGACGCTCATAGATATGCTTTACTCCCCCCAACCTGAACACTTAAACACACACACACACACACACACACACACACACACACACACACACACACACACACACACACACACACACACACACACACACACACACTCACACACACACACACACACAAAGGCACACAGGCACACATATGCATGTAATAGAGAACCTAGACTTTCTTAGCTCGTCATTAATTTCTGTGTTCAGGCTGAAAGCACCTGCTGCGTCTGCCTGCTATGGGACTTTAAACACTTCACATGAGCCTTATGTGAATGCATATGTGTGTGTGGGTTTATGTTTCCATCAATTGTTCCGTGAAAGGAGTGTTAATTCAGTCTCCACTTACCCAGAAGGTTATTCAGTCTCTCTGAAGAAAGCGCTGCTCATTCAGGCATACATCATTTCTGAATTTCATGAGCAGAGAAAATAGAAAAAGCATCCATTTACACATTTACACCCATTCTTCGCTCTAATGACTGTCATTTTAACCACAATGAGCCCAGTGTTTCAGGTGTTTGTCCATTCATCAGCTCTCTGATTCAGTGTTGATTTGCCTGGAAAGCAAAGCTAAAGCATATGATCGATGAGTCTTCCCGCTGTGTTGAATTCAAAAGGAATGACCCCCACTTTCTTTTTCTCCTCTCCTCTCACATTGCTTTCTCCCAGTGGAGGGAAAATGTAAGATAGACACAAACGGTCCTGGTATACACTCATATCTGTCTAAACTTTGTAGTTTCCTTTGTTTCATAGTGGATTGAGCACATTTCCTTTAGTAGCCGTAGTACTGTGATGCAAATAACCAAGACTGCAGCTTGAAAGTCTTCACTTGTAGTGAAAAACAGTATAGTATATAGTATAAGGGTGGAAAAAAATGCTATGAGATTTCATTCATATTTAATAGTAATTAAGCAGCTTCACAAATATTTAGTAGGATTAAGATGACAAATCATACATTATGGTTTTTCTCTGGGATATTTTTACAGAGCCCCAATCTAGAAAATTAGGCAAAAGCGGCTGAGTTTGCTTTTAATTAATTTGAGTGATTTATTAGAGATCTGGTAGTGTGATTTTTCACCCTTAAGTGTTTATTAGATGCTTAGTGTTCAGCAAGAGTGAATCTAAATATTTCATCTGTAAATGCTTCCAGGTTGGATATAACTTTATTTTTCTCTTTGCTATCTTCCCCTCTTTTCCCCATGTTCCTCCTCTTTTACTCAAAATTCCCTCTTTTCTATTCCTTTCTCTTCTACTTTCCTCTAATTTCTTTGCTCACCTCTCTCTTCAACCTAAACATTTTTCTTTCTGCATACATTCTTTACCTTTTACTCACATTTTTTAAACTGTTGTCTTTTTCCTACCTTTCCCTTCTTCTATTACCTCCTATCATTTCTTAAATTTCTTCTTTTGCTCTTACAACACTGCCTGCGTCTTTGACAATCTCTTGTTGAATCTCTTTTCCTCTGCCTATTCCCTTTAATCTGTCCACTTTAATTCTCCTGTATTTGGTTCTCTTTCTCTATCTTTCTTTTCTGTTGCTCCTACTGTCTGTCTCCCTCTCCCCCTTATCCTTCTCTCCATCTTTTTCAGTGGGAAGAGATCAGTGGGGTGGATGAGCACTACACTCCGATCAGGACCTTCCAGGTCTGCAACGTGATGGAGTATAGCCAGAACAACTGGCTTCGCACCAACTGGATCCCTCGCCAGTCAGCCCAGAAGATCTACGTGGAGCTGAAGTTCACCCTGAGGGATTGCAACTCCATACCGTTGGTCCTGGGCACCTGCAAGGAGACCTTCAACCTCCTCTACCTAGAGACAGATGATGACCAGGGAAGCCACTTCAGAGAGCACCAGTTCTCTAAGATAGACACCATCGCTGCTGATGAAAGTTTCACCCAAATGGACCTCGGCGATCGCATCCTCAAGCTCAACACTGAGGTACGCGAAGTGGGTCCCATGACCAAGAAGGGCTTCTACCTGGCGTTCCAGGATGTGGGTGCGTGTGTAGCTTTAGTTTCAGTAAGGGTTTACTTTAAGAAGTGTCCTTACACTCTGAGGAATCTGGCCTCCTTCCCTGATACGGTTCCAATGGACTCCCAGTCGCTGGTGGAGGTCAAAGGTTCATGTGTCAATCACTCCAAAGAGGAGGAACCTCCACGAATGTACTGCAGCACAGAGGGGGAGTGGCTCGTGCCTATTGGGAAGTGTCTATGTAACCCGGGGTATGAGGAGAGAAGCAACACCTGCCAAAGTAAGACACATCTTCTTTCAGCCATACATTTTATTTCTCAGCAATTTTCTCATGCTTTCCTTGTCATCCACTCATTCTGTCTGTTGTCCACCTTTCTTCATATGTAATATTTCATTTCTCCTTTGCATCTATTTCTTAGTGAAAACTACAGCCTGAACTTGCTCGCCTTTATTTTTAATACTGCGTGTGACACAATGCAAAGTTTGCCAAGGCTGCAGAAGTGTTTGATGTGAAGACTCTCTCACTTCATGTACGTCAGCCCAGAGCCTTTGATGTCAGATGCCCAACCTTTGTGTATGCATGTGTGTATGTGTGTGATTGTGTGTGCATGAGTGTTGTGTATGTGTGACGCCTTCAAACAAACCCAAAAATCTCAAGAGTGTTGGTGGATAAGTTATAGTTATACCCTTATATAATCATGTATGAATATGCTGTGGTATCCAGGTCCTTGAGCAGGTTGCAGTGTTGCAGTAGTTCAATAGCAATCCTCTCTGTGACACATCGTTAACCATGGGAACAACCTTCCCAGAGAAGCAAGGATGGGACTGATAATGCAGAAGAAAGGAGTGGGCTGGAGTGGATGGTGAAAAATGGAATAGTTGTGGGTGTCTGTGGAGGCATGAGTGGGTAGACACTGGAGCCTGGAGATACTTGATCTCACCCCAAAGTCTGTTGTCACATTGGAATGGTTGAAAAAGTCAAAAAGTATATGTCTGGCTGCCTTTAATTTCAGTCCATCCTGCTGAATTTCCTTGCATCTGCTACATCATCATCACATATATTTTGATGGTGTTTTGCCAGGTGGTTGTTGGAAAGAATCAAAATCTTAAAATGATTGAAACCATTGAAGAGTTCTGTGGCTCACAGTGTTACAGAACTGGAGACAAATTTGTGTATTGATAGCAAATGTTATTTGATGGTCCTGGTTTCTCACATCATTTCATCTAATCAAAAACATCAAGTAAATGCTACTCATATGACAGCTTTTATATCCCCTTGGGGATGAAGCCACACGTGGGCTACGAGGTTAAATCTCATAATGAGCCTTTCATCTTGGCAAACAAGAGAACATCCCAGTGTCTTTAAAAATCACAGTACAATAAGTTAAACATTTCCAAAAGTGTTTATGTTTTTTTCATTAGGATTTCAGGAAAAGCATTTATTCAACAACTTTAAAACATTTTCTTTATAATAGAAGCATATACATTGGAACAGGGACAAAAAAACTACACCAATTGAACTTCCTGTGTGCAGCATCTGCAACTGATGTAATAGATTTAATCAATTATACTGAACAGTTTTTTTTTCTTTGCAACAGGAATTTTTGCATCTATACAGTAACTTGTCCCTTGTAGCTTGTCAGCAAGTTCTCACAACACCCTGCATTTTGTAGAAAGTGTTGTTTTCAATTAATATTATATTTAAATACCACAATGTGTGCATATATATATATATATATATATATATATATATATATATATATATATATATGTTGATTGTGTCAAAGAGAAAACTGCTCCCAGTGGCTTTGGCAAAGAAGACAGAAGCACAAGCTATATGTGCCATGAAACCACAATTTCTCTTAGTCATGGCAAGATGCCGTGGTCTGTACTGTGTCGTTCTATATATACTCCTCTTTTCGCAGATTCAGAGAGCTCCCCGCTCTGCTCAAGAAGCCTGGCACAGCATCTATTTGAAAACAACCACCTCTTTACTGTGGCTGTTCCTCAATGATTTAAGTTTAAACTCTATTGGAGGTTTGAAAAACAAAACAAAACAGTCTGTCTTTCACTCTCTTAGTCCCAGTTATTGTTACCTCTACCAAATGCTTCCAGGCTCATCAACTCTCTCCTCTACAGAGCTATGTCCAGTGTTAATTAAAGATTAAAGGCTGTCACCCAGGTCAAGCCCCTGCTGTCAGGGCCAAGGGACTCTTTTACTGGTGCTGTGGACTCAGGATGAGCCTGTCTCATTGTCCAGATGTGGAGAGAAACTTTGTGCTGTCAGATGAAAACCTTGAAATTATAGGCAAAAAGTTATAACACAAAAGATTAGAATGAGATATATGCATGTTCTTTTTTAAAAACAGACAAAAAGCCTGACCTTGTTTTTTTTTCTGATGATTGGTGCTAAAGACCTTTAAGATAATTAGAATAACTCTTTACTTGAAGTGTCATGTCTGTATTCTATCTCACAGTCTTAATCCAGATAATTTTAATAAATTGATGATAAAAATTAAATATTTTCTCATAGCATTTTATACAATACGAATACAAAATGTTGGCAGCTACAATCAACAAATTTTACTTTTACTCCCTTAAACTGAAAAAAGAAAATTATAGATACTAGAATGGGAGATTATGTAGACAAATGACAGACCCCTGTCCCCCTTCCTACCACCCTCCTTTCACTTCCTGTCTCTCTGTGAATTGTGTGAATGTTTGGATGTATTTGACAATCTCTTATTAGTTTCAGAGAGGTCTAATGGACTCTAATAAGGTCTTATGTTACCCTGAAGTGGGACAGCTGCACCAACAGGCCCCCTCAGCTCTGTATGCAGGCGTCGGGGGCCTCAGCACGCAGCTCACTCTGCAGGCCCTCTATGTTAACAGATAGATGCCTGCATGGGGTTAGGTCACCATTCAGACAGATAGAGAGAAAGATGTAAACATATTTGCAGCTAAAACGGATCGAAGCAGATGTCTAAACCGTGGCTTCTCAAGTGGTTACGTGTCACAGACCTGTACATAGACACATACTTGGCCCCTTAAACCTGTTTGATAGGATATTATCCAATGACTTCATAAACAAGGAGTTTGTCTGTCGCTGATTTATTATTAATTGGGCTGCACTTAGGACGAATGCTGCATATTCTATAATTTGATACATTTTAATTTAAATGAATTGTATTGAAATAAAAATGCTGTTCTCGTAGCTGCTTCAGTGACTCCTTGGTGCCCTGAGAAATAAATCTCCACGTTATTGTTTCACTAAAATAAAGGAACATTTTAAAATTCAGGCAAAACCACAAATGAAAATTCAAATGATTAAACATAGGTTACAAGTTGTCAGGTAACAGCAGTTAGGATGCAGAGTGTCATGGGAGAGTAGTTTGGATTGAATGTTGCTGCCTGTGAATGTTAGCTCTGAGTCAGATGTGGATGTAGTACCTTTGCTGAATATTTCATGCTTTGCTTTCTTTGACAAGATAACTTGATGCTGAATCTTCCACTTTGCCTAGTCCCTGTTCTTTGTGTGTGTGTGTCTGTTAGTGAGAGAGAGAGTATGAGAGCAGTTGCCTTTGTTTATACAGACTCCAAAGTGTGTTTAAGGGCTTTAATAGAGTGCACTCTAGTATTAGACTGTCTTTATCTTGCTTGGTTGTGTATGCGTGTATGTCAATGCATGTGTTTTGTGTGTGTGTGTCTGATCTGTGTGTGTGTGTTTTTGTGTATGTGTGTGTGTGTGTGTGTATGCGTCTGTGTGTGTGTGTGTGTTTGTGTATTCGTGTATTTGTGTGTTTGTGTGTATAGTAAGAAATATTTGTGAAGGGAAGGCTGTTTTTTTTCAGTGGCGCCTTCAAGCAAATTAATTCTGGCTTTTTTTGGCAATAGGTCACCATGTGTGCACTTCCCTTATGTGAGTGTGAGCGTGCATGCGTGTGTGGCTGATGGTTGCAGTGTATATGTGTCATTAGATATAGCACATGATACAATGTACATTTCTGTGATTACATTTTGATATTTCATCGTCTACAGCAGAGCAGAAGAGTTCATCAGATCTTTTGTCAGGGACAAAGGCAACGAGTGGATTCACACTGTACAACGTCAATTCACGCGTCAGTCATCGTCAGGATTATTGTATGTTTTGTGAGCAGGCTTCAGCCTTTCCACAGAGAATGAGAGGCCAGATCTAATCTCGCTAAGTCAGTCTTTCATCTGTCATTAGAACAGACTGGAGCAGGTGAACTAACTCCTATCTACCATCAGTGTGAAATTCCTGCAACCCTAATTTGATCCTAAAACAGCAAACGGATGTGTGTCTGTCGACTTTCTGTGTGTTCGTGTGTGTGTGTGTGTGTGTGTCTCTGTAAGTGTGTTTTGCAAATGCAAGCAGCTGTTCTGTTCTGTTGTACGTTCAAGGAGAGACCGAGTTTTACATTCTTGCTGGATTTATCAAGACACACAATCCTCAAACTTTCCAGCACCATAATGCTTATTGCAATATATGTATGCAGTATATAGGTACACAAAGGCACAGGGACGCATGTGCTGAAGCCCGAGTTGCTGGTCTTGCTTGGATTAATTACTGTAGAGGGATAAAAATTGAAGAGAGAAAACATTTTCAGAGATAAACTAAAACCTTTTGCATGGTTTTAAAGCACCAGAGTGAGTTAGCATTCTAATGATTTTGTGGTGGTGAAACATACTTTAAAATTATTTTGCTTTTGATGACTGAATTGACCTCAGTATTTCCAAATAACAGTGTCCTTTTGTCTTTGTTTATCTCCTTCCCTTCTTCACTTCCTCTCCACTCACCACTGACTGATGGTCTTGGCTGCTGGTTCAAAGCCCACCGCCCACCTCATGTCGAATGTTTTATATCAGTCTCCACTCTCTCACTTAATTGATTTAGCTGCTGCCCTCATGCGCAGGCTGGACTCACATTTAACATCTTTCACTGACATCCCTACATATACCTTACTCATCAAATACTCAAGCTTAGATCTCTGAAAAAAAGATTCAGCATCTAGTTTATCATTATCAAAATCAAATGTATCTCTAGAAAATCTTTAAGGTTGCTAGCACTGCCAAACTGAAATGAAGGTAAAATGCCCATAAAAATTGGACATTAATTCATCACAGAGGACTCCAGTGGGATGCTAGTGCTGCTCTGTTTCTGTTAGATTTGTTTATGTCAGTTTGTTTTTGTGTCTCCTCACCCCCCTATCAGAAATTCCTTAATGTAGCTTAATGTTTATCACAAAAGATACTGCTGCTATCCATTGCCAATCCAATGGTTTTTTAAGGGACCTAAATAATTTTGTGTGCCATGTATCTGACATTTAGTGTACGTACTCTTCTTCACTGAGATGAATAAAACTCTAGATAGAATTTACCACTGTAATTAAAATACCTAGGATTATCAGCATCACAATTGAACATTTTGGTTTTGTTTGTGCTACAAGTATTTATTGACCAAATACCCCCATGGACATAAGAATTTCAGTCCCACATTTGTGCCTGCAATTTCTTCATTTTTTTTTTCTCACCACCCATATTGGGTTTTTGTACTGTGTTTTTTTGTATATTTTTCTAGCAGACTGTTGAGGCTGAGTGTCATGAATTCATGGGGCTTTTGGCTCCCCTCTGGTCCTTTGGAAGGACTTGGTTTGTTTGTGTTGGCCATTATATAACTGCCCAGCTCTCCACAAGAACATGTCAGTTCTACACACATACACAGACCCACCAAAGTGCATGCACACTACACACACACACACACACACACACACACATGCAGACACACACACACATCTCCAAAACTGCAAAGACAGTATTTCTAATCCAGCAACAGGCCAATATACATCACTGCTTCTGTTCTTGTCCTGTTTTCTTTCCATATATGTTTTTGTATGTACTGTGTGTTTATTTCTCTGTGTGTGCTGTGTTGTAGCCTTTATATATCCAGTTCACTGCATCCTCTGAGCCCTTGTTCCTTTTTCCAGCAACACATCATATATTTTAGTTGCACCCAGTCATAATGTGAGCTACACAGTCTAGTAAAGTATAGCAATTGTCCTGTTACTTTTTGGCACCTTCATGTTTGTTTTTGAGAGCAGGTATTACTCATACAGTCTCAATGCACACTTTTTCAAAACCAGTCTAGGGAATCACATCAGTTCATGCTGACTGGTGTGTAAGTATGTGTTTGTTTGGGTGAATAAAGTGTTATACTGTAAATGGCTCTGCTCTAACACTGGTGTTTCATTGCATCAGTCTCCTCCTCTCTTGTCAGTTTAGCTTAGTGTGGAGACTTTCTCTGCTTTAGCCCTTTGGCTGTGTGTGTTTGGCTGGTATTTAGCCTTTTTGGAGCTGAAAAGAGTGGAGAGGCTGGAAGAAAAGACAAGGCCTGGACTGAGTCCTTCAATGAGAAAGGTACTGATTCATAGTGTTAACACTACACAAATTCAATCAAATCTAAAAATACACACACTTTCTTTCCTTTTTCCTGAAATTAAAAACCTTACTAGCAAAGACAGCTATGTTTACACAAGTCACAATGAGTAAAGCATAAACTCTCTCTTAAACAGTGGCAACTGAGCACTCTCTCCAGAGGAAGATGCTGGCAGAAACGTTTTTGGAATTTATTTGGAATTTTCGTTTTACAGGAGTCAATTTGTGTTGAATCTTGCTCTGTTTAGCCTCTTTTACTGACTTGTAAACAATTGTGTTCTGGCTGAAGATAGAGGAAAGAAAGAATACATGCACCCACAGACTTAAATGCGCATGCAGTAATGTATGACTCTCTATGAGTTGTTTTTAGTTCCATTGCTGCACAAATTTTGAGCACCTCCAGTACTGTTTGACTTTTTGAGGATCTTCCATAACCTTGATGTGCAAAATAAAACAAAGCTAATTAAAGCACGCTGAGAAGCCCATGGCAATCATACTGACTCCCACTCCACAACACAGCAGCCAGCAGGGAAATACGACTGAAGGTAGGGAAAAGAGAGCGAAAAAAGAGAGGAGAGATGATGAGTATACCATTAATTAGAGACACCATTCAGCTGTGGTCCGAAGGCAGGAATTACTCACTGAGCAAGGAAACTCAACAATGATCTTATACATGCTCATATAATACACAGTTTATACACATCTGTGTGTGATTGAGAGAGAGTGCCTGCATGCACAAGAGAGAGTGCACATTCACAAGCTCAACCATTACTATACAAGGGACTGAAATATTCCATGAGCATATGTCTGTGTCTCAGTCTCAATTAAATCATCGTCTACTTCTTTATCTCTGTGTGCCCTCATATAGTATATGGTGTCAGCGTGTATGCAGCTATGTATGTGTGTGTGTTTTAGGTGTACAAGGCCAAGGAGGAGGCTTTAGCCAAGGATGCAGGAAAGGTTTGTTCATTCGGGGTATTATTGCCTGTTTGCTTTTCTCTTTATGGGCCGTCCAGTGCAGGCTGGGGGTAACGGGTAAGCCTGTCACCCCAGGGCCCTGGTGCTGTTGGGACTTCAAAGCTGCTGGTAACCACAGGCTCAGGAATTCAACTTAACACACACTGAGACAAATACACTCAAATGCACACACACGCAGACAGACACAACCAGGGCCTAAAACAGAAATGGAGGGTTAGATAGATGGGGTGTTTATTTGTTGGAGAGGCCCCCGACCACTTCACAGTGGTCAGTCTTTCCTTTTGAGTGTGTGTATGAGTACATGTGTGAGTTTGTGTGTACTGAACATAGAGCGTTGGCGTTCATTCAAAAAATGAGCAAAAGAAAAGAACAAATAGAATATATATAATTTCTCTGTAGATGTATTAGTATATAATTTCTCTGTAGATGTAGTATTCAGCCTACAGTGTGGTTTGACACTGGTGGATGATCACTTGGGAGCTACTGCCATTACTGGTGTGTTTGCGTATGTGTATTAGACATACAAGCAAGGACTGAGGGAATTGAGACCACGGGAGATGTCCTGTTTGAAAGGCAAGGTGGACGTTTGGATACACATGTAATGTAACAGGGGAGGGAAATGAAGGAGTTGAAGAGGGGAGTCACTTCATCATTCCTGATAGATGAGAGGGAGCAAGCTGGAGAGGGAAGTGTTGGAGGGAGGAGAGGAGGGAGGTGAAGGCAAGAGAGAAAGAAAGCAAGCTGTCACTGGGATACAGACCCCTGATGAAAACTTTCTGGCACAGAATGACTGTTTTTGGATTTGTGATGTTACAGCTATCAAATTCAAAATCTGCAGAGGCTGATGTGTTTCTTTTTTTCTGCATTGCTCCACAGCTTGTTTTCCTTTGTGCATCGCTGTTAAATATTACAGTAAGTTAGGACTCAGCAGCTCATTTGCATTTTTAAATTTTTTTTCCATCTACACTATGTGTTACCAGTATCTATTACAATTATTAATCCCCATCTTTTCTCACGTGCATTGTTCTGATGTCCACTTTCAGCAGTCGGCAGCCATACCCTCTCAAAGAGTCTAATCATAGTACGACTACCAATCTTCATAATATGACTATCACTGTAAGATATAGATATGCAGTGTGAGCACATTTTGAATTTAACTCATGAATAGAATAGGGTTATTATTTCAAACCTATTGTGTCTGCTGTCCTTGGTGCTGAAGATGGAGGTGCCCTCAGCTGCAACCTCACTCACATCTTGGGGCTGTGGCTGTCAAGTGCCTCATTTATCTAAACACATCCTGTAGGCATGTATAGTGAACCCATGAGTAGTTGTCAGAAGCATCATCTCATTGTGCAGCTGCAATGTGCTCAGTGAAGAGAGTCCTCTCGGTGTCATTTCACTTTGAAACACCCAAGCGTCACTGCCTAAATGTCTGTCTTCCAGCAGCTGTCTGATCTTGCTATGTTGCTACATGACAGATGTCAGCGTACCAAACTTTCCATTTCAGCAAACAATACATTCTTTAATGACAGCCACGCAAAGGCAGCAATGTCTCTTTTAACACTTTTGAGAGCAAGGGCACAGCATGCAAATCTAATGGCAATTCTGCAATGAAGTCTTAGTTCTATAGACAATTACCACTGATGGAATGATGTGTTATACCTGATCCACTCAACTATCCAAAAACTTTGTCACCACAGAAAACTCAAAGTCACTAATTTTGTATTCTATTCTATTCTATTTTTTTTTTTTTTATTTATTATTATCACTTCATACTCTAAGCAGCAGCCTGTTGTTCTGGTGTGAATCAACAGTTTCCATTGACAGCACCAATACTTTTCTCTGATGCTAAATAATGTGACTCACATCAGTACAACTGAATCAAGCCCAAGCTGTCACTCACAAACTTCACACGCTGGGATCCTCACTTTCAGCTAGGAGCACTGTCGGGTGCCAGTGGTACGCAGGTTTCCTATGCATGTTTTTTGCTGTAAATGTGCATTTTTAGTCTTTTATTTCTTTATTTTTTTCACTGATCAACATAATGCTGGTGATTGTAAGGAACCACTGTTTCCAATAACCAACTACCAGCCTGCTACTACAGCACCGAGTGAAAATTGTAATATGATATAATTATAATACAAGAGCAATGTTTATTATTCTAATATTATATTTTATAATGCTATTTTAATGTTATTATAATACTAATAATAATGTTGTAATATAATCTTATAGTATACAGCAACTAATCTAATATACATTGCAAGCAACAACTTAAGGAGCCTTGAAAAAAATAAAGTTGATTGTTTACCCTCAGCAGCTTTCTAGTTATGAACTTTCTTATTTCCTTGTACCTACATCTGCTTGTGCTGTTGACCTTGCTATGGTAACCTCTGCAATTTTATTGTTTGTGTTTTCCATCTTTATCGGGTCTGCAGGAAGTGAGGCATCACAGCTCCTCAGGGATCTGTGTGTGCTTCTGCTTTGTGTGTGAGAGGGACAGAGTAAAAGAGAGAAAGACTGCACAACATAAATGCAGAGACAAGTCTGTCAATATATACAAGTCATTAGTGAACCAGAAGTGAGCAGAGGTGAAGAAAGGAAGACAAAGCGTTTACCACAGCAGGAACTGCTTTCATATACACACATAGACACACACACACACACACACTCACACACACATATACACAGACACACACACACACACACACACACACACACACACACGCACACACACACACACACACACACACACACACACACACACACACACACACACACACACACACACACACACACACACACACACACAGTTTGAAACTTTATCTAAAATATGCTTTGGTGCTTGTTGGTGCATCTATTTATATTTTCAAACCCACACTTAATTGACCTATGACCTGTGTTTCAGAGAAATATGCAGATTTCCAAAAAAAGAAAAAAAAAAAAAGAAATGAGCATGATACTAAGTGAAAACCATTCACGATGTTGGGGAGCGGTCTGAGAACGTCATCTTGCATTGTCCAGGGGTAGTGCGATTGTTGCTCTAATATATATAAATGTATATACATTTCTCCATGGCACAGACTTGGGATGGACTGGCTGCCTGTCAAGAGTGTTTCCCTGCTTTTGACTCAGAGTATCCTGGCACAGATCAAAGGAATCTGGTCAGAGAATAGTTTTAAAAAGCATTGCATTTCTAGGATTTGAATGAAAGGCTTTGAAAAGGCGTCGCTTGAGTTTTCAGGTCCACTTTCTATTGAGCTTTTATGTACAGTATGGTTAAAGTTGCACAGGTATCCTGTACAAGTGAAAGTAGTATGTTGACCTTAAGTCAGGTTTGTCTAAGGTGGTAGTCAGACTGTGGCCTTGTACCCTTCTGTTGGGCCATGCCATTTTGATAAGAATGTCCCAAAGGCAGACATCTTCTAGCCGTGGCCTTGGTTCTCTCCAGAAAAGAAACTGGTCCACTCCACTCTGGCGAGGAACCTGCTATAACTGCAGCTTAGCTATGTTTGAATTCACAATTATAGGTTAAGGGATGACCTGAGTGCCTATTTGCCACAGTGGAAAAATGACAATGTGGAGACAAGCAGGAGTAACCTTTCTTTTGAGGCATGATGTCCTAAATCTCAGTGACAGAGCGAAGTGTAGGGAACTTTACAGTTTTACTGAAAAGATCCAGTTGAAGAGGTGACAAACCTGGTGAAGATGTTTCATGGGCACGAGACAGAACTAACTGGTTGGGACTCCAGGGCAGATCCAGGGCAACTAAAAATAAAAACCTGTATTTTCAATGCATGATGCAGAATTTTACTTTTCTCAACAAAGAAATTTAACAAAGTAAGTACAAGTGGACTCCATTCACCCTTGTGTGAATGCACACAAAATATAGTAACTTGAGTTTTTTTCTAAGCTTATGCCCCTGTTGAAGAGTCACTGGTGTTCCAGACACTCCTGTCTTTTTCAAATGATCCATAGACACAGACTCCATGCATCCCTGACTCTCCCTACTTCCATATTTGATAGAGAAAAAGGAAAAGGTCCCTACACTCATTTATTACAGGCTCTATCCATTCTTATCCATGCACAAGAAGCAAGAAGAGTAGTGACATTTTACCTTCAGCCATGACTGTTGACTTAGATATGGTGTCGGACGGAATGACATACCCTCTGGTGTGTGTACATGTATAAATGTGTGCATCGTTGAGAGAGGAGGGGGGTCATTTGTGCGTGAAACATGCACTACTGTTGTGTATGCATATGCGTGTCTGTCAGTTACTCTGTGTTGATTAAAGGCAGTCAGGCCTCAGTGATCAGGCCTTTAGCTGTCCCTGCACACTGAATGCCAAACACAACAGAGCATGCCCAGAGCAACCAAGCATGGTGACTGCAACGCTAAACCACACCAGACAACCTTAAAGGCCTGCAGATGTGTTTACACTTGTGTCAGTATGTGTGTGTGTGTGTGTGTGTGGGTTTCTTGACATTTTTGTATTTTTTTGTATGTTTTTTATTGGCCACGTCAAGCAATATAGATAAAAACAATTCTTGTTGAATTTTCTTGTTTTTAACTTCCACTATCAGCATCTAAACCAAACACTATACTGACATGAAATTGATTGCGGCGCTTTAAATGCTTTCACCATTACTATCAATCAACCTTGTTGAAATAATTTGTGTCACTAAGCCACAGTTTCTACAATTAAAAGAATGCAATGAATCATATCTAGATTATTAGATATCATGTGTCAGGATTTTCTGAAAAGTTGGGCAAAATGTGTGTAAATGCGACATACATATATATATATATATATATATATATATATATATATATATGTATGTCTATGTGTGTACATATACAGTGCTGTTGTGGTAAAAACAAGTTAAGTTTTTGTTCCTTTTGTTTCTCATGTTCCATTAAACTTTACCCATTTTTATCCACTTTAGAGGAGCCGGGTGCCATTTTCTGACGCTTGTTGCAATGAAGATAGAGATGCATTATTGTTGTTCGTCTTGATGAATTTATTTACAAATTTTTAAATTTAACATAAAACCTCCAAAATAATAATAAAAAAAACCAATAAGGCTAAAGACTTAGCCAGATTCCACAGGTTTCGTTAGGTTGAGCGAACATGGTCCGTGACTATTTCCACTCACACTCATCTACTCCATTTGTCCCTTGTCCCCGCACCATCCTAAATAGAGTGTATGTCCGCTTCTTCTATAGAGGGATATACTCATGAAAATAATGTATTTACAACACAATAATTAACAGAGAAAAATAAATTCCATTATAATTTAAATGCAGAACAGAATATTTCTGCTAATTCATAATTCTTCAAGGAATTATTATTATTGAACAACATACATTAATGGCAAGTGCAGGGATCTAAAATGTACTTGAAGTGTAATTTAAAAAATATTGTGTATATAGTAGATAAATATCATATTCATACATGAAAAAATCGTGAACAATGCTTTATAAATATTTAAACCACCAATCTATGTATAGTCATATTTCTAAATAAATACTGACATGAATACAATAAATAAATACACAATTTTATTTATGGTTACATTGCCCATTCACTTTTCCTCACACAAAATAATAAAAAATTTCATGACTTGTTTTTCTCATCTGTTTTAGACTGTGTGTTTTGTTGTTTTGTTTTGTTTTTTTTTTACCATTTACCATGAGTTTTATTAATGCCTCCCTTAGTTCAATGCATGGTTAATTATTACACAGGTTGAATGGTAAACATACATATATATATATATAAAAAAAGATATTTATTACATTGCCAGTCTTTTAAATCTATTGCTACTTGTTTGTAAAGGTAGTGTTAGATGTTTGGCGACTGCTTGGTCTCAGGGGTGAAGTTAAAGTTACCAGGTAAGAAACAATATGATATTGTCAGTAGTGTAAAGGTGTGAAAATGGTTTATGATATCATCTTATTAGTAACTTACAGCTGATGCAGTTATGATTGTTGTAGTGCAGGTTAACCCCAGCATCCAAGTCCTTTAGCACTGTCTTCGCTATCTTTACCAATACCACCACTGTATGTCAACAAGTCGTTCTACCAAAATGTTTAATGCTACTTCTCTCAAACAAGAAGCCTCGCTCTCTGTCTTTGTGTAAGTCTCTCCTCTTGTAGAGGCTGGAATAAAGTGTCACTTATACTAGGACAAAGGATCCAACCTTTAAAGGTTGAGGGATACTGTGGAGATGAGCGCTGACCTTTCTTACAGATTACACACACTTGCTCACATATTCGTGCTCTCTCTCTCTCTCTTGTACAAACACACACACACACACACACACACACACACACACACACACACACACACACACACACACACAAAATATGCATGTAAAGTTAGAGGCATTGTGAAGATGAGCAGATAAAAAAATGGCAGACAGCAGTGTCCAACACGATTACTGTACTCATCATCCACAGATTTCCCCACCTCCTCTGATTCATTTCCCTTCATCTCTTCATTTCCCTTCATCTCTACCTGTTCAAATTCATGGCACCAAGCATTTGTCAGAGTGAAGGTGGCATAGCCCTTGCCTAGCGATACAACCTCCCAATATTTCCACTTCTTCCGCTCTGTTAGTCTTTTGCTATTAAGTGTTCAATTCTGGTACCTGGAGGCGATACCAAAGTGCAAAGCCTCAAGGATTGTTAGAAAAAAATCTAACTGATTAATGCAAGAACTGCATACTGACTCTTGAATGATTCCCTGCTTTCCTTACTGGCTTTATATTGCCTGTGATGCAAACAGCTTTATTGATATGTTGGGGCTTTAGCTAAAACCTGAACATCAGTTTCTGACCTCTAAATCTGATAGTATTGACATTTTTTATGTCATCACTACATCACTACACATACACAGCAAAGCAGCTGGGTTTAATCCAGCTTGTCGTTTGACATTTTGATCAGATTCTGCAAAAAACATTTCAGTTTTTAGTGTCTTCTGACCTCAATGCCATTGCAGAGACTTGCCCAAACAGCATTTAGCATGAAACAGACATTTGTCAGTTGTGATTGTGTAAAATACAGTAAGGTACTTGACAAAGTGTTGTGGCATTTAATTACTACTTTGAAAAAGTTAAATCACATCTATTTAATGAAGCAATAGTAGAAAATGACCAATCTTTATGATAAAATTACATAAATAAGTAAAGTTGGATTGCAGCTTCCTGATCAAGAAGCCTCATATACACCACTGACTCCTGTGTTTGGTCTTGTGGGTTGACATTGCAGTGCCAGGGCTAATTGAGGTGTGATGGTAGGCCTATTGATAAGACCCCAACTCTAATGAGCTTTAGCCAATTAAGCCATTGATTTACATGTAAATGGATCCTGAAAGGTTACTGGTTCTGACTGCTATCTGCATGTACTTACCATGCTAATATCGTGCTGAGTGACACATACAGCCTCGCCATGTAGAAATCTAAGGGTTGAGAGACAGAAAGTGTGGGAGAGAGAGACATGACTGCTTGATCACTGATAGATTGCACTGCATCCAATTAGCAGCGAAAAAAAAGTGTTAATTACAAAGTCACACACCTTTTAATAATGAAGCAGATGTCTCTCATCTAGACAGACCCCCCCCCCAGCATCAAGTGCATGGATTATCTTTTCCTATGCATTTCAGTCTTAAATTTACTGGTATATACTCATTTTTAACATACAATTCAGCGTCATCCAATTCTGATATTATGACACAGATCTTCAGTTAAGAAGATGTCTGTCAGATGTCTGTCAATTTTCAAATATAAAACCAATAACAGTATATAATGCTTTTCAAACCAGCAATTTTTGAGGAATTATTTGATGCATCCAAGAAGTGAGTTTATATTGTTTCAGTAACCAGTAGGAATCATGGGAGTTTACAGCAGGGAACTGAAGAGTTGTTCAACATAGCACTCTTTAGGTGCAATCTAGTTTTACAGTAATGAGTCTTTCATTCCATATGAATTTTAAGTTCTTTTTCTGTGCGGATGCTGCAGTAAATTATGGCTAATTCTAGTCTGCAGAAAATGGACCCTGAGAAGTCGTTCACTTACAACAATGCAGTATTGCAAAGTTCTGCTATCAGCCAACTGACTGGGACTCAGTGTTAATTACCAGTGTGCTCAGCTTAACTTAAATACTCAGTAAATTGTCCCCAGGTGGGGAAAGAATAGGCTCTATCTTCATTTCTCATAGCTGTGGTTGAGCTAATTATGATGGTGAGTGTGTGTGTGTGTGTGTGTGTGTTTGTGTGTGTATGTATTTGTGTGTGTGTGTGTGTGTGTGTATAAGTGAATTGTGCTTGAAAAGGTTTGTGTATGTGTGCGTCTGTGAGTGTATTGGTTTTAATGGCCACTTGTATGTAACCTCTTATATCTATTTGTGTGTCTGTTAGTTGGTGTTAATGCAGAATGTGGGGCTCAACATAAGCTCATAGGTTCAGATTGCACATAGTATGTTTGTGTATATGTTCATGTGTATCTATTGAGAGTGTATGCACATATGAGGGTGGTGGTTCAAAGAGCTTTGTTCGCCTCTCCACTTTGTTTTTGTATGTGTGTGCATGTGTATGTTTGTACATTCAAGGAATGCAAGACTGGAATTGGCACATGTTAAAACATGCAACGTCCAAAGCCAACAGTCCTGTTAAGTGAGATGTGCTGCGTTATAATGATGCCATCTATCACTGCCTTCATCTTTCCATTCCTTTATCCCCTCACTCTTCCATCACCATCTCTGTGGCCTCATTAATATAGCCTAGACTATTTATGGGCCTATAAAAACAATAAGGAAAGAGAGCAAGGGTTTTACTGGCACGACAGACGCTTCCCGTGCATGGGAAAGATGAGGAAGCCCGTTGAATTAGATGGAGCATACCACATCACTTTCAGTTAATTGCACTAGATTCTTAACATCTGGTTAACATTGGATAATATTTTCATAAATGCAATATGTTTTTTGGACATATTACAGTCCTTCTGTTTGATATTTCAGTAAAAACTAAGTATACCTATCCAGACTTTGTTTTAGGAATGGGAGAGACTAAATTGTATCTGTATACCCACATTCAATGCAATTATTTGTGATTAGAATTTACTGATATAGAAATATGATAATACAGGGAACTCCAGCACAATATGGAAGAGTCACAGACTGCTTCTACTATAAAAAGTCATTTCAAAATAAGTAGGTAGTAGCTTTAAGTCTTGTCTTTTTGTTATTGTGGTCATTTGAAAAACATACTTCATTTACAATATGGCGAAGATTAAAACCGAATATGATGGCGTCTCCCCACCTTGAAAGCATCCTGGCAGCCCAAATAACATCTTTTAAATTGTTATGACCAAATTTAATGCAAGGCTGAATAATCAAGGTTAAATAGTGTTATGCAGGACTTTTTAAAAAATTTATATACCTATTAAACCTTTTATAACTACAATATATGAATATGCTTACAAAATGTATGCTTCTCAATGCTTGACAATGGGGATAGTCAGGAAAGAGGAATCAGGATAAAGAAGGGAGGGTCCTGAGGTCTTTGATCCTACCTTCACAGTATTGATATATATAGCATGTTTGACTTTTCAACAAAAGTGAGGCTTAAGTATGATTTCTCATACCGTTCCATGTCCACACCTTTAAAGTTTTCGCTATGTCTCAATTTGTGTCTGCTACTGTCTCATCAGATGTACTACTTACATAAGGTCACATCGGGCTTTTTTCACCTTGTGTGAGAGTTTGTCACCTTTTTGGAAAAGTGCACTCAATGTCTGAAGTTGAACAAAGTTCAGCTCTGAGCAGAGAAATGCTCTTTTCTCTGTTATTCAACTGGAAGAGTACTGAAGTTAATCCTCCAAACTGAACTGTCAAACAACAAAAAAGGGCTAAAGGTTAGTACTATTCTTCTTGATGCTGACTACCTGGAAATACAGTCTGTGATTTAACACATAGAAATGACCATAAACATGAAACATCAATTTTGTTCATCAAGAACGTTAATGGGGCATTTTGAGCTTTGAGTAATTTTATGGAATTATTTTTTATTATTGTGTTTTTGATGACCTGAACCTGGATACATGTTAATAATGACATGTCACTCACTAGGACACAAGTTTTTGACAGACCGTTGCTTGACTACAGTAAGAGACCTCTCAATGTAAAAAACGCTATGTTATTGTAAGTAAAACTTTAGGGATAAAATAATATTACTTTAGGGCATCCAGTATACAGGCTTTTTGTAGAATACATGGGAGATGGAGCTTAGATCCCTATTACCGAGGCCACTCATAACTTTGCTTTGCATGATTATGCAAGTATTGATATTCATGACCTGTTGCCTGTTGGATTATCCTTCTCACCCACAAAAGTTTGAGGTCCAAGGATTTTTGACCCTATAGACTAATGTCAGCTGCTGAACTATAGTAACCTGTTGCTACTGGTAATGAAGAGTACATTACAAACAGTATAGGATAGTCTATATGGGGTTGTAACATACTTCTTTTGGCTCCTTTCAATGTACCGTTCAATGGAAGACTACTCACACATACATACTTTTGTCAAATGGAATAGGAGGCTGGCTATTCTGTGTGAGGATATGAAAATACAGAGTATAAGATTAATTAGTACAGGTGCTTAGTAAAAACACCAAAATATTTAGCTCCTATCGTGTGGGTTTGTGTATTAACTGTTGCCATTACTTTCTTTATAACTTTAAAGGGAAACCTGAGAGCATCATCTTGACAGAGAAAATACAGTTATATACATGCATATAGAATAAGTCAGTCATATAAAAAGAGAGCAAGGTCCAGTGTGCATGCACACTCTAAATGAACTCAAAAGGGAATCTGTAAACACTATGAGCTTTGCACGACGTTCATATTTTTGCATACATGTAAACACCCTATGCTCTGCATTTTCATGCATTTAGAACCCGTGACCAAGTTCTTTTTTAATGACTGCTCTGGGTGGCTGTTATTGGTGAGAAAGGGGGTTATCACTCTGTTGCAGAGTGAAATACCATGTGTGCGCCCAGCGGGACAACATTCCTGCTGGCCCCATGATTTCCTCAGGTCATTCATGCAGTCCTCATCCCCACTGTAATGGCATTGTCCTGGGGTTCAGCAGTCCTGCCGGGCCCCCCACGTTTCAGTCTTTGGCCTCCCTGACAACACTGCCCCTCGGCTGCCTGTCAACCATTCTGAGCCTGGGGTGTTTGATTGGAGAGCGGGAGGGGTTAAGAGGCTGCGGCTGCAGATATTTAGAAATGCTGTTTATCTATACTATATCTATTTAGTAAAACTTACCTTCATCCATTTTTGATGAAAGCTGGATTTATTGTTCGATCCTGTTTGTACAGTTTGGGTTCCAACTCTTGTATGTGTACTGTGATGTGCAAATATATAAATTGTTTGCCATATTTTCAATAGATGCTAAAGATCAAAAATTTGCATACAACCTGGTGGCATTGAAAAGATATAGCTAAACTGAAATTTTCAACTTTGTGTGTTCAGCGGGAACACTTTTGAATGTCAGCATTATTTTCCCTTCTGGATAGCTGAGAGCACATTTTAGCGTTAACAGCGCCTGGTAGAGATCTACAGTCTATTTCATTCTCTGCTTTCTGTAGAATTTCTATACTAATATCGCAGTCACAGAGCAATAGAGCACGTCCTCATAGCATTTGCCCAATTAAATTAAGACATTGTCTGTTGTTGCTTTATTTTGTTATATAGTGATAATGCACAGATGATCACGTGTGAACCAAACAGAAAAACACTGTCGCATGTAGCTCGCAAGATGTGAATATGCTGCATTGACTAAGTGGACGTATAGAACGAAAGCGGATGAGGAGGGATGGCATCTGCCACTACTCATGAATTCAACAAAGAGTATGCAACAGACATCTTTTCTCATAGCCCCCTCGCTCTCTATTCTGTGTGTGTAAAATAGGCTGTTCATCATTATTCAAGGAGAGAGCTGATTAAAGGTGATTAGGCCCTGCCCATCCATCACTCTCGCCTTTCAGCCTGTCACTGGCCCCAGTATTAAGGGGGATACCAGTACATGTATGTGTGTGTGTGTGTGTGTGTGTGAAAGAGAGAGAGAGAGAAAGAGAGAGGGAGTGAAAGACTGTCCAGTCAGCTTCATGTTTTTCCAAATATTCGCCATTACACTAATTGCGAGTAATTTCTCAAATAGAAGAAAACAATATACTTGACTCTTTAATAATGCTTCCTAATACTAAGATAACACACAGAAACATTATAATTGTGGTTTGAGCTTAAATGGACCATGGCAGCCCATTCTTTACAGGATCCTTTAGTACCCCTATGATGAATGTCCACTTTATCCCATGATGAATGACAGCAGTGAGAGCCTTGTTCCTGCCATTCCACATAACATTAACCAACAATAATGCTAACCAGGGATGCCAAAAAGAATGGAGTGTTTTCCTGAGCAAAAGTTAATTGATTGGTTTCGCTTGGTGTTCTTTTCTTTTGGGCAGTTAGATAGTTAGCCTTTCTTAAAATTGTAGACTGTGGGAAGGGAAAACAGGAATTTGAACAAAATGTTTCTTGAAGCTTCAAGTACCTAATAGCTTGATATTTTGAATATCTAAAATAGAATTCCAGTGTTACCACTGAATGTGGCGTTTGTCAGGGCAAGTAAAGCTTCCAAAATAGCAATTAGAGCATCATGGGACACTATAACTCACTAGCTTTTTAAAATGAGGCAGGGAAGGTTTCATTGCAGTTTTTACAGAGTGTTGATTTCAGTTTCACTAGCTGTGGTCAGAGAGGGAGAGATGGATGGCAGAGAATGGTCAGTATCTAATTTCTACTAAAAGACCTATATCACCTTGACAATGTGTTCAGCGTTGGTTTCTGCCGCCCAGAGAAGTGCTTTTTGATTTCTGGTCAGATGTGTATACTGATGATTGAGAAGGCACTGAGAAGGTTTTAAAGCTCTACATTTATACCAAGCTTGTTATACATCGTGAGTCCGCAGGAAATAATATCTCCATCCATTATCCATTGATAACACTTAGCACACACACAGACACAAATCTTGCTTTACCAGAGCCGAGAATGATACTAATAGACGAGGCATGGTTGAGGTGAACAGTTCTCAATATGTGTACTCGAGTATAACATTTTGAGCATAGTTTGGGTGTGTTTGTGTGTGTTTGTGTATAAGAGAGCCTGTTAGACTGAGAGCAGAGCGTACTGTATTTGCACAGAACAGCAACTCTGGTGAAACCTGTAAGAATTGCTTTGGGGTGACGATGACAAGAATCTGGTTATTTAACTTTTGTTTCCCACTGTGATGAACTGGGGCTGCACAGACTCCCACTAATGTTAGCTCTGCAGGGTGCCACACTGGAAATATACTTCTGCTGAACCGGCACTTCTCCAAGTGTCTCAACCCAACCACTACCAAACACTCATTCAACTGCACCCCTAGGGCACAAAGTCACAGAAATGAGAGTTTAGAAAGTCATGACCAGCTCATTCATGGGCAAAGGTAACACATGAATATGACAGAGTTTTCACAATCATTGTATTCTGGGGGGAAATGTCATTATTTCAGATGTTAAAACTAAGGAAATTATCTTTATCTCTTTGTTTTTATTGTGCCAGGTAGTTCTTTTATTTTGCACACCCTCAGACTTTATCACACATTTTTATGTTATCCTTGTCCTCCTCTGTGTAAAAATTCAATGCTAAGGTGATCTACTATCCTCATGGTGCTTGGATGCTGCCTATTGTTTCAGCTATATAGCAGCTATATTTACATTGCAGCCTTTATTTTACAGTCGATGTGAATCTATATGGATTGCTCAGGACTGTATCTCATCAGAAACTTCACATATTCAAAATTTCTTATTATTGTCATTTTCCTTATTCACAATTGGTCTCAAGTGTGTTGTGTCACAGAGCTCTCAAGGATTTCTACAGCATCCTTAGTTGTGTGTACGTATGTGTTATTTTTGTCTGAATGTGTGTGCTCAAAGATTATAGTACAGGACGTTTGTTTTAAATGGACCCACATGAATAATATCCATGCTTATGTCATCAGTGTTGACTCATCACTTCACACAACATGTTGTTTATATACTCAGCAGGACTCTGTTTCTATATCTGTACAGTTTACTTTATGTGTGTACACATTCATATAGATTGTATGTAACAGAAAACTAAAACACCCATACTTGTGAAACACAGATGACTTCTCAAATGTAAAAAAATGCATGTTAAGAAAAATTTATGATACTCATCCATAGTTAGCATAAATAGTTGTTTGCACTCTTCTACATGTGTGATTGTGTGAGACATACACTTCAGCAGCTGAGGATGATGGGAGAGTGAGTGGAGGAGAACTGGGGTGGGAAAGACGAGAGTCTTGATATGTACATGGATCGTGCCAGGATGTCTGGCCCTGTCTGTAGTTCACCTGCGCTGGTCTGTCACTCACATACACAAACACACACACACACACACACATTTACACTTTTACTGGCCTAGAATGGATACACGCATAACGTAATGCACACAAACTACACACTTCGAAGGGCACAGCATGCATATGAACGTTCTCTCTCTCACACACATGAATAACAACTAAATCACAAAATGCTGATTTATAAAGAAGTTTATCTCTCTCTCTCTGACCCAGTAACCGCTACCCCCAGGTCTCTCCCTCACCCCCTCTCTCCCTCTCTCTCTGCCTCAGCAGTAACACATGGTGGGACACCCTGTGGTGAGGTGTGTCAGTTGAGGAATGATTTAGTGCTGCTCTGCCCCAACCACTGCTGAGACACCTGCCCCAGGAATCCTACCACACACACACACACACACACACACACACACACACACACGATGGACACACACATAGTAGTTTAGCACTACCAGAACCTCCTAATGCACAAATAGTCCCTGTTGCCCAAGAAGACACCATTTTGCTATTTCTGCAAAGCATTGCAGACCAGCACTCAGTACACAGTGACCTAAGAGGTTCAGTTATGAATTCTTTAATTTTCTCTTTCTAGAGAGACCTGAGACTGGACATCGTTGCAGTATGCAGGGGGGATGCCCCTAATAGCTAACCACCACCAATATCCATAGACAAATGATCACATTCATACAAGAATCAGAACAAAAATATAAGAACTGCTATTTTTAGCTCATATAGACACAATCAGCATCACACAGTGGCCAAATCAAAGCCAAGAACCCTGAGGAATAGATAGTCACTTGTGAACAAATGTCCAGTATGATGGCAGTAAACTCTGTGTGTTCATTATTATAACCATGGACCATAACCATAGGTGTGCAATTTCAGGAGATGCTCCCATGGGTCATATTGAAAGGTAGGGATAAACGCCCTATGTGGTTATTCAGGTTGGAAGACTTCCATAGGAGGGGAACTAACATTTCCTCAATGTGTGGACTGGATAGAGGAGGATTACAGTCAAATGATGTCTCTTCAATGGTAATGCACCTCAGTTCTTTCCATCCAGCAGATGCGACTTTCCATGACAACTATATAAAACATTTAATACCACACCTAGGATAAGGCACCCATTGCTGTCCCCGTTTCTGACTTTCTGTGTCGGGCATTTGTTTCTCTTCTCTTCTCTCTGGTTTTATTTATTTGCTCTCACAAAGGAATGAAATTGGTTAGGGTTAGGAAAATAACAAAGTATTAAATGAAGTAATAGAAGGGCAAATAGCAAATAGAAGGGGAAGGGGCAGCAATACTGGAGCTGTAAATGTGATTATTATTTTTTTACACCAAACCTTGATCAAATTGTCTCTTGTTCTGTCTCCTGCAGCATGCAGGAGATTCCTAATATAATATAATATAATATAATATAATATAATATAATATAATATAATATAATATAATATAATATAATATAATATAATATAATATAATATAATATAATATAATATTGTTATATATGCTATCCTAAAGCCACCTTCGGCAACGATTACACATAGGAATTCTCAGACCTTGATGGATAGGGACTGACCTTCCCATCTCTGTCAGAGATTCAGGGAGTGATGTTCACTTTCAAGGTGAGAACTAATGAGATTCATGTGAAATATTTGCTTTGGTGTGATTTAATGAGGTATGGTAAGGTTTGCCATTTTTCAGTATGGTATAATATTAATGTGATATGAAATGGTCTCAGATGGATATTCTGAGGTACATTATATCTTTAGCTGAAGAACCAGTTTTCTGGTTTTTGAACATTGTCGTGAAAAGGCAAGCTTCAGAAGACCAGCGATATTGTTGTTTGTTTCCAAGTGAAATGATCCATTGTCAACACAGTATTCAATATGAAAATCAACAATAACATGTGTTGATCAGGAAAGAATTAGGAATATTCATTTACAAATGGAATTTTATCCTGCAATAAACCCTGAATGATGATGATATATTAGGACCAGAAAACAACAGCCAGGAGTTATAAATTTTAACCAAACATTTCTGTTTTCTTTCATTATTCATTTTTTCCCTTCACCCATTTTTCAGTCTGGGTTGTACAGTTCCAGTGAGGGTAAAATTATGGGAGCAATATGAAAGCCAGAATGTCATGTTGTCTGAGCCTGGAGGCCCTTTAGCATATGGCAGCAGTCGCGTTCTAAGGCTGGTGTTCAGGTATCTGTCAGCATAAGCATATACTGTATGTGTGTGACCTTGTGTGTGTGTGTGTGTGTGTGTGTGTGTGTGTGTGTGTGTGTGTGTGTGTGTGTGTGTGTGTGTGTGTGTGTGTGTGTGTGTGTGTGTGTGTGTCTGTGTGTCTGTGTGTGTGTGTCTGTGTGGCTGTGTTGCTGTCCTCCAGCCGTCCTCAGGTGCTCCAGTAGTGAAAATGGTCTTACCTGGTGGGCTTTATTACCATTAAAGATTCAATATGTACTAAGTGAAACCTATGCTTACATGCAATATATTGAAAAGCCAATTGAAAACACATAGAAACATATAGATGTTATGGTAGAAATTATTCTGAAATGGCATTTATACCATGGCTAATGTTCAATAAAACCCAAGAAGATCGTAAATTGAAAATAATTTGCAACTCATGAAGACATTGCATCAATTCTGGTTAAGAGTTTCTGATGGACTACCATTGTAGTATTTATCAGTTTTATAATTAAATCAGCAGTACTGGTGGTTTGGAATAGTGTAGTGGTCTGCGTTTGTGTGCTGTCTTGCATCAATGGGATTATAAAAGTGCAATGGGATTATAAAAGTGCAACATCAATTTCTTTGTTTAAGTCTTGCCATTTGAACACATTGAGTGAAGTGGGTCACCATCATTTTGTGTATGTGCCTGTGTGTGTGTCCGGCAGCATTGTAGATGACCTATTTTCTCTTAAAGTAGAGAGCATGTCCTGTCTGGCACTGGTCATTAAAACTCTGGTGTTGCTTGTCTCTCAGAGGGACAGGGCACACACACAAAAGAACACTTACACATACACACACACACACACACATACATATTTACTTGAAGTTGAAAGATGCATGTAGATTTAGAATAACTACCCAGAGCTTTCTTTCTTTTTTGTTATCCACTATTAATTTTCCTCTCTCTCTCTTCTTTCTTCCCTCAGTCTTTGCTCACCCTCTTTTGCTTTCACCCTGTACCTTTTCACCCTAGTTTTCCCATTCATCCATCTATTCATTTTATAGCTAACCAAGTCATATTCTGCTGACATTGCTTGCAACACTGGTAATGTCAACAATATCCATTATTCCCAGTAACACCATAGTTCCTTTCTTTATTTTGTTTTTTGTTTAAGGATGAGGTAGAGAGCCATTGCAAATGATAAAAACATTTTATTTTGAAATATTTCTGCTACTTTAATGTCAAGGATAACAACACTGTATTTTTGGCTTGAGGTTTAGTTGTAATCCCCAAAAATTCAAAATAGAGTAAACAATCTTATGTTGATTTTAATGTAACAAGATGAGGTTATGGGATTTTACCAGAAATTAAACACAATTTGATAAATTACTTATATATAAATAAACTGATTTTGAATTTGCTAACAGTAGTTATACTTTTCTAAATCCTCCACTTGCCAGTTGTAATCTGGTCAAAGGATGGGAATCTGTCTGAATTCCACATCCCTCAGTTTTCCATTATCAGCAATGACATAGTAGCATGGTTGCCACTGGTTACTATTGTCACACGATGGATCATTGGACAATGATCTGCCCAGCTAAATCACCAAGATGATGACAGCTAGTGTGTTTGTGTTAATGTGCGTTTGGTGTACATTGCTGTTTAGCAGTAGTATTCAAAGCAGCATAATAGTTCTGTGAAGGATGAGTAGAAGCAAATTGGCTTAAAGGCCAGTTAGTATGTGCTGTGTGTGTTTCCAGGGAGTGTAAGATTGGAATGTGCATGTGTATGTGTGTGTGTGTGTGTGTGTGTGTATGTGTGTGTGTGTGTATGTGTGTGTGTCTGTGTGTGTGTCTGTGTGTCCGTGTGTGTGTGTCTGTGTTTGGATAAGTGAGAGGGCATTGTGAGGTCAGCGTCAACTTCAAACACAACACAGTGCCTGCAAATACACACAGATATACACATGCATACTAGTGTGCTGTAAACAGTAGTAGTGGTACCGTGTATGATGCGTCAAAGGAAAATAGATCCTCGTCGTTTTTTGTACACTGTTATTGTTTGTGTGTGGGAATGTGCTCATATAAATGCACGGAGGACAGCGCAAGCATGTGGGTTTTTAAGAGAGAATGAAAGACACAGACACACACAAAACTGAGAGAGAAAAAGACACCGCTTTATATTGCCATATAATTTTCTCATCCTTTTGTCTGTGATTCCCTGCTATTGCTCTTTCTGTCTATATTTCTCTCTTTTCTTCTGCTAGCTCTCAATATATTTCACTCTCTCTTCTTCCACTCATCTGTCTCTTTATTAAAAATACACATTTTGAGGCAGAAAAAGGTATAGAAATGATCAATATTTAACTTGTGCGGATATGTAATAAGGCATGTGCTAAAGGTTGCGTGTGTGTGTGTGTGTGTGTGTGTGTGTGTGTGTGTGTGTGTGTGTGTGTGTGTGTGTGTGTGTGTCTGTGTTTGTCTGTGTGTCTGTGTGTGTCTGTGTGTCTGTGTGTGTGTGTTTATTGTTGTTTTTAGAGAGTGTGTTTGTGCTGGCATGCTGGTTGTCCTCGATTTTCTTACTGACCTGGCTAATCTCTGGAGTGTGGAGGGTGAAGGAAACCATTATTGTATCCTTGATGGATACAGCAGAGAGTTGATCCATGCCTCTATGTGTGTAGGGTTTGTACAGTACTTACCCTGTTTTGCCCCAATTTATCGTGCTTCACATAACAGCAGCTGTGCACACACAGACATACTATTGTAACAGAACTGCTATTGCTCTCCCATGCTCCATTTATTTAGAATTAAGAAAGGGCACCACATGTGGTATACACATACTGTCATAATGAAATTTTATATATTTTCAATGAAGAGTCTGTACTTCTTAAAATGACTTCCATTGACATTTTTAATTATAACAGTGTGGCAGTGCACCAATTTAAATGATTCTGGACAGATGGAAGTTTAATAGAATAATTAGATTCTCATCAGGCACTCATAAAAGGTGATGCTTTTTATATTACAGTATATGGCGAAAATATCAGAAAATATCTAAAGACTTTAACTGAAATATGCACATGCCCCTCAGTGTATTAAATTAGATTAAAAGGATCTCAGGCTATCTAAACCACATTGTAGCAGCTCACCAAGCAGGTGTGTTTTAATAAGCATCTGATGTGTTTATTCTAGTAATTTCCCCTTGAACGAAGGAGGCTCTTGTAAACATAAAAGAGAGAGGCTAAATAAAGAGAAGAGTTAAGCCTCCTTATTTTCTTATTCATCAAGGTTAGGCTGATATATGAGGGCCAATATTTGCTACTGTTAAAATCTAATTTAGTACAGTCAGCACACTTTGGCAATGCAGATTTTTTTAAATTTTTTATCACAGTTCACATGCAAATGTCATTACCGCCAAATGACAGGACATAGTTAAATTTGATTTTGCACAGAAATAAAGGCGAATCTTTTTTTTTTTTTTTTTTGGAAATGTAGCAGGAAAGATATATCATTTAACATTTCACAAACACGGTATAGAAGTTGCTCAGGGTAACTTGAAGCAAAAACACACACACAGTACTTGGTGTTAGTTTGATAATTTGCTCATGTTGTTTGGAGTGTTTCTACTGACAAACATGTTTCCTTTCTGCTTTCTTTTCTGTTACAATACCAGTATTGTAAAACCTTTCTCACCTTGCACCTCTTCCTCTGCCTCCACTTTCTTCTTCTCCTCTTCCTCTCTTCATCTCCTCAACTGCTTTAAAATGCAGATCAGTGTTGGATCAAATCACTTAATCAAGCCTAACTCTGCCAGTGTGTGTGCACTAACAGACACACACACACACACACACACACACACACACACACACACACACACACACACACACATCAACTTTCTTTCACACAGACAGAAACTGCTGCTGGTTCTATGGTTTAAAGATTAGTATTCCGGACTCACAAGCGCACACGCACTCACACACAAACAGTGCATCTAGGCAGCATAAGAGTCTCTTTGAGTGCATATAGATAAACAGACTTGAATAGAGGGGTCTCTCCAGGCCATTAGCCTGCAGTTACCATCACAAACCCCAATCTGGCCCTCTTTTGCTCAGCTCATGAAGCCAAGTGCTTCATTTCTATAGCTGCTGAAAATGCATCATATGGAGTGAGGGCAACGTAAAACTGAACATCGGTGTCAGAATTCGATCTAGTGGCCCACTTTTAGGGTTTAGGGGTTTTAGGGGTGAAAGCTAGATGGGCACAGTTGCTAGTTTTCCAGACAAAGTGTTAGTTCACTTTTTAACTTTAGTGACTAAGTTGAAACAAAACAGCAAGCCTGAAACCAAATGGGTGGAGTCATAGGATTGATAAAGCTGTATTGTTACAGTTTAAGCTGCCTCATTATATAGATTTGGATTTGTTGGATGATTTTGAAAAAAGAAACCGTTGTAGTTTTGTAACAGCAGCCAAAAAAATTTAATAGGCAATTCCATTTTCAAAATATTCCCTGACTAGCTCATTCTGCAAAATAGTATAAAAAAATTCATGGCAATTACTGCCTTTTCTCTCCCTTATCATTTAACCTTGATCTACAGAGTGTGCCCGTTCCACCATATTCCAGCAAGAAGTGATGGATTTAAATCATTACCGGGAACTGCACAGACATACAGATCTCGAACAGATCAACAAAGAAACCACTAAATACTGCTGAATTTGCTGGTGTATCCCACCTGATCCTTCCTCAAACTTATGCAGTGCCAGCATGGAGCTGAAACAACCGCAATATAAAATCTTCAGCAATTATGACCTTAAGCGCTGAGGGCCTATTACAGGTCTTTGTTATATTCTGATTAGCTTTGGCAGCTATCATCATATTTGCCTGAACTGAATTACTTTTAAGCTTTAGTTTGGACAGTTAATGTGTCATCCAGTTGATGGATACTGGCTCCGGAGGCTCAGAGGGCTTACAGATGTATAGATTCACTTCTCTGCTCAGACTGGCAGGCAAAAGCACATTGCTTTACGATGCTGACACATAAATTCATTCCAGTGTGTTTCCAATGTGATTACCATGGCAAATGCCACAAAAAATGAACATAGGAGAGATGGAATGTGTAACAGTTTGCCCCAAGACATAACCTATCATTTTTGATGATTGCTTTCATTTATATATTCTGACAAAAATGAATACATGTTATCAGGTTAAGGCATATTAGCATCAGAAAATTGACTGTAATTCTGAATAATAGATATCTGTGTCACTTTGTTTGTATGAGTAATGTAGTTGTAAAATAGAGCCTTCAATGTCTCAATGTGCCTCTTTTCATGTCATGTGTGCTTGTTATTGTGGTTGTCTCACGGTTTATTCTAGCAGGTTTTTGAAAGATATACGTATAACAATATTTGTATTGAAGCTGCTGATATCCAATATTTTTTGGCTGTAAATTGCAGTTTAAAATATGTCAGTATTTAACATGTTAACTTCCCACTGATATTCAGATGGATGGTATTAAGTAAGTATTATAATTGTATTGTTGAAAATGCAGCTAACTGGGATGTTTATATATTTTCTCATTAGTCAACAATGTGTCTGCAATAAATATTATCAGGCTGTGAAAATTTCCCACCAAACTGCACCATGGTTTCATAAAAGACTTTGACCTTTTTCAAATTTTTGTAACTTGTTATTGTTTTGCCCAAAGGGGGATTTCATGGCAGGGGGCAAGATGTTTACTGTTGCTATGTTTCCAGTAACATTACAAGTAGCTCCGGATAAGGGTGCCAGCCAAATGCCTAGGCTGTCAAAGTAAATAACTTTTCCATTTCAAAGAGAGCTATTCCAATTAAAGAAAGAAGGATGGAGCAACCGAAAGAGAAGGGAAAGCCACAGAAAAGAACTGGGGGAGGGAGGGCAGGATAAGGAGAGATGGAGACGGAGGGAGATTGAGGAGGAGGAGAGAGAGACTAAAAGTCATTGCGATCTTCTTGGATTTAAAAGGAAAAGAGGCGGAGGTGGCATGGAAACAGGAAATCAATTGCTGCGTCGTTTTGCTGTGGCTCTTTTTGAAGCAAGACAGAACCTTGGAAATGAGTGGGTTTGTGTGACCGAGAAAGAGGAAAAGACCAAGAACTTCAGATTAGGCTGACACCAAGATAAGGGTCAAGGGCAAAGGTACTTTTACTCTTCCCCTATGTGACACCAATCAATTTACGAGTTAACAATGAGGTTAGGGGTCAAGCAGAAACGACTGTGAGAAGTAATGTTGCTGAATTTAATCTTACGGTATATTGTAATACAAGCTCATCTATGCTTCTAATGAGATTATAATGATATCGTGGATTTAGAATCCTGAAGTTGCTGTCATTTCTCCACAGTGATCATGGATGTATATTTTAAGAACTGAAAACAGTGCGTACAACTGAGCTGTAGCTACCAGTCACAAACAGATTCCAGGTTCCATTAATAATACACTCATCAAATTGAGAAATATCCTTGCTTTGGAATCACCCGTTTGGACAACAAATACTTATTGTCTTAAAAATACTTTGAAACCAGCCTCTCTTAAAAGATGCATGGTAACAAAGTCTGGTCTCACTTGGGTCAGGTCAAGTTTTCATCTAATATGTTGTAAAAAGAGAGATTGCATGCAACCACCAGACCATCCAGCAGTCGTGTTAATTATTGATGAGGGTGTCCTATGACATAGACTATTGATTGAGCAAATTAAAGCCCCAGGTATTTTTCGACCACCGTATCGTGTGGTGGCTGCAGCTGTGCACGTGTGCACACGTTTGCGAATGTTGCACAGAATTGCGTTTGTGTTTGTGTATCGCTACCTTTTAGAGCAACAGTGATACAGTCCTGACATGTTGTTCCTGTTGCTGGTATTGATTTAAAAATAAATAAAAGATGTCCTTTATATTTTCTCTTCTGAAAATACCCCCCCCCCCCCACACACACACACACAGGTGCTGTGATTCCTCTCCTGGGGAACACATACATAATCATGCTGCTACAACACATGGTATTGCCCCTTCACACACTACTGGGGAATGTCAGTGTAACACATCCTGGTTCTCCCTCTAGATGAAGAGTTAACCTACTGTGGGCCAAATCTGATTTTACCATCAGCCTCTGTCAGAGCTGCTTTTTATCCTGGCTGACACACTTGGAGGAAAAAGAACCTTTATGATCCATTTCCAGCTGTTATAAAAATATTTTTAGGGTTGTGGTCATGAAAATACAACATATCACTAACTGTCATATGAAAAGCTCATACTGTAAGTGCAGCTTTGGTTATTAATTTTTGCATTGAAAGTTTATGAGATTCACTCCACGTCTAATAAGTTTCACGGCTGTGTTATGCAATCAAAAGTCCCTGTATATTTTTAACTTTCAAGGAAAAATGAGGCTGTTTTCCGTATGCTTGCGGAGTGTTAACTTGCCAGAGTCATTCATCCAAGTGGAGTAAGATGTGCAGTCCAGCAGTTGCAGAGGGTCATAGTAAAAGGATATGCCTGGTGATATTCTCTGTTTTTTTTCCTTTATCTCAACAAAGTGGCTCTAATAGAACTACTTTTGATGTAGCCAAAGCCCGATACAGGTAGTTACTCTGTGTGAGTTCAAGTGTTGTCCAAAAACTTTTAAAAACAGATCAGTTAGCAATACAGTTGCAAGACATATTTTGTCATTACAATGTACATGTGCGGTGCAGTTTATTTTTAGTCAAACGCATAAACCCCTGGTATCATAAATATGCACCGCTGCAACAAATGTGTGTATCGTCCAGCTTTTAAAGGAAATCCTTTTGCTTACTTTTAAAATGAAAATATATATCATCGTGACCCATTTACAGTACGTCTTCAGTGGCAACCAGTGGGCTTGGGGCTGAGAGCTACAGGCAGATTTGGGAGGTCCAGACTTGAAGAATTTACAAATGTACATCTTTATATAAATTAATTTTCTCAATGAGAAGGAGGCCAGGAGTTACATATGGTAGCTAAAGGGAAACAGATCCAGTTGGACTTGAGCCCAGTGCTTTAACTGTCCAATGAATACAATGAAAGCATATTTGTTTGGTGTTATCCGGGGGTGAACGGTAGGGACAGTGTGCTCTGTCAAAGGTTGTACATGGATATTGGGATCAGATGAAGACCCAGTCTGCCACTGCTATGAGATTACTTTGTTTCAATATGAAGTCTGTCTATATCCACACTTCTGTTTTATGTTCCTTGTGCGTTTCTGCTGACACAAAATTTATCTTGCTGCTGTTTGTTACCTGGCTCGGTCCACTGGCTGTCAGGTGTAATTTCCTGGTGTGTCCTCCAATCAGGGTGGTATGTTTGCGTGTGAAAACAAGTGTTTTGGTTCTCATTCCATCAGTATGATCATATTGGGCTGTTTAAGCCCGCTTCAAATTCTGTTACTCTTACACATGCATGCAAACACACAAACAAACTGTAGAGGGGAGGTAGCGGGGTATTTAGAGCAGCATGGGGACCTTGGTGTTCCAGTGTCAGTGATGGATATGCCGGTAGGATCAGCAGTGTTGGCTTTTGCAGGAGTGTGTTGTCGACCACTGGGATCTGTCAGACCTGTTTTGCTGAGCCCACACATTCTGCTGGCTTGCTGCTGTTGCTGCTAGTGATTTTTTTTTTAATCTAGTGTATGTGTGTGTGAGAGAGAGAGAAGAGAGAAAGAACTAAACCCTTTTGTTTGAGTGTGTGTGCAACAGTGTCATATTCCTGTAAAGTTTCATGTTTGCATTTGAATGAAAATAAGGTCTTGTCTGATCAGTGTCATCCACGCCCTATTTACATTAATAAATATTATTAAATTTTAAGTGATTGGTCAATTACTTATACAAAATCATGAAGTAGCTTAAAATGCTGCTTCAAACACAAAAGCAGTCATAGTTTAAAGATACTGAATTTTTGCTATATTTGTAAAAGTGTGTAGCTGTAATCCTTTGGCCTGTGGTAATTAAATTTGCACTTACTCTATGCAGGCACTGGAACTAAATCTAGTGCTTGACGGTGCAGCTCTGTCGATGTTAAACTGTACTTTCTATGGTCAGTAAAATGTACTCTAGCATTATTAGAGAGGCTTTTTGTGGACTTAAATGCTTTGTGTTCCATAATCAAGGGTAGATAAAATACCAAGAGTTTCAACCAGTGATAGAACAGAAGAAAAGAGCTGAGACTAAAGGAGCAAGCTGGAACTAAATTGATAGAGAAAGAAGAGAAAAAAACAAAACAAAAAGGAAAGTCTCTTTTCCTGATTTCCTCCCCTTGATCTTCCTTCTTACATAGACCCACAAACACATACACTTACACATGCAAAATACTTAAAGGTGGAGTGTCACCCTACTTGCACAGATTGCACCAGATTTGTGGTGAGTAGGAGTTAAAAGAGCTGCTGAGTGCAGATTTAATACTGCAGATATTTAAAGAGAACAACCCTTTTATCTGAGGGGACAATTTGCATTATTCATGTTGTGCCTTCTGAGAGATGAAGAGAGAGAAAGAAATAGAGACAAAGACATTTCAGAGAATTATTGTTTTTTACCAGTAGTCAATTGATTCTTGATACATGGACAGCAGATTTACATGCAGTTCTATTCATACTTTGTGTATGTGTGTGTGTGTGTCTGTGTGTGTGTGTGTTTGAGTGATTTAAACACTCTCCATCTTTTACTTTCTACTCAGTCTTGTTTTAGGTGCTGTGGAGAAAAACGCAGCTATCAGACAGCTGCAAATGTGCTGGTTCAGCATAATGCTCATGTATCTGTCTGTTTTCTTTTGTCTCCAGTGTGCAGGGCAGGCTTCTACAAATCTACACTGGGGAACATGGAGTGTTCAAAGTGTCCACCTCATAGCTTTTCTCACCATGAGGGGTCATTGCACTGCGGCTGTGAGAAAAACTACTTCCGTGCTGAGGGAGACCCGGCGTCTATGGCCTGTACCCGTAAGTGTGTGTGCATGTGCCTGTGTGTGATTAAACTGATTAGCTCAGCATATTTGGGTTCTATGTTATTTAAGGAGACAGCGGAGCCCGGGGGGGGTTAACAAAAACCAAAAATGCTGTGTTAAAACAGCTCATGATTTTTAGAGGCAGATATGGCTGATATCTCCTCCTCTCCATCAGTCTCTGTTGTCTGGACTCAACCCTCTTCCCTAATCACTACGTTCCTCCTCTGCATCCTCTGTTTATCCTCATCCTGTTCTCTGCGGGGATATCCATTGTTCTGGTCGCCATGCCAGCCAGATTCAGTGCGACAAGCTTGTCTCTGGTGCAAACAATGCAACCTCGCACAGTGGTAACCTACCTGAATTGAAACACAAAACACTACAGACCAGGGCTCTCTCTACTGACATGTGTACAGAGGATGCAGTATAAATAAGTTACGAGTAAAAATTTTAACAAGTAAGATAAGAAAGGAGAGCTAAAAAGTTAGAAAAATAAGAATGAAGGCAGGAGCAACTGCGACCGGCTGCATGCACACTCGGTGAGCACACACAAAAACAATAGAAAAGAAAAATTTGATGGGAGATACTCCTTGATATCACCTTTTCATTTTGTTTTTCTATGAGATATCTCACCAGAGAAACCCTCCAGTGTGGTGGGGGGAGACTTTTCACATTAACCCATAAAACATGCAAACCATTCTTAACCTCGCCTCTAAGAACTGATTATCCCCTTATGCTCTAAATGCTTTCAGATGCTTTTTTACACACAATCCTTTTTCTGGAATACTGTTTGTTTTTGCAAGGTCTTATAAGACATAACATTGCTGCACATACTGTATATACAGAATAAACATAAAGATATTGCATATACACACTGTCTACTAGTAATTTAATCCAGAAACTTTAGATCTGTATCTAAAAAACAATTGTCATTCTAATGAAAATAATCTAACACTGTTTACAGAGTATATATTCCTATTTTGAGAGCACATGTACAGATGGAATCCTACACATAATACAATTTAAGACTATTATTATAATCTGCAATTTCCCAGTTCACTATTAAATTAGCTCACTAATAGTTAAAAACATTTCTCATTTATTTAAAGGTCACCGAAGCTACAGCTGCCCAAAAACTCTTTATCACCTTTTCTGCTCCCTACATGGTTCTCTTTTGTTTCCATCCAATGCAAATGGTTTGCAGATGCAGATGCCTCCTGTAAGCCTCCCAAAATGCATTCCCCATAAAACTATAAATCATTGCATTCCCTGATGTCAGATTATGGATAAATCCATTACTAAAGGGGCTAGGGAGAAACAAAAGTCTGTGTGGATAGCGGAGAACTGTAGAAAATACAAAATCGACGCCCACAGCCATGGACAAAATCCTAATTAGAAAGACAGTCACGGCAGGCCCCTGTCGTGATTATCTCAACACCATCTTGTCAACTAGGCAAATTTCACCTCATTCGGACAGATTGAGCAATGCAAGGGCTGCAAATGAATAGATAAGTGTTAGAAGATAATGATCATGATTATCTCAAAAGAGGGATTTTACTGTTAGCAGTGTGACAGAGGTTGTTTAGAGTTGAATCTGGATATTTGAAAATGTTGGCAGAAAAATGTATGAGGCCAAAAAAATAAGAATCCTAAACTCACAGAAAAATTGGAAAAAAAAAATCTTTTTAACTGTAAGGTATTTCCTGCTGTATTCATTGTGACGCTGTTCTATAGCAGCTGTGTTAACAGTGGACCAAGTATAGTTTGTCTGGTCCCAAGGACTCAGTTCCACCAATTAAATTCGCATTAATGCATCCCCCTACAGTCCCACAGCAACACCTCCAAGTGAGCACAGAAACGTAGAAAAAGTGCTGATCTGCCTCACTGATTAACACCATTACTGTACCTTGCTGAAAGACATTGTGCAATCACTTTTTTCATACTTTTATATTTCTCCAGTGATAAGCATTAAAAAGAACTGTCAACTACATAAATCCCTCTGTGAGCGTTTGGAGATGCATCCTCATTTCTTACAGTCCATGGTAGATGTCATGTGTCAATCTCAGTGTCTATGTATTACTTTGGCATTTAGAATTAGAATAAGATTGCCTACATATGTACGTGTGCACACCTGTGCAGGTAATATCTGATGTGAATTGCAGGTCCAAAACTTTAATGTGATCAGTGGAGATAGATGTATAGGTGAGCAACAGGACTGTCAGGGTGAGATTACTATCAAAGAAAATGTACTCTTACTTTTACAAATTCATAGGTTAGGACTGATGTATTGGTGTTTTTGATAATAGAAACAGTTGATAAGATAACACCTTGTTTTCTCTAAAATTGGATTCTTTGTGTGCAGTGACCACAGGAAGGAAAATAACTAGTGATGAATAATTAGTGTGTTTTCTGTGTATAGTTCAAAACACACACTCTTAATCCAGTTTCATTGCGAGATCTCAATTTCTCCCTCTTCATTTGGGAATTTCTGTTGTGACTGAGATAGAAAATTTGAAATTAAATAAGGCAATTGCACATTTTGTTGGGATTAAACTATTTTCTTTTCTCGTGAGTCATAATATGCATAATCCTCATGCATGTAAGAATATAATGAACAATGACAAATGTATAATTTATTATTATTATCATGTTTAATTTTTTACATTTCCATTATACACTTTATTAAACAGTATCAGTTACTGAGCATTGTTATTAGTTTTCTTAACTGGTTTCTGTAGCCCACTTTTCACAATTTTTAGATTAAAAATTTTTAGGGGCAATTTTTCACTTTTAGAAACCGCTAGTATATGGGTATCTGCCTTAGAGTTACAAAATTGCTTTTTCCTTACCCCTGTTAGATTTCTTAAAACATTAAACATGTCTAAAGGAGTCTTAAGACTTCTCCCAACTTTGGTGTATTTTTCTTTTGCTTTCTCAGTTGCACTAACAGATTCAAAGTCTGCAATGCTGATCAAACAAGATAGGAGCCTGGGATAGTTTGGGAGTAGGGTAAATTCTTGTTAAGTCCAACAAACTAAACAAAGCTCTTTATCTCAAGGCCCAATCCACTGAGCTATATTTCACTCTCTTTCCCTCCTTCTTCTCCAATTCTTTTTCCTTTTTTTTAATAAAAATCTGGAAATATTCACAGCGATCTGTTTGAAATGAGATGTTTTTACTTTTATATGTTGGGCTGATTTTGACAAGGTCATTTTCTCTTCTGGAAGAGGCTGTGTCATGCCTTTCTTTTCTATTACTAATCCAAACACAGAGAAGAAAACACAGACACATTTTTTCAATACTGTACATACAGGGACTCATATTAACTCAAGCCTGATATTACCATAATTGTACTGAAATGACAGAGGTTGTGTGTAGGAGTGGTACACTGCTTTTGTACTTACCCCTTAAATGGACAGTCAGTTCCTTTCTAATATTCACCATCTTTTCCTCCTTCTTATTTCCCACCCAAAACCCTTCTCTCCCCTATGTATCAACTGACCCTCTAATTTTCTCACTTTCACCTCACCTCATCGTCCTTCTTTTCTCTGTCTACCAGGTCCTCCTTCAGCTCCTCGAAATGTGATCTCTTCCATCAACGAGACCTCTGTTATCCTGGATTGGAGCTGGCCAGAGGACACTGGCGGGCGCAGGGACATCACCTTTACTGTCCTCTGCAAACGCTGCCGTGGTGTCACTGCTAACAGCAGTACCAGTGGCACCCAGCACTGTGAGCCTTGTCGGAGCAATGTTCGCTTTCTGCCAAGAGCCACGGGCCTCCACAATACCACGGTGACGGTGGGTGACCTGCTAGCTCACACCAACTACACATTTGAGATTGAAGCGCAGAACGGTGTGTCATCGCTGGCGCCCAAGATGAGGCAGTATGCTGCCGTCACCATCACCACCAACCAAGCTGGTAAGATGTCTCGGCAGATGGGTACATGGGCAAAGACATGCACTCAGATAATAAGGCAGACAGACTCTAAATCCTTGTTTTTTTCTTGAAAAACCACTATATTGGATAATTTTACTGAACAGTCACACTTGCTAAGTAGAAATCACTGAAATAAGATGGCTCGTCAAAGTAAAAATCTGTATACTCCTTGAAACAAGGCACCATCTCTATTCACACTCAGTCAACAAGTCCAGCTCTCTTTGACATTCCTGATATACTATGACATTGATGACCAGCTCTTTTAAGAAATACAAATGAAAGAGTGATCTTATTTGACCTTTAGGAAATGGAAATCAGAAAACAGATGAAATTTATTGCAGAGCCAACCCACAAATTTTACTTAGCTTATCAAGGTCTGGCAATACTCTTAGGAAATATATCACTTCAAGTAGGGTATATGGCAGATGACTGACAGCTCCCTACAGGTCTAGTACAGTCCCTGGAGTTTCCGAGACATTACGATTCGCATCATCATCTCAATTAGACCACATTCCTCAATTCACTGATTGGAGTTCTAGAGTCCAGACACTATATAAATGAGTGTATGGTGCTCATGCATGAAGTGCATGAAGGTCTTTCCTTCCCCATTTCCCTCTAAATATTCTTTTCATATAATACACTGGCCTATAGTTTATATGCTCCAAACATATGTACCCCAGCCATCAGTCCTGGACATTTACAAGCCAATTCCAGGCTGCTATTCTCTTGTTTAATGACTAGGATTGAATGTCTTCCTCCTTCACAAAAAAAAAAAATCCCATCTTTTTAACAGCCACTCTTAACGTGAGGATGGACTCCTAAAACTCCCATTAATCTTCTTTTTTACAAATATCTCCCCACACATCAAGTCCTTAGAAGAATAAGAAGGCAAAGGGAAGTACTGCTGTTAAATTCCAATGATAAAATAAATCTAGCTGCAGTAGAAAGTGCCAAACCTCAGAAATCCCTGTACTTCATCAATTTATTCCCTCTCCCTTCGTGTTCTCTTGCAGTTTGCCTCTGTATTTTTGTGTCAGCAGCTCATCATTTTCTTCTGTTTTCCTCTAAATTATCATTTCTCTCTTTGGTCCTTTTTTTCAATTTCTCACTTCATGTGGACCCAAGATCAATTATTTCTATCTGTCACTGTGTAAACCCCACCAAAACCCAACCATTTGCTCTGTGGGACTTTTTGTTCAGAGTCCTGAAAGGAGATTTAGCACTTGGAAGCTGGTTTTTGAGCAGAGTAAACAGATGGGAGTTTTCTCCCATGAGCTGTCATATAGCAAGGTCAGACTTACACAATCCATCACATCTGTGATGCTAGGCAGATGGCAAGAGTGTGAATTTAAACAGAGTGCTCAGAGAATCTTAATGCAAAGGGACTTATGATGCTTCAAGCCCTTTATTGTTTTGAATGAATGCAATCATGCAACCTCCATACCTGCTTCATTTCAGAAATATGAGTTCCTTAAATAACTTTTTAGTGCCACCTTAAGATAATGAATTTTAAAACGGTGTTACAGAAGTATTCAGTAATAAGAATAACCTCAGACCTTCACAGGGTGTGGTCAACACAACTAGTGTGGCAAGGCGAGGATGGGTAGAGTTAAACTCGCAGCTTTCTCAAATTGAATTCCCTCTATTTTTCTGTGCTGGAATTTCTAAAGAAAAAAAAAACATTGTTACATTCAAAGAAATTTTCTATTTTCTTTTACATATATGTCTGTGAATGTCATTTTGTGCTGATTTAGTGAAAGACTGATGATTCCCTGTGACTAAATAGTTTTTGGACAGGTTTATCTTTTTCTGTGCTTAGTAAGGATAATGATGACCATATAACACATAGCTTTAACTTTAGAGTTAAGTAAGGAGAAAGACTCAAGCTGAAACATACACACAAAGTGTAAGGAAAAATACTCTCAATCATACATATGTAAAGAGGAAACTTGTCAGTACAATAAATATACAAATTTAAAATGTTGTGTGTACACAGAATGCATACAGACAGATGTCTGGCCTTTATTATCAAGTGACAAGGGCCAGACATGATCACGTTAAAGTGACAAGACAGGAATAAATAAATAGAGTAAATATAGATTTTGTGTCTGTGAGTGTGTGTTTGTTCACATAGTCAAGTAATGTCTTTTCATTAATAGAAAGGTCAATAGGGATTAAAAGCTGCACATTTTAGATAAAGACAATCCAAATGTAAAAGACAACACAGTTTAACAAAGCTTTAGAGTCTCCAGTTAGCAAGCACTATAATCTGTGTGTGGTTAGTCAGGGGGATTCTCTACGATCAGAATATTTATTAGATTTGAAGAGGGCTTATCAACACAAAGAGGACCTCTGTGTGCTCAGAATATGGAAAACCATCTTTAATGCTTGAGTGATCATCAAAAGAGATGGATATTGGTCTTTCCCACAGATCAAGTGCATAAATGTAAACACATTTAAACTCACACAAAAGCACAAAAAGCACACACCTTAACACTATACCCTCCTTTGCTACCACACACACACTCAGTCTTCTCTCTCTAACAAATATCTCAGCCTGCAGCTGCACACTCTCCATCAGACCTGAGAGTTTACAAGGATTAGGTATGTCAGTGCACCAGCCGCATGCATCACACACACATACACACACATACAGATGCCAAAGCTGTTAAAGGCCAGATTAAGTGGTTCCCTGGGAAGGAGCAGTGTGTCCTGGCTGTGCTGTCAAGGTGCTGTCAGATAGTGCTCCTCCTCTCTCCTGCTTTGCCCTCCACTCATCGTCATAACTATGCTAACAGCAGAATAACTGTGAAACAGATTGGAGTAGTCTAATATCAACAATCTCAACTGCAGCTGAAAATGGCAACGTGTATTTGATGAGAGAAAACACAGGCACATACAGTGTATGCAGGGGAAAGCCCTTTTTTTACCTGCTAAATGATTGTAGGGTTTTGGCGTCCACATATAGATAGAGAGAAACATTCTACAAGTTTCTGCCACCTCATCAATGTTTTATCTCAGAAAGTGTTTACATATCAATAATGTATTCTGACAAAGTCTGGAGGTGGTGATTGCCTTTGAATACCTTTGATGGCACAGTGGTAAAGAGAGAGATAACAATCAAACAGAAGACTAAGTAGAGATGGAGTTTTGGCAGAAAAGTACGGGCCAGTCTGTGATTCCATCTTTAACATGATAGGGATTATGTAATTTTCACCAGGTGTACATTCCTTTGAGCAATTCTCTTAAGCCACTGGACTGCATCTCTTTCATCAAATTCCAATGAACTACTATCACTTCCAATAGTCCACCGGTGTAGTACTGAATGAATAGATACATCCCAACAGCTGTATGAAGTCCCTCACATCACAGGTGAATGATGCTAAATGCCAGTTCTTGAGGTCATTATGGGCCTGGTATGCTGCATCAGTTTTAAACCACAGACAGAAACAAAAAGTGACAGCAAATAAAGTGCTTAGCAATAGACATGCTGAGAGCGAGGGAGGCAAGAATAAGGAAAGAGAGGAGGAGAGGAACTTGAAGCTGCCTCCAAGCAGCCCAGACATAGTAAATCATTACCACCATAAACCACAGAGCCAATAAAAAGTACAGCCTCACCCAGCTATCAGAACCAGAGGGAGAGGAGGAGAGGAGGAGCAGGGGGTATAGAAACAGATTCTCCCCATCTGGTTTCATTACAGAAGAAAAAATAACTTCCCCTGGCAATACACGTGAGTACGTGCACGAAAAGACACAAATACCCACACAGACGCACTATGTAGTCATATAATCACAATAAGGAAAGGCTCGAACATTTCAAAGACAAACATGTTTTTTCCTGTGGTCTAATAAAATTAAAAGTCGATGCCTCAGATGCCGGGCTGGCCCCGGAGCTGCCTGGCAATTAGAGAGCAGTAAAAAAGGGAAATGAGAAAGAGAGTGAAGAGACAGAGACAGAATGAGGGAGGGATGCAGGGCTTGATAGAGGGAGAGATGTGCTGAATTACTAGATTGGGACCATGTGAACTCCCTGAGGCTAGGCGATACATGGATGAAGGATTGGTGAGGAAGATTGGCAAGGGAGAAAGCATCAAACGGTAAGGGACAGGGACAGCAGAGAGAGAACAGGAAATAGAGGGTTTAGAGGAGATCAAACTTAAAATAGAACCCTTCTCAAAACAATAGACACTACGGAAAAGAACAAACCACTGAACTCTGGTGAAAAAATGCTTTTTAAGCACTGTACGCATAAAAATTTTTTTTGTTTGTTTTTTGTTTGTTAGTTCTTGTTTTTTTCTTAATTTTGATGAAAATCTTGGATTCATTCCCCCCAGAGATTCCTCCGTAAATTTTAACTGGCAGACTTTTCTTTTCTTTTTCTTTTTCAGACTTTTCTTTTCTGTGTCTGTCCAAGCATTTATAGAAAAGGAATGTTCAGTCTTTTCTTTCACTTAATACTTTTTTTTAGTTATAGCAGAAGTAATATGGAGTGATATAGAGATATTTGTTCATGTAGAACAAAATGTGACCACAATATGAGACTAGTATTATTAGTATGTAACAGAACAGAAAAAAATATGGAGATTGTGGAGGTGACAATGTTACTACAACTGGCGTAGAGTTTTATGCTGCCATAGCTAATATAAAACACATAATAAAAATTATAAAACTACTGGATTCTCTCATGGTAGTTTCATTTAAATACTAAAACTAGCCAGTGGTTGCATTTGTGTACATTATCTTGCTCCTAACAGCAACCCTGGGCAATGGCCTTTAATGTGGCCCCACACGGCTTCAGCAAACTGAATTAAGCTAACAGGAACCATAGACAATTGCCAGGATGCAACACCAGGGCCTGAACTTCCACTGAACCTCGGTATAAAGGAGCTCACTCTCTCTTGATTTCACTCTGTGTCTGTCTATGTCTCTCATTCAGCTCCCTCTCCGGTAACTGTGATTCGAAAGGAGAAGATGTCTCGAAACAGTGTCTCACTGTCCTGGCAGGAACCAGAAAGACCCAACGGCATTATCCTGGACTATGAGATCAAATACTACGAAAAGGTGAGTGCAGAGTGTAGCTTTACCATATGTGCCTTTAAGCATGGCAGCATCATTGACTGTATTTTGTAAAGGAATACTTCAACATTTAACATTAAAGATATGCACACATTCTTGCCGAGACTTGATGAGAAGACCATCATGTTTGTCTGGTAAATATAAGGCAAAACCCAGCATACTGAACACATATAATGTGTTAATTAGTGAGCTTTAGGGTTGCTATTACGTAGATTTTCTTACCTTTAGACAGAGCCAGGCTAGTTGTTCCACCCATGGATGTAAGAAGAAACTATCTTCCATGGTGCTTCATTCATTCCTATGAAAGCTGCTCACTGGGCACATGCGCCAAAAAGGTGTCAACAGGCCTCCTCACATTTTTTAAATTTCAGTTCTCCATAGAACATGCTCACTAGAGTCTTTTCTCCAGTTGAGCCAGTTAAGAACATGCACATCCAAAGTTTGGATGTGGATCTGGTCAAGCATGCTGACTTCCTGTCAGCTGCCCACATATGAATGAGATAAAATAATCAAAATCTTTTTATCTAACTTCTTTGAGAAAAGATAACAAAATACTGGATTTAAGTGCAGAGCTGGCTGAATTTCTGTTTGTTGCTGTTTTCCATGTGTTGTCATATGCTTGAAGCCAAAAATTACACCACCAAAAACATATTAATACACATAATTTAGATTTGATTTGAAATCTTAAATCCTGTTTCCTTCATAATAAGTGAAAAGCTAAGGGTTTTGGTTAAAAATATTTGTATTTGAGAGGCTTAGGATAAGAATCTAACTAGTTAAATACAAAGTCATAATTGCAATTTTAAATATTTTTGTTATGTTAAGCCTCACATCATTTTTTATCTGTCTTTCTGTTTGGCTGTTTTTTTTATTCAACTAAATTTTTGTGATGCAAAGTGCATAACAGTCTGTGCAAACATGGCACAAAACCGATTTTCTCCAGGATCTGTAACTGAAACAAGCCAGAAACATTTTCATTTTTTCTCATCCTGTGTCCTTTCCTCCCTTGTCACATTTCCTCTCCTAGTCTCACAATTCCCCTTTCTACTCTAATTCTCCATCCTCTCTTTTTTTTCTTCGTTTGTCTTTCCATGTTCATTGCTCTGTGCCTTGCTCCTCCCTTCTTTCTCTTATTTTTACCTCTCATCTCCCCTCTCCATCTCTCCATCTATCTTTCATCCTGTCCTCCTCTCCCCTCCTCTCCTTAATGGAGACAAGTTTTATGGCAGACAGTAAATGCGTCTGTGAGGTCGCTCATTCCTCTGTGAGGGAAATTAGTGCAGAACGAATTACACTGGCTTTCAGCACCAATGCTGTGCTATGGCTGACATTTGATGGTGAAATTAGCCGTGGATGCAAGTTTAATCACTTTGGCAGATTCAATGTGTGTCATTGTGTGTTTGTATGTGTGTGTGTGTGTGTGTGTGTGTGTGTGTGTGTGTGTGTGTGTGTGTGTGTGTGTGTTAATGTGTGTGTCCCAGATCACACTTTGCTTGAATGCCAACAGTGGCCCCTAATCTCTTGATTAGTAGGCCGACAGAAGCTGTTTCTTCACTAAACTCTGTTCCCTGCTCAGCCATCCTTACCTAAGATGTTAAAACAAGGCAAGAAAACAGCCAGAGGAAAAGTTAATGACTGATACTGGGTCAGAGCTCACTGCAGGTCTAATTCCCAACTGTGGTTTTCCAATCGTATACACATGTTAAGTCATCACAAATGCATATTCTTTCAAAGAGAACAAGGAAACATGGAAGAGGGTACTGTAAGGACAAGTCTGTTTAACAAAGTCTCTGAGCGCTGGCACTGGTCCTTGTTAATCACATTGTCTCTCGGGAATTGCCAGAGACAAACAGGGACAGATACACCCAGACGCGCACCGGTTTACACAAACTAAGTTGCCAGAAGGTTCTCCACAACAGCCATAGATACCCAGGAATTTCAAACCCCAGACAAAGGACGTTTCCATGCAACAGCATAAACTAGGATGATCATGGGAGACCCCTATAACAACCCAGGAAGGAGGCCTCTTCATGTGGCAGGCAGAGAGCAGCTAATGACCTCTAGTATGCCAACGATCAAGGCCGTAGGGGGACAAAAGCTGGAGCGCTAAGTCCATACACAAGACCATGCCACGGCTCACTTATGAAACAGGAAGAGACTGAGTCATACACACGCAGACATAACTGCTTACACATATAAACAGGAGGGTGAAACAGAATACAAAAACAGACTGCCAGACATTAAAAGAGAGGGCTTTTAGCAAGAAGATGATCAGATTTGCTGCATCAGCCCGACTTTCTACTTTTCTGGGTTTGTGGTTTTCTCTGTCTGTATTTAGAGAGAGTTTAAAACAGTATATACAGTGTTCATTATCATGTAGTATAGTTGCAATTTACCAATGACTCTAGATTCTTTTAAGGTAAAAAAGTGAACTTTTTTTTGCCAACAACCACACCACATCACTCAGAGCAGAGTACTTTTCTATAGGAGTTGGAAAACTCAATGGACTAATGGTTTTTGTGGTGAACGAATGTTTTGTGTAAGAAACGGGAGAATGATTTAGAGAGGCATTTAAAAGTTTAAAAGTTATTTCATTAGCAAAATTTAAATCAGCAAGGTCTTTTGCACTGTGAGCTCTAGCATGAGGCAGAACAAAAAGATTAATTGTCACAGATCATTTAGTCTCACAATGTACCCCTGTAAATCGTAAGTGCTGTTTGGACTTCTCATGCTTAAAGTTTCCTCCCAGTTGATGAGAACACAGACTATACTGTCACCCATGTGTACCCCATATATCATTTCACTTTCATGTTACATGCTGATGCATAATATGTTGAGTTATTGGGGACCCCCTGACAATGCCTGAGCCATTGAAGCATTAACAAGGGAGATCATAAATAACCCTCAATAATATATGGCAGCTATTTCCAAGATTGTTAAAATTACACTCACAAAACCAACAGAGTGTTTTAAACACTGGAAACTTTTTAAAGATTCTATTGAAAGAAGAGAGTTGGTTAATTTATCACAGAACTCTGAGTGAGTGCACATGAAACGAATACTACTTTTCAATGGGAACTGTCACATTGCAATTGCCAGATTTGTAACAGATTAAAAGGAAAAGTCCTCGGAGCAAATGCACTGACAGTCCCAATAACATTATACGATACGGAATGATGATAACATAAGCTCACTGTTGAGTAGCTACCAACAAATCTATGCTACAATGAGGTTAACTCGCATAAAGCAAAGCATATATAAATATAAATATATACATATATAAATACATTCCTTCATATAAATTACTATAATATTCAAGATATCCCTTTAGTACCTCATATATCTCTATAATTACAACATTTGGAGACCCTCTGCAAAACTGTTCTTTACATGGATATTACACAACTAAGTAATTAAGATATTAATGTTTTTTTTTAATTTGTTTATTTATTTATTTATTTAATAATTCAGTACTTGTTTTTTATGCAGTCTTGTTAGGAATGCATGTCTGCTGTTTTCATTAAACAAATATGATAAGCTAAGTCGATAACAAATTTACCATGTAGGCTAGTAGTTGAATAAACCACTTGAGAAACATCAGTTTTACTGTACTTTTTCTCTGGAGGCTGATGGATCTAAGTGGTGAACTGAAATTTTGCAGATCTAAAATAAAGTTATGCCGCTGTAGTCTCTTAAGGGGTCATAATATTGGTAGTTGGCTTGACACATGCCAGGAAAGAAATTGCGGCTCATTGCTCTTAATTTAAACCAATCTAATTAGTCTTCTGCCTATGGCTTTGTCCACATTGCTCTGTCTGCTAGCACATTACATCGAATCACGCACTCAAGAAACCAAAGGCCCAAGTGTTTAAAGTGTTCGGGCTGTGGATTTCTTCTGTATCCTATGTATGGGAATTCTTAGGGAATGCTCGGTAATATTCTTGGGAATTCCTAACCAGACAGCTTCCCAGAAGAAGAGAGGTGCTTCAGCTTTAAAAATCCCAGATTCACTGTATGATCTTCCTGTCACATTAGCTGGCTAAAGGGTTTTCTTCAGCTGATAAGGCATTTCCAAGTGCACTTTGTGAAAAAAGAATTTGTGGGAATACACTTTGCTGATTATTTTTACATGTTTTATCACCATAATCTAAAGAGCAGGGAGAGAGCTTCAAATCCATTTTAATTTGGGCTGTTTATTTAGTCTTAGATGGAAGGAATGCTGGCTGAAACATTGTATTTAAGAGACTTCTTCTGAACATCTCCTGTTTTTGGGTCTGTATGCTTTTGCATCTGCAGCACACAGTCTAGAGCAGTAGACTGTGCATTTGTGTGTATGTGTCATACAAGCTATGATTTGCCACAGCTTTGTTTACATTATCAAAGCAGAATGCAGCACGGAGGCCATATTTAATTCTAGCAGTATTCTGTTGAGGCACACATGCAGACATACACTAGTGGATAGTCCACAGTCACATGACTTGTTGGGCCGCTGTATGCATAGAGGAGAAGTGTTTGACCTGAGTGTCTTTCTCTGTCTCTCTTCTCTCTCTCACACACACACAGGTGCTTGTGCCACGCCTGTCTATAATTTTCAAGGGATCACATGGTGTCCCGGGCACTGAATGGTGACAAGCTGCAAGTAGATTTATAGTCGTGATGATGAGTTGTCTCAGTACAGGTCTGGTGTATCAGTTACCTCGGCACACACATACCAGTTTAAAAAGCTTTGTGTACCATAAAACTCTGATCCACCCCATTAATGGGCATGAAGTTTCTTTTGGATGCTGTTTGTGCATGTGTGCGTGTCTGTGAATGTTTATGCCCTTACCAATGAGTGTCTGTTATTAAGTGGGTCTATAAAATGAGGATTTGACTCTGCCTGGACATGGTTAGGTCTTGAACAATTTTTATGAGCTTGGCTATGTTTCAAAACATGTAGCTCATTTTTAGGATTGTTGAAGTCGTCCCTAATCGGTTGTCATTAAAATTTAAGATCAGCCTTGTCCTATTTTTCTCCTCTTTAACAGTTTGTTTCATGGCATTGAGCATAGTAATAATATGACTCCAGGCCTGTCTAAAGGATGGATAGGCTGAACAATTTTCACCCTGGACATATCCAATGGTCTGTGAGGCATAGACAGAGAAACAATTTGCTGTCAAGCCATAATATGGTCTCCCTAAAAATTTTTTTCTCTCCCTCCAGATTTTCATGCCACTTAGTCTTATACCGATTGTAACTCTATTTCCACAGAAATAGTGTCATCATATTTCAATTTTTAATTTTTAATTTTTAATTTTTAATTTTATTTATCTAAGTGTTTTTGCTTTGGCGCTGCATTATGTTACATCCTACCTTGTGGCCTGCAAGTCTCCTTGCTAGTGACAGGCTGCCCAATATAAAGTAATGTTGCCTTAATGTATTTTACTGCATTTTGCTCTAGTTATCATATTCATTGATCTCTACAGTTGACATCTGTGTTAAAAATCAAGTGTCAAAATAGTGCTGGAAAATGCATTTTATCCTCATCACTATCTTATTATCATTCTTATTTAATGATCTTACACACATATATAAACATAACAAAATAAGCAAATGATAAATGCTAAATGTTTAATAGAAATGCAGTATATTTAGCATATATTATGCATAATGGTATACATATTTGTATATTATATAAATGTCTGGCGATAGTAAATGGTGTGTAATTCAAGGGGACACAACCACTATTTGAATATTCATTCATTCATTTCTCACTAATCAGTTTTCAATTTGACTTTTGTTTAATCTATCAAATTTATCTCTCTCTCTTTCGATGCCTGAAGTTTATCGAGTAACACCCGACAACTATGGAGCATATACTACTGCAGAAAAATATGTATACAAACATGAATAACCTGGTGGGCTGTAACCATTCTATAACCAAACTGACAGCAACCATACTGGATTTGGCCCTATTATTCTAACTGAACATGTTACTGCACAGAGGCAAATCAAAATGCTACTTTCTTTCTTTTCTATTGTACATCTACCTTCTGCCCTCTCATCTTTTCTCCATCACTCTTCTTCCTTCCACATCTGGAAACAATGCGCCAAATGCAGACCCGGTGTTTAAGTCCTCCTTTTGTTTTATCAGTGGAGATCAGTGGGAGAGAAGTCATAAAATATAAAGGGCATAATTCATCAGATTGGGAAGGAAGCTGCCAAACTGTCTGGGATGTTTGTGTGTCTGTGTGTGGGTGTGTGAATATGTGCATACATGTATTGTATACTGTGTTGTATTGCGCATATTGTACTTGTAAGTATGTTGTATTCAATGATTGTTCCAACCTAGACTAAATTGTGGTATTTTTCTCAAAAAGTGGCAGCTATCTAACATTTAATCCCCCTCTCTGTCCTCCTTTTCCTTTCTCCTTCTTGTCTTAAAGGAGGAGCAGGAAACCAGCTACACAATCCTTCGTGCTCGGGGTTGTAATGTGACTTTGAATGGTTTGAAGCCCAACACTGCCTACCTGCTGCAGATCAGAGCTCGCACCGCTGCTGGATACGGAGCCATCAGCCCCAGTTTCATGTTTGAGACCAGCCCTGACTGTAAGATCTGCACAGAGTAGAGGCTTTATGCTAATTCATTTACTGCTGCAGTTGAAAATATGATTAGATTGATATGCTGGGTTTAGATTGATGTGTTGGGTTTGCTGACTAGGAACATTGCCAATACCACCCTTTTAAATGACTGATAATTACTAGTGAGATTATATTACCACTTTGATTGGAAACCACACAGTTATGCATGCTATTTTTTCATCCAGCAGGGTTTCAGAGAACCGTCTTTGTGTGCAGTAATCTAACAGCTGTTTCAAAAGATTTTCTGCCCTAGCAAAAAAGACAGTCTTTCATTGTGATGGAGCATTTTTTTTTTCATAAGAATGGCCAAATTTAAATATCTGGGAATTTACTGGCACAAAATATCAGCTTATTAGCAACACAACGTAACTTTTAAAGCAGTATTGGTATTCAAATTTCATAACATTTGAACTTTGTTGCAAAAGTCATGAAAATAAATGCTACTAAGGACATTTACAAATACCTCCTGAGAGTTTTTTAAAGTTCAGTTGTGTCTAGTAGTGTTAAGTTATTACTGTAGTGTGGGGGTTGTCGATGCCTATTAGCATATTCATTTCAAATCCATTTTGTTGGCAAGTATCAGAAAGTGCCCTGAAAAATACTGTAGAAACTTTCATATGCTCTTATAGGAACTGAAAAGAATGTTGTAACAATTGACTTTAGATACTGATAATATACCATAAATGTTGGAATAGAATTTGAGGGTAATAGATATGTGTATGTTACTGAATTTGTGTGCTTTTGTTTTTTTCTCTCTCTGACTTTCAGCAGCCTTCTCTATCTCCAGTGAGAGCAGCCAGGTTGTTCTGATCGCCATTTCCTCTGCCGTGGCCATCATCCTGCTCACTGTGTTGCTCTATGTGCTGATTGGCAGGTATGTCAACCACTCAACTGTACTGATCCTGAATTTGAGTGTTGTCTCCTCCAATCACAGCAGTCCTTTTACTCTCTCCCATCAGTGGTGCCTGATAGCTGTTGTTTATGTTTCAAAACAACCATTTGACTGTTCCCACCATACATGTTGATGTGTCACCTAATACATAATTTTCCTCTATGTCTTTTCTGTTGTCCCTGCAAAAGACATTGTAAGGGCTGTATTTAGTTATGTGAATATGGTCATAGGAGAAAGCTAAGAATTGGGCGTGTGGCTACAGTTGGCAGTCAGAACTGTTCAGAGAGAATATAAATCCATGGCTCATTATAAGAGTTACTGATCCTCTCTTGGCTTACAAGAGCTGGGATTACACACACACTCTCTCACACACACACACACACACACATACTCTCTCACACACACACTCTCTCACCCACACACACACACACACACACACACACACACACTGAGCTCTTGCTAGTCTCCAGGCTGGGCCAAAGAGTGAAGTCTTATTGGGAAATGTGGCACTATTTCTGACCTTTCTCTGTTTGGTTTGGCAGGTTTTGTTGCCACAGCAAATCCAAACATCCTGATGAGAAAAGACTGCACTTTGGCAACGGTCACTGTAAGTACTGGACTGTGTGTTCCCTAAACCTGGTTCAATATATTCTCTCTGCAATTTACTATACTCTGAGTAGCAGAGTAGAGGTAGTTGCATTCAGGGAGACATCTTTCTCAGAGCATTTTCACACCGGTTGTTCACACTGGTTGTTCTGCAGCAGATATTTGCATGCTTGAAGTGGTTTCCCCTTTACTTCGGTTCAACTGGTCATATGAGGAGATAGTAATTGGACCAAGACCATACTGAGAAGGAGGTTTCTCGGTCCATTTGTAAACCAATCCTGGAGGCTTCATTTGGAAAGGGAGCAGCTATCTACAGAAAGTACTGAGAATTATGTTTAAACGATCCATGATTATAGGGTTTACTCAAGAGAATAGTTCTTTGCATTGATATATTTTTGACCAGTGATGAAGAAGCTTCAATCATGTGATGTATATATATTTAAATTTCTCAGTGTGAAATGGGACCAGAGTGTAAAAGACCCAAGGTAAAACCTTATCCACTGATATGAGCTAACACAGCAGGAAAGGTTAAAAAAGGTTTTAAAAAAGTTCCTTACACTGAACTCTCATTTTCTTTTTATCACCCTTACTCCTTCTTTTTTGCATGTTTCACAACGAATGACATGTTGTTTATTAGGAATACTCCCACCTTTAACCTTAACTTGGGCATTACTCCCACAACTCCCCAGCATCTGCCTGCTCCTCCATGAATAGTTTGAATGGGTCAAATGCAGAGCATAAAAAAACCCTATGGACTAATAAAATACAACGTTATTACTTAAAGGATAGGTTCACGTTTTTGAAGTCTCTCTTCCAAGTCTCAAAACAAGACTCACACCCATTTATCCATCATATAGGTTATGGTCAGTGTGATTTTTTTTTTCTTGTCCATACTGGTCATGAAGCTAAAAATCCACAGTCCAAAGCTAATATGAGGCTTTAGTATCCAGACATAGCCAAATCAAATGGGTTGAGTCTTATTTACTTTATGTGTTTGTATCACAAATCAGCAACATATTGATGACTGTGTGTGTATCTGGCCGTGATTTTCCTAACAAGTAAAAGTAACAATTTTGCATGAAGAAAAGACATATTATTCAATTTAGCAGCATCCGAGGGTCACTGTGATTCTAGTAGTATGTCAACAGGCTTCCAGCTGAAAGCCCATCCTGACCAATTCCTCAAAAGAAATTCTTCACCAAAACTCACTTACTGAGACACTAAAGACTAGATCATGTTCAAAGCTTTTTTTTTCAGTAGACACTTATCAACAGTGTATGTTGACTTTGATTTTCTAGCTGAGCGCTGCAAAGGTAAAGTCATTAACATGTTCAAATGACATATGGATGTACAGACATTCAAACACACACACACACACACACACACACACACACACACACACACACACACACACACAGAAGGACAGAGTTTTTAAATGGTCATTAACCGATGCAACCATCTCTCTGCTGCTGTAGTGCGTCTACCAGGTATCAGAACCTACGTGGACCCCCACACATATGAGGACCCAAGCCAGGCTGTGCACGAGTTTGCAAAAGAGCTGGATGCCTCCTGCATTGCCATCGATAAAGTGGTAGGAGCAGGTGAGAAAAAACAATGGAAATTTCCTACCAGACTTTTCCGCATACACAGACACCATATATGGGAAACAAAATGTCAAATACAGTGTATATAATTCATAACATTGACATTCTAAAACATTTATGGAACCAAGTGGGAATAAGTTTCCTCCAGTCACTCTGAATGGAATAAACGTCAATGCAAAAGTGTATCAGTGCAGAAAACAGGCACTGAGGAGTGAGTCTAGATATTTCTTAAAAATTTATAAAAATAGAAAATAAATTAAGAGAAATAATTTTTTCTTCCTTTTCCCAACCTTTTCTTTTGTAGACTTACCTATGAGCCTCCCCTCAACTTTTTTACACATTCATGCTCTATTTACATGACAAAAACACACCAATTGCATAAGCGCTCACAGAAAAAAAATGAAATGGGTGTAGTACACTTACATATCTATATTTTTATAGCAGCAGACGAGTTTGTGTGTGCCATATACAGCACAGTTGGGAATGAGAAAGCATTTAATGTCCCAGCTTGAGGTCCCTTCTTTCCAGGCTTCCTCTATAATAGAGGGAGAGATGGTGAAATATTAAGTGGTGATGACCAACTTCTTTTCTCCCTTTTCTCTTTCCTTCCTTCATTTTCTTCCCTTTAGTCCTTTGAATACCGGAAATTCTCATGCTAAACTAAGTCTAATGGTTGTATCCTCTCCTCTCCTCTCCTCTCCTCTCCTCATGTACTCCCTGATGAGTTTAGCATGAGTGCAGATGGGGGGTTATGCATTGTGATTCATGTCAAGTGCAGGCAGAAAAGATAAAGACTAAAGCACACAGTGCACAACAGCAGGCCGGTCTCCAGAGCCCCACCAGCTCTCCACAATGTAAAGCTGTCAGGGCGGCCCTGAAAGTCTAATACCTGACTCAGCACTGGACTACACTACACTCCACAACGCATATTTCATAGCACATATCAGAGACAAAGTAAATGTATCTCTATAGGACTGTAGTAATACACAAGTAGATATTGGCTTTTTTAAAAAAATAAGAAACCAGATGTGGACATGTCAGTGGTTTCCACTTCTAGTTCTAGACAAGGTACAAGGAAATTTTCATAAACTTACACACATTACTTCTAGAATCGCTACATTCAGTGCAATGGTGCAGGTTAAAAAAGAAACAATAGAAATAAATTTTTTTCTAACAGTTTCAGAAAAATGTTCTTTCTGACTATAAAGCTGGTTAAAGGAAAATATAGAAGTCATATTAATATATAATTGAAAATATAATTAATTCAGTGTTATATATTTAATACACAATTGACACCCTTAGTTGAAAGTATCTGTATCATCCTTTTAAAACCGTTGGCAGTCGAGCTCCCACACATATAAAGGTTACTAAACATTTTGATGTAAACAGTGCAGAGCTGAAACAAAATATACTTAATAATATTTTAGTGTGTCTCCATACTTACAAGTAGTTCAACAATACATTTCATAATAAGTCAATTTTGATCTAAGCTGAAAAGCAACTGCGATATTAAATGTTCAGAAACAATATATCTATCACTCTGAAAAAAGACTTTAGATGATCAGAACAACTTGAGGGGAACTCTTTCAGTTGGTTACTTTTAAAACTCAATTTAAGAATTACACCTTCCCAAAATTTGCGTGATTTTATGAGCATTCAACAACCACAGCTCCTTTAAGCTATGGCACTAGTTGCTATGACTCTTGGATTATAATGTTTAGTTACATGTGAGTGCTAATTAAATAATCTTGTTTATTTGGTTGGTTGTTTTCCTGGGGTTAAAATAACATATTGATCATATTTTAGTAACCAGCAGACACTGACTAACCCTTTTTTACTTTATATTTTTTTTATTATATGTGGACAGAAAACCAACGGAAAATTTTGATGCTTCACAAGGAGCATCACAAGTGGAAAAGAGGTTAGCCAGGGAAGGGAGTGAAGGAGTGGGACTTGAGCTCTTTGAATATAATTTAGCACAAGAATATCTGAATTGAACACCAGAGGTGGACATTGAAGCTTAAGCCATGATGTAAACATTTGTCCGTCAGCTTAAATGCAGGGTACCACCCATCTGTGGGATTTTTATGAAGCCGTATAAGCACTCCATGCAATATACAACATACTTCTTTTTCCCCATCCCTGCCTCAGTCCCCATCTGTCTTCATTAAACATTTTAGCAAGACTTTGATCTTCTTGCCAATCGGTGATTGTGTGCTAAAAGACAGAACACATGCTCCCCTCCACTTACATGGGTCAGACTTTAACATCAAAGTGGGATACCTAGCTTTAGGAAAGGAATGAGTGTCCCTAATCAAGCCTTATTAGACCAAGATCTTCTTTCTTGGAGTGACCACATAAAAAAAAGTGCATGGGCGAGACTTGTCTGTCCACTGCCGAGGGCCAGAAGAACGGAGCAGATCAGGGAAGGACAGGCATGCTTTTAATGCTTGGGCAGGTTGTAATTATTCTGGCTAAGTTCTTCCAGACCCCGACTGCTTCAAGTCTAAGGGTTGACCCATGCTTTCGCATCCAGTGCTGCTATGGGAAATGATTGTATGGAACAGAGAGACCTGCAAATGTCTAAGCACTGACATCACAATGCATGTCCACACTCAGTATGCATAAACATTATGGAATAACACAGACTAACACATAGATACAGACATACACACTCCCCCTATCTTTTAGAGCCCAGCCAAATCCCTGTCCCCAGCTGTAACATTGCTGGCTGCCTTTGAAGTGGCCATCCTGCCCACAAAGCCCACAGTTCCTCGTGATCACACACACACACACACACACACACAAGAGGGGGCTGGAATAAACACACACATTGGCAAGGAATGGTAATTGATGTCTCCCAGAGTGGTTGTTAAATGATGCTGCATTTTAATTTGATATTCAAAGAATATAAAAAGTTCAGTATGCTGCCTGTTCAGGTTGGAGTTGTTATTTGCACTGTGGATTTTGGTGGATTGATTTCCAAGTTTATCATTATACATGGTGTCATTTCTATAGTTAGTGGTTGTAACATAATTACACGATGATTTCTCTTCAAAACCAATAAACAGATTTAAGCAGTGGTTTTAAGATCCGTTTTTGATTTGCTGCTTCTTTGTCATTCAGGGTTCCTTTTGCTGTAGTCTTTGTTTCCTGAATCTAGACAATGGAGGTGACTAGTGTATAGTTAGCACAAACCTGAGTCAGAATACATACAGTTTTGAGAACAAGAGTCAGGTTAAGTATGTTTCCTCACAGTTCAAAGCATTTGCTTTTTTTTACCAAAATTTAGTCAGTTCCTTGTTGAACCATGAATATTTAATGAAAGAAAATAATTGAAATATGAAACTTAATATATTAGTTTCTTACAACAGCTGTCCCTTAAACATAATCAACTTAATTCCTCATAGATTTGTCCATGAACAAACATTTAAACCATTTTTTTTTTTTTTACCAATATGTGGTATGCCGATACAGTACTGTATATCTACAGAGTTTCCGATATGAGCCATTAGTCAGAGAGCAGAAATCTTGACTTGCATATGTTTTTTTTTAAATTGCTCTTCATTCTGTTTTATTGCTTGTTCACTGATTCATTTTAGGTGAGTTTGGGGAGGTGTGCAGTGGTCGCTTGAAGCTGCCCAGTAAGAAGGAGATCTGTGTGGCCATCAAAACTCTTAAAGGAGGATACACAGATAAACAGAGGCGGGACTTCCTCGCTGAGGCATCAATCATGGGACAGTTTGATCACCCCAATATCATCAGGCTGGAGGGGGTGGTGACACGCAGTAAGTGCATGCATGACTCATGACATAGAGGCACACTGAAGGGAATTAATTTTGAGAAATTCATTTTTATCAGTCACTAATTTTTTTTTTTTTTTCGGTGAAGTAAATCAAATTAAATAGACAATTGTCAATGATGTTTACCAAATAAAGCTTGGCACAAGAATACAATAGAAATTAAAAAAAAATTGAATAGATTTGTATTCACATTCCATCAGAGATCCAACATCTCCAGAGAGTCTTTTTACCGATTCCAGATTTGCAATTGTCTTTGACAAATGGCTCTAAAGTGGCTGACACTACTGTGAAAGAGCGCAGGGGTTTTATTGAGTTGCTGTGATGTAAATCTCTGCAGATCAATGTGCTCTGATCAAAGCCTGTGTCCATAGCGGGCATAAATCCATAAATCCATATCTCTGAGTCGCTCCCGTCTTGGCCTCTTTTTAAGACTATCATTAGCACACAGAAGGTCTCTTTAAAAAGGAATGACTGCAGAAAAAAGGGAATAATGAGTCTGAACTTTGTCGCTGAGAAACGGGCTAGCCTCTGTCTCTCCCTGTGGCACCAGGGTTGTTAAGTAGTTCTGCCAGTATGGTTATTCTAAAGAGTAGAATAAAACACCTGGAGTACTTACCTTCACTTTATTGACCCCAGTTTTTGGTTCCTTTCATTTTGTCTCGTTTGTTCTTCATTTTTTCATTAACCCTATTCTTATGTAATCGCTGTGTCTTATTTCCTCCCTGTCTCTTAAATTTTTAGTTGTGCATTATTGACAGGAATAATGTTGCCAAAGTCTAAATCACTTATCTGCCTTCTGAGGAGCAAAGGTGAAACAACACATTATGGGATTTTTTTAGCATGCATTTGTTTCAGTTAATGGTGAAAAACCAAAACAACTGTGAAGTATACAAGAATTTAAAATACTTGTAAAAACATTTTAGGAAGACAGCAAGTTGAATCACAAGTTTGAGGTTTGCTATTCAGTATTATGAGTGTGTGCGTGTGTGTGTGTGTGTGTGTGTGTGTGTGTGTGTGTGTGTGTGTGTGTGTGTGTGTGTGTTAATACATGACATTTAGAGGGATACCCTGAACTCATGTGCGTGAGCTGGAGCAGTATGAGTGCAGGATATAGTTTTAGGAGGACCATTTGATATGGTATCACACACTCACTCCCACACACACACACACACATGCACACACACGTAAACACACTGCTGTAGGGTGATTTATTAAGCTGCTCCTGTTAATTCTTAATAATCCTGAGACTTTCACACCCCATTTACCTTGCTGCTGCTTTTGGCTGATCCACAGGCTGCATATTTGTAGGCACACACACACACACACACACACACACGCACACACAAACACACACACACACACATATATGCATGCAGACACATGCACACACTCATATTCTCAGAACAAAGGGGCTTGGGGGCCTTTATATTTGCTGCCAATGTTGGGAATAGAGAGAAAGAGGGAAGGGAAGAGGACAGAGGACAGGAGGGAACAACGTGTGTGTGTGTGTGTGTTCCTGTCTGAGACTATTAAAAACGTCTAGTGGTTTACAGAGCGATCCATTACAGCCTTTAAAAATGGGGAGGGGGGGTATGGTTGGAGGGTGTTTAGCTGTATGTGTGATAGTGTTTAAATGCTAAGGGAATTTTACTGTAATTGTCAAAGAAAGTATTGCGACTATATTGAGACAACCCATGCTGTCGGGTGAATAAAATCTGGGTATAAAACGAAAAAACTTATATTAGAAAGTATGTATGACAAGGTTTTTCTTCTCCATAATCCTGTCTTAACTTTAGCACACCTTCTGTTTTGGCTCATTACTTGAAGCTGTTTGCTGGCCCAAATGTGACTCTTTTTTTTGGTCAGATTCTGACCGACTCATAGGGACGTTTTGAATGTAATTCACACCAGATCTGCTTTGTTCGGATCTGCATTGATTTAATAAAAAGTATTGAATATACTGAGTCGGCCAACTTCCATGATTGTTAATGGAAAGTTGTTTTTTTTTTCCTACAAGAGTAATAGATTTGTTACTTTTAACAACCAATTCCATCACCCTCTCCACTCAGCCTGTGTCATTCCTTAAAAAAAGGCTCACCAGATGTGGGGAGGGTTCACAATACATGCAAGAGGAGTAAAAGGAAAATGGAAGGATGGGGTAATGGGGAAAGAGAAGTAGGGATGACAGAGAAAAGGTAGGTTGAGGATGAAAGAAGGCAGGGGCAGGGGGGCACATTAATCAGAATAAAACAGAGAAGAAGCATACAGCTGGTGGTAAGTCAAGAGTGAAGCAGAGAGAACAGAGCCATCAGGGACACAAACAACTCCTGACACCGACACTGTTCATTTAACAATGGCTGATTTAAAGGTTTTTTAAAGAGATTTTTTTTCTTTTCTTCCCCAGTAATAAACCTTCTGTTGGCCATAGTCTGATCAGGTACAGATGATAGCAGGCAGCAGGGATTTACAGTGAGATCTTTCACAGAAATAAAGATGTCACTCTTGGACAGCTGACCTGCTAGGGCCCTAAAACTATGACCAGGATTATTTCATTCTACTGTGTGTGTGTGTGTGTGTGTGTGTGTGTGTGTGTGTGTGTGTGCGTGTGTGTGTGTGTGTGTGTGTGTGTGTGTGTGTGCGATTGTGTGTGTGTCAGCCTGGTCCCTATCAGGGCTCATGTACTGTAAGCTTTCTTCTTTCAGTCAGGTAACAGCCTTTCCTGTTTGCACCCTATGACTTCGCCTGTTTCAGAAAATATATCCGAGATCAGTATGATATTTGAGCATGATGGTCTTATGTTTGGTTTGTAGTTCTGTTTTACATCAAAAACAAGTCATCTTTCTCATTTTGCGAGTAATATAACTTGGAATGTTCTTTTTTGTCACAGGTAAACCCGTCATGATTGTCACAGAGTACATGGAAAATGGCTCCCTGGACAGCTTCTTGAGAGTATGTTATAACACACGCAAACACTACTTTCCAAAGAAGTCTAGAATGGATTCTCATTCATCACAGAGGCAGCTGGGGGACCACATGCTTGATGGCTAGCCGAGGATTAAGAAACACACACAAGGGGACCACCTTAATCTGATGGGAAATAGTGGCTTGCACCTGTATAACATACAGTCTAGTGTTGTGTTCAAACATCACACACCAGGTCACTCTGTCCAGAGAGATGTAAAGTAAATCCTAACTTTTAAATTTTAAAAATGACACTGACTCACTTAACAGCGACTGAAAAGTCCAACTAATTACCATGAAAGTGCAGTAATCTAGTCTTACCAGAGTAGGAATAATATAGCTGTACTGACAAATCTAGATATAATAAGTTTAAGTGCTGTCCTCAGCTTTCAAATTGTGTATGAACATCATAAAACAAGTCTATCTTTCTGGGTTTTATCAGGTAACAGGTGAAATAAACCAAAGTAAAAGCAATAGTTGCCAGTTTCACACATCAGAAGGCATCGCTCAGACATTTAAAAACAATTTTAAGCCTACTCAGTAGATTCCAGTTAAAAATGTACCTGAGACTGGGTGATTCTAATTGTTTCAGCTGTGCTCTTCATAAAGGGATTATCAGATTACCAGATTTTATAAACTGTATCCTCACTGCTTCCAGCAAGGAGTGAATTTGATTCTTGCCAGTCCTCTGTGTCTGAAAGGGGAATAGACCTGCCTCACTGAAATTAGCCAAAGCACAACAGCCAAGTCACTACACTGGCATTAACGCATGTGTACTGATGCCAGTTTTAGCCCTATTTCCACATGTGTCTGCACTGCATTCAGACACATCGGGGAGGAGTGGCTGTTGTTTCCTGATATTTTCCCAGAGGCCTGCACTTTGTCATCGAAAATAAGTCATATGTGCAAACACACTCATGCATATTCATAGAATACGCATTGTAGCTTACGCCATCGGTCTGAATCTGCGAAGCTTTGAAGTGACTAAGCCAGGTGGTCTGGCCACAAAGTGCTCAGAGCAAAATGGGAGGTGACGTGGACCTGCTTGGAAAACACACTCATCTTACACTCATTTTACAAATGACGTGGAAGAGCAATGGATGGAAATGCAAATAGCTGCAGACAAACAGTGCTCACTCCCAAAATGTAAACCCTGAGCAAAAACTACCATAGACAGGAACAATCCTAATCTTCTGCCCTCCTCATGTCTCCTCTGTTTATATGCTTCTCCATCCAGACATCAGCTGTGGATAACAGAACATATAGGCTTAATCATAAATACTTGCCTCTGTAAATCATTGTAAACACTCCTGCCTGCCAATTCAAACAAAAAAAAAAAGTATTTTATATTTATATCCACTCAGTTTCATGTTTGACTGTTGCCTTCAACCACTTTGTAAACATATTGTATGGCTATAAAAATACAAAGGATAATCTAAATGAGATCTTCGGGATTTGTATTATAAACAGATATCTCAACAATTTGATACAGTTTCATGGAAAGACAAAACATCAGTATTGGTTTGCATTGCATCCACCTGATCCTGCTTTCTGAAAATCACCACCCAAATTCTTTTAATGTTATTATACCAATTTTACACCTTTTAATTTAGCAGTTTAGATTTTTTTTATTGTTGGTTATATGTATTCATTTAAGCATTTTCAAAATTTAGTGTATCCCCAAAAAAAGCATGTCGAAGAATTCAAGTCTGTAAACTCAAGATAAAGGGCTCTCGTTGGTCATCACACTGAACATTATGCAATAAATGTGCAATAAAATTGCCTCATATGAGTAGTGGATTGTAGTCAATGTACAGATTGAAAAGGAAAGCTCCTTTCAGTTATACATGGTCTGATCCTAATTTCCATACATTACTGTTTCTCTGGCTTTGGGATTTCACAGTTGAGCTGAAGAGGAGTTACTTAATGTCAAAAATAGTTTTTAAAGGTTAATAAAAATGCCGTGGATAGTAATGTAGATTGGTTTTATTTTATGCAAATAGTCAGAAAGGTCAGACTCTTTTTGTGTTCTATATGATATACTTCAAAAGTCTGGCATTAAAAGAGCATGTCTTTCTTCCTTCCATCCTTCCTGTCCTTCTTTCTTGTAGAAACATGATGCCCAGTTCACCGGAATCCAGTTGGTCGGCATGCTGCGTGGAATCGCCTCGGGCATGAAGTACCTGGCAGACATGGGTTACGTTCACCGAGACCTTGCAGCTCGAAACATCCTGGTCAACAGCAACCTGGTGTGTAAAGTGTCAGACTTCGGCCTGTCCCGAGTGCTGGAGGACGACCCGGAGGCTGCTTACACCACCAGGGTGAGCTGGGGCAGATGTAAACTAAAGACAGAAATGACAGCATGAACAAATATGTTGGAGAGAGGCCTGCGAAAAGGGTGTTTTTTTTTGTTTTTCTCAGGAAAGTGTTACTTAAAATGCAATGTTATGTAAAACTCCCAGTAGCAAAAATGAAATGATACTTCATATATTCGTTTCACTTTACTGTGGCCCTAAAAGTGGCTCAGCATTTTCTCTTCCCTTTTTAAATCTGAATAAGGTGTTTTTTTTACCATCAAAAATTATATGAAAACCAAGCGGCTCTGTCTAATTTTCTTCTCATTATGCATACCAGCATCATATAAAGTGGACTCCAACGGACTGCACATTTACACCTCTGTTGTCTCCTGCTCTCTTTCACTCACACATATTGCATACTGAGCACACTGTCTGTACCCCATTTTCGTGGCAAGAGACAGGAAAATATAAATAAAAATAGAGTGACCAATATATATCCACAAAGCCCCCCATCACTGCACAGAATTGTGCCTTAAAGAATGCATTGCACCCATAAGAAGTCATTTGTGTTTGTGCAATCGAATGCTTTAATGACCCACGCAACACCTCAACATCCAAACCAATACTTTATTCTGAATTGCATTTTGAGGGTCTGCAGAATCAAAGTTAAAGTTAAAGGTTAACAACCTTATAACCCTTAGGCAAGGAAACATTTAAGAAACCTTAAGGACAAAAACACCTCAAAGATTGTCAGCTCTGCTACAGTTAACTACTTAAAAGGTGGCAGTTGACTTAAGATATTTGTAATTTGAATACTGAAAATGCACCCCCTTTAAACACAGTATAATTTGCTGCCTGGGAATTGCTTGGCAAATAAACAGTCAGTGTGCCATTTGCCTTTCTCCCAGAAATATATAATCTGAAATAGTAAAACAGAATAATAAACTCTGCCATGTTACAGTAACTGTCACTTCACACTTTTTTATTTCTTATTTATCTTTTTAGGTTAAATCAGCAAAAAATAGTGTGAGCTGTGTAAGTATACTCTTAGTGGAGCAAATGGGCACAATATAGTGTAAGGGCAGTGTGTGTGTGTGTGTGTGTGTGTGTGTGTGTGTGTGTGTGTGTGTGTGTGTTTGTGTTTGTGTTTGTCTCGTGTTTCGTTCAGCACCAATCATGTGTGATTGTATGTTTTCCTGTGTCTTGTAGATTTCTCATTGTCCTCTTAATGGTAAGGCAGTATAAGAATGTGTCTTTCAGGTGGAACTGTGTGTGTATGACTGGTGTGACTGCAGAGCACCTGGAAAGAGCTGAGTGGTTTGGCCAAAGCTCTTTGTTAGCTTTGGCTACATACAGCCTCCTTTCCTCAGGCCCATTTTCTTCACTAGCCCCACTTCTCTGCTAGAATGACAAATGCAGCACACACTACAGAGAGAGGTTATGCAGGAAACATTGGATTATGATTTGATTAATAGGTTTTCCTTTTGTTTCTTTTAGGTTGAAATTGATACTTTTTTTATTTAAAACTGAGCATGAGTAATATTTTTGTTACAAGGTTCAATGTTTCTATTTATGATTATTTTAATATCAACATTTTTCAGAAAGATGTTTTTATATCATATGTTTTTGTTGGCATGTTTACACTTACAAGTTTGGTAAAGAAAATTAATCAATGGAACACTAAAATTTTTCCATGAAATACTTCTACGGGGCTCAGCAGCTCCTGTAGGCAGCATGAAGCCAGATTCACCACACATCCTCCACACCGCGCTGGAAATAATAATATTTCAGATTACTGTTACAGATCTGGACATGAGGTTGAGCTCACCATGCTCAGTCCAAACCACAGAGCCAATATGGGTTAACAGGTTTCAGAACAGCTCGTAAAATTCTTAGAATATTTCAGGACATGAAGGCCTTTGCATGTGACATAACCATGTGCCACCGTATTTCATTTTGCTGGAATATAGCTATACCTTATATTTATGCATTTTGCAGTATAGTCTTGCAGCCCTTTATGTAATATGTAATATATATCACGACATTTACACCACAAAACTGATTTTAGCTCATTGTTGTTAGCCAATGTGGTGGCATTTTTTATTTTTTTTTTTTTATTTTTGAGGATAGTATAATGTTATGCAGTATACATGATATCTGGTAGTTCGTAAATTTCATGTACAAAAGTAAACCCGATTAGCCACATCACAATCTTGTCACATGATGTGACATCATGTCCTGCTCAAGAGTATTGAGTTTTTGAATAACTGATTCACTGATTTATTGAATAATTGATTAATCGCTCTCTTACTTCCTGTCTTTCAGGGAGGTAAGATCCCTATACGGTGGACAGCACCAGAGGCTATTGCCTACAGAAAGTTTACATCAGCCAGTGACGCTTGGAGTTATGGCATTGTGCTCTGGGAAGTGATGTCATATGGGGAACGGCCATATTGGGAGATGTCCAATCAGGATGTAAGTACTGCCATTTTGCCCAGTGAACTTGCTTTTGAAGGGAAATCTTTGTGACTCACCCACCACTGCAACAGTACTACCAAATTGGCACATTGAACAAGTTTCATTAATGGGAAGTTAGTGAAGGCACCAGCAACTCCCAATGCTTTCGTTGAGATTTTTACTGCATGCTTAGAGTGGTGTAAATGGACTTATGGTATATAAGAGGGAGCTATGGGAATATGGTCTCACTGATGCAATAGGGCACTCTAGACACTCTAAAAGAAAATATTGTGAGCACTAATTTGTCAATTAAGGTTGAGGAAGGAGTGTTAGGTACTGAAATTCTATTTGAATATAATTTGAAAGGATCTAAAAGGGCTTGTTCATGTTTATACAATCAGAGCTAGTTGTCCCCAGTTTAATCTCATTTTATTTATTAGGATCCCCATATATTTCTTTGAAATGCAAACCACTAAGGTCCATATAGCATACCCAGCACAAAACAATGCAACAACTAGCTCAGAAAATACAGTACCTTGACAGAGCAACCACTGTATCATAGAGGTTCAATATTTATAATCCACTACTAAGGGTATAATGATACACTGAACACTTCCAGAAGAATAATTCTTTATACTTTATGTGAAAAACTGAGGATTAGAAAAAAACGGTAACTACTTTAATAGAGTATATTCAGTATGAATGTGTCTCATCTGTCATTTTTCCAATCTTATATTTTCCTTAATACATCAAGGTAATAAAAGCTGTAGATGAGGGTTACCGCCTCCCTCCGCCCATGGACTGCCCAGCTACCCTCTACCAGTTAATGTTGGACTGCTGGCAGAAGGAGAGGAACAACCGGCCTAAGTTTGAACAGATAGTCAGCATCCTGGATAAACTCATCCGCAACCCTGGTAGCCTCAAAATCACGGCCAACACTACATCCAGGTAAAGCATGGATAATGTAATTTTTATTTGTTTTGCCTTCTGGTGTTTGTGTTGTTCTGTGTTTTTCAAAAGCACAATGATACAGTCATCCTTATTATTTCCTTGCTGCTTTGTCTTCTTTTTCTGCTTGGGTTCCTTTGTATATGACTAAAGGACACCTGGCTCCAGGAAACCTAATTGTAAAAATAATTTGTATTATAACTTTCATACACAGCATTATTGCTCATCATTGCACTTCCAGCTCAGTAATGACTGTTGCAGATTTATTTTCCACAAATGGAGAAAAATATCCTATGATTAATGAATAGGGCAATAAAAAAAGACAGAGGGATACAGAGAAAGGATATTAGATTTACATTTCTTCCTCCTTGGTGCAGGCCTGTTTGTTTTTGGAACCAGGCAGTACAGGAGCTCATCATAAACATTGCCTTCCTGCTTCCTGTGTTTGCAGGGTGTTATGTGAAAGTTAGCAACACTTATCACCCCCCCCCCTTCTATTTACCTCAAACAATTTTAATTAATATTTATCTTTCAGGTGCACACTAATTACATATTTCTCCCTACATTTTGGTTTATGTTTTCCCTCCTTTTTATCCTTCCTTGTACATGTATCCTTTGTCGGGACCACCATTCTCTCCCAGGGAGCTTTGGGGAACCAGAGCAGCCCATGTACAGTTGTCAATTCTGGGCAGGGAGGGGGACAGGCGCTGGGTCTGCAGCAGACGGCTGTGGTATTATGGAGATGTCAAAGCTCATAACATTGACTAATGATTTCTTAAGAAAGTGAAAATAGGTCCCTTGGAGTTTGCATGTAATTTTCCTGATTGGCTTTTAACACTGGGTGAGCGCAGGCTGGCCGACAGAGGCGGCTACAGTGATTTATGAGAACGGTGTGTGTATGTGTGTATCCGCCGTGTGTGGTGGCAGCAGCTGCACTCAGCTCCACACACCTCGTTTGTCTCAGGGCTGTCCTGGCTGGTTAATGGAGAACCCCCTCCTCTACAAAGCCTAGACCAAAGCCGGGGACCAGAGTAGAGCATCTGGAGAATTTGGGGGGTAGGACCTGGTCAGAGTTTAGTTTCCCTGCATGTTGATGTAGAGTGACTGGAGTCATTGGGCTAAGGCTGGCCGTCAGAGACTAATTATAAGGCCAACAGAAGTCAAGTCAGGGCCAAGAACCACTGTCTATCCATTTGGCTTTATAGGGTGTCTAAAACATATGGGATCAGTGACTTCTTTGTGTTCATTAAAGCATGGTGGTGGTTGCAACCACAGTGCTAAAATACCACTAGTACTTAGTCTTAATACATGTCAGCTAACATTAACGTGTAGTTGTAATGCACTAATGCAAGCCTCTGTGAACAAGCAAAAACAAATCAAATCTATAATATTACACATCACTGTTACAAACCCCATCCAGACAATAAGACTCTTGGATTGTTTTAAGTAGTTACGACTGGGCTTGAAATGAAGTTGGAGCTGAAAAAGGAGCTAACCATTTCCCTGGTGAAGGGCATGGGAGAAAGTAACAGGGACAGGGGCTGGGGCCATGAGCTCTGTGTTGGTGTGTATTTTGGCCTGTAGGGTAAGGTTTGGCCTGGGAATGGAAAAAAAAATGTTTCTATTGGTGAAAGGAAACCAGATAAGGGCACTAAATAACAAAGATAAGAATTTGGAAAGATATCAGTATACATAAAAAAAGGTAATAGGGAAACATCATCTGTCAGTTGAATAAATCAGAAATGTCAAAATGCATAAGCTGAGTAAGTTGGCCAGTATAGGAAACAGAGCAGGGGACACAAAGTGGACATCAAGCAATGCATTCAAGACCAATACCTCTGAAGTAATTTAGCCAAACACCAATATTATGCATATTTTACTTTCAAATAAAGCTTAAACAACACTACAGCTCTACAGTGAAACTCTGGCAAGAAATATTATCAAGCATTTTAATTAAGAATTATGCAGTCCTGACTGAAATCAAATTCAAAATATCACACATGAATCCATTTAGATTAGTAGAACCACTTGAGTAGCATTGATTAAAACTGTATAATATTCATCATAGGTACCTAATGGCCATGTATCAAAATTTCAATTAAAAGAGCTAACATTGGCCCTGTATATTGGTCTAACCTCTCCCAGGGAAACCCTGGGAATTGTCCCAGTAACAGAGGGAGAGGTAAATTCCTCCCACACTGTCCTACCCACATGTATCCGTTCATGCTCTGCTCCTCGTACCCCTCGCTCCTCCCTTGAGAGCTCTAAAAACAAGAGACAACACAGCCCTTGTTATTTAGAGGTCAAGAGAATTAAATATTGAGCAAAAGAGGGGAAGGGAAATGAAAATGTGAAAGGGGATAGACTTTATTCTGGCTCCAGTGTATCTACGATGTACTTGCAATTGTTTGAGAAGGGTGTTTTCTAGATGCTATTTGGTGGTAAGTCCATGAGGGGTTTTAAAATCTACTTCTGCTGTCAGACAGATGTTTTCTTTTCTCTTTATTTCCCCTTCATCACATCCCTCTGCTTCCTCTCCAATCACCTTTTCTCTTGAGCTGCTGGGAGATGCGCTGAAAATATAGCAACAAAGGAAACAGTGAAAATGATAAGGGAGGGGATATAAGGTCATTTGCAGTTTACCTCTCGGAGGAGACAGGAGAGTGGTAAAGAAAGCAGAGAATAAAGGGGGAGAGAAGATCAGAGTAGAAAAATAAGGAAACAGAAGAGCATACAGAGGAGGAGAGGATCAATAGCTGAACATTCTTGTCCTGACAGCCCTAAAGCAAAAATCTAGGACATTTTAGATATATTTCATATATTGTGTGTGTGTTTTTATGTATGTATATGTGTATATATGTTACCGTCCTCCCAGGTAAATTTACACACTTCCTTCTTTTTTCTTTTCTCCTCATGCAAACCACCCCCATCATGTAGCCCTTAGTTCCCCCCTCTTCCTAAAAACCAGTCTCTTCAGGGGGTCCTGGGGGCCCTCAACATTTTGACAGGCCTCTGATCTGGCAGGAAAAGACTCAATTGTTGCAACAACACTCACTCCACTGCCTCAAATGCATTTTTTTCTCCTCTTTTTCCCCTTTTTTCCTGTCTCTGTTTGAGATGTCATCTCACTTTTGTTGGCTTCATGCAGTCTTTCTGATGTTTTTCTTGCTCACTGGAGGCTTGATGATTTTCTATCATAACATACTTTTGATTGTATTTTTCTTCTTTAAATCAACATATATTGTATCAGCATGAAAAGAGAATGATTCTAGTGTACTATGGCAAGGTAAGGCAAGCGTGTTTGACTAGCACATTTCAACCACAAGACAACTCAAGGTTCTTTACTTAAAGCATGTAAGGCATCAAGACAAAATGCAAAAGCAGCATAAGACTAGACAAAGAGCATTTAGATTGAAGAGTTAAAATGAAATTTAAAAGAAAAAAACATAAAAGAGTAAAGGTTTCAGTGTAGCAGAAGTAATGAATAATTATTTGATGTAATATAATGTAATGGCAAACAGAAGAGTCTTCTCTAGGGGTTTTATTCATTATTTATATTTATATATATTTATATGTTAAGCATAAAAACTGAACGCTGCTTCTCCATGTTTAGTTTTCACTCCTGAGACAGAAAGCTGATGACCTGAGGGGTCTGGATGGTTCATTTCATTTCAGTGGATCAGCAATGTAATTTGGCTGTAAAACATTCAGTGCCTAGTAAACCAAAAGCAGTATTTTGAGATTAGTTCTCTGACGGACATGAAGTGAGTGTGAAGATCTGAGAACTGGAGCGATATGATCCACTTCCATGGTCTTAGAGAGGTCAGCAGCATTCTGAATCAGCTTCAGTTTTCTAATCAGCTTTTTAGAGAGAACCTCAAACACACAATTACAATAGTAACAAGTACAATAGTTACAAGTTTTCCAAACCCTTAAAACTTATGTCCTTTAATGCTCAATATTTTCTTAAGGTGATAGTAGACTGACTTTGTAACATTACCAATTGGAGCTGAGCACTTTTTTTTTTAATCCTTCTTCCTTGTCTCCGAAACACTTACTTCAGTTTTATCTTTGTTTAATTGAAGAAAATTCTGGCACATCCAGTCACTGATTTGTTTAATGCACTTACCTAGAGCTTGTATGTGATTATAGCCAGCTGGTGATATGGTTATGTAAATTTGAGTGTTGTCTGCATATTTTTTTGTCACATATTTTGTTGTTTTTCATAGTCTGAGCTAGTGAGAGCATCTAGATCTTGAACTGTAGAGACCTGAGAATTGAGCCTTGGAGAACTCTGCATGTTGTTTTTTTTTTTTTTTCTTTCAGATATATATTTACCCATAGAGACAAAGTAGTCTCTGTCCTTTCAGTAGGATTCAAATCAGTCTAGTACTGTGCCAGAAAGCCCCTCTCGGTTTTCCAGCTGGTCTAATAATATGTTGTTGTTGACTTCTGCAACTTACAGTGTTTATATTAATGTCAATGAAGACCTTAACAAGAAAAGTTTCAGTGCTGTGGTGGGGTCAATATCCTGATTGGAAGACAGTAAAACAGCTGTTTAGTGCCAAGAAGTTGTTTAGCTGTTCAAAAGCCACTTTTTAAATGATTATACTTTAAAACTGGAGATTTGATGTGTCTGTAATTGTTCATTAGTCGAGTGTCTAGATTGCTTTCTTTTTTAAAAGTGCCTGGATGACAACAGTTTCCAGGGACTGTGGGACACACCAGACAGAAGAGACATTCTCACAATTTATAAAAGATCTAAAGGCTGATGCTAGAATATCAAGGCAGCAGGAGGAGAATTTCAAATGTTATATAATACTTCCAAGTTTTTTTCTGGTTAATAGGAGCAATTTCTGTCATGTAAGCACATGATTTTAAGTGGACACAGGGGCAGAACATATCCTGTACCTGATTTGTGGTAATTGTCTGCTTGTGTCATTTTCTGAATTTTGTCAGTGACTAAAGAGGCAAATTAATTTCAGGCCCTGGTGGATAGAAGTTCAGTGGCTTACGAAACAGCAGGGTTTATTAATTGTTTGGTATGGTAGCAAACGCATGTGTATTATTCTCTTTTTTGGTGATGATGTCAGAGGAAAAGGCCTGCCCCTGTTTCTCTCAATTCCAAATTACAAATGTAGAGTCTCTATTTATAGATGTCATAATTAACCTGGAGATTTTTTTTTTTTACTGCCTGCATTCAGCCCATGCTTTCCCACCAGTGTGGCATTTCATCATGAAGATCTTTTTCTTACCGCAGACCCCTTTCACCTTTGTAGGTGTAATGGCATTTGAAATTTTAGAATTGTTGTGATCTATAAGTTCTATAAGAGGGCAGGTGTCAGCGAGAAGACTTGAATAAATGCTTTTACGTATCACTGTTTTTTTCAGTGATATATCATTTTGTGATTTTTGTGTACCTTTGTTTTGAACACTGAAGTGCAGTAAGGCACATCAAATTTCCAATCTTATTCTACCTGTGAAATAAGACATTCATCAATTAAGAATTGAGAAAAGAAAAAAGACATCCCAGTTGAGTTGCAGTAAGGAACTGTATTAGCATATTTGTATTGTATTTGAATATAACATTTTACATAAATTTCTTTGAGTTCCAATATCCCTTTAATGAAGGCTATATATATATATATATATATATATATATATATATATATATATATATATATAATCCAAATATTTGGAGTGAAAAAAATTAGTACAAAAAATATTCAAATTCAAACTCATTTTTTTTTTACCTGCCTGCCTTAAGGAATGACATAATCCAGATTCCCAGAATTTATCCTAACCTTGGATATTATATACAAGATTTTCATACAAAAGAACACACACAATGGTTCCAAAATTCCTTTCTAATCCAAATCAGTTAGGGGAGGTGGACTTCCTGGTATTTTGACAAATTTGTTTATGAGGCTATGAATAGTATTCCCTATGGGAATGCCCTTTTTTCTATCATGTCCTGTCCTGCCTTGTTTGCAGGGCTCTATTCCCATGTGCACATGTGCATGTGTGTGTGTATCTATGTATGTGTGTGTGTTTGTGCCTCTCTTTAGGCAGGTGCCTTTTTCTAATCTGTAGAATAGTTGCGGTGTGTCCTTATAAAAGAGAACTAGGGTGCCTTCACAACTCACTTACAAACTGCCGCATACAAATTCAGCAATAAACACATAAAGTGATCTAGCCTATGCATTGTTTGTGTATTGTGTTTTGAGCTCCAGTTTGACCTAATGTGCTTTGACCTAGTTTTCCGTTTTATGCCTTGATGTGAGCAGGTTTCTCAACAAAAGAATGAACCACGTTTATCTAAAACACAGCATCAGTCTTGACATCAGAGATTAGACATTGATAAAGAAAATGGCTTTCTTTGGCATGTTTGGCTTCCTGTACACATTCCAGCTCTAATATTCCTGCCATGCTCTGAGCGTTTCAGCCTTTCCTTCTCCCACTGCTGTTAACTGAGCACTCTAAAGCCTAACGCTGTGCATTTAATTTGATCTGATCCAACTGAAAACATCAAGCCTAATCAAGTCTAATACCGCACTTTACCTCATTCTACATGTACTGCAGGAAATAGTAATGAAATTAGACAGAATCTGATGCTGCTTTTGTTAGTAATCTTGCTCTTGAATATGTTAAAAATATCAGGGTTTGATTTCCCCGCTGTACTCAAAGCCCAAAGGCTATGTGCAGGTTTATGCAACAGACACATAAGTCTGTGTGTGTATGTGTTAGTGTGCATGCCTGTGTGTGAGTGCAGCCCTATCATCAGGAAGTGTGGTTTAAATGGCTTGTTCCGTGCAGGTATACAAGAACAGTTTGCACACTAAGTATGTTGAAATGTATAAACAATTCATTAAAATATACACAAATGTAATCAGTCCCCATATAAATATAAATGATTATAAATGATTCAATAACATATTCACAAACAACTTTAATTAAATTCCGTTCCCACAGCTTCTTTTCTTTCACTGATATGTCCTCTGCCAAATTTTTATTGAGTGTAATACAAAGGTGAATCAATAGAGGAAATCCTGCTAATCATTCCAGGCAGACAACCTGAGTCGCACTACTAACCATAATCTTCCTATATCAAAGCACCCATTGCATAATGCAGTCTATTTGCTGACGGTGCTCTGTGCACTCTTTTGTTCTGCCAGTGATGCTGCTGCATTGCTCATTGGAAATAGTCCTGCAATACTGCTGCTAACAGTGCTGCTACTGGTGCTGCTGCTCTGTAGCATTCATAAGCCCTGTTTTCATTCAGCGTCAGGGGTGGGGGGGTGGTCAGGAGGCAGTACCCACACACTATATATTATCTGTACATACCTTAAACATACTCTTATATAATTGTAGCTTTGATTCCCTTTCACAAGTTGTGGTTGACCTAAAAGCAGATGGCAGCTGCAGTAGCAATAAGACTAGACTGTCAGCTTGTGATCGTCATGGTGCTCATGTCCTTGTGTTCCTAAAACACAAGGCCATTTTTTAATTTGTTATAGGTTATTACTCGAATTCTCGAATTTGTTTCTTCCTTAAGTGTTAATTCATGTCACTCCTTCCTTTCTCTTTTCTCAGGCCAGCCAACTTGTTATTGGACAGGAGCAGTTCAGAGGCTCCCTCAATGGGGACGATGGGTGACTGGATGGATGGAATGAGGACATTGCCCTGCAAGGAGGCCTTCTCTGGGGTCAGCTACAGCTCCTGTGACACCCTGGCCAAGACCTCCACAGAGTAAGGCAACAAAACAGAGACACACAACACAAATACACACATTAGGCTTCTCTGCCTATTCATGCCACTAGTGTTTACAATGGCCCCAGTACCCATGGCAAGGCTTGGGTTAAAAAAGCAAAAGCTATAGTGCCAATGATAAAAATGTCCAGATAAGTCTCACAGCAACTCATAATAACATGCCTTTAGCCATGCTCTCTGTGTTGCATGTATGACCACAGAGGAAGAAGATGAGTGCATGAAAAGAAAGAGAGATAAATGGAAAAACAAAAAAACATAAGAGAGAGAAAGCAAATTGTGAGTTCCATAAGGGAAAAAGGGCTAAACTATAAAGACATTGAAAAATACAGGACTACACATACTGTGGAACACTATAATGCAAAGTCTGTCAGAAAATTATTTGGAAGCCAAGTCTAGAGGAATCACATTTGAAGAGTTCAAATTATAAAACCTATATTATGTCCAAGATGACTGTGTTGACCTGGCCAGACTGTTTTTTATATAATAATAAGAGGTAATAATAATAATAAGAGGTGTTACAGATACTGAACATACTGCAGCTGCAAAGTGTGCACTGTCAATGTGTTCAGATTTTTCCCTACAAAATCTGCTCCTTTCAAATAAAGCATGGTTATATATTTTCATGGATATGTTTATGCAACTCTGGTTTCCTAAATGCAATTTCCTAAAAATGTAAATGTGTTTTTTTTTTTGTTGTTTGTTTTTTTTGTAAATATTAAAGTAAACACAGATTTTAAGCAGGAAGTTGAGGTTATGTTCACACATCCTGATTGTCAAAATTGTTGACCATGTCGGTAATCCAGCATTTACTATTCCCTCAAAGCATATCTGGTAAAACAAATTACAAATGTTTTTGTTGGAGGTTGAGCATGTACATTTTTGAAGTATGAGGACATTTTGGTGGAATATAGGTACAAGGTACTTGTCACAACACAGAGTTTTGTGAATCCATGTCCCTCAGTAAAGGCGAGATAGCGGATCAGGTTCTGGCCAGAGTCCTGTACTGGCAGGATGAGAGGAACTATGAATCCCTAGCACAGTGATAATAGACTGGGAGATTATGGTGATGAAAAAACATTCAGATTTACAGATCAGAGTGCATCTACTCAAGAAATTCAAGGAAAGCTGACGGATGTTTTTTTTTTTTGTTTTTTCTTCATTGTTTTTCTTTTTTGTCAGTAGGAATAGCATAAATGTTCTCCCTTTCTTCCCTCTCTTGCTGTGTTGGCCTGCTGCTATTTTAATTGATGTGGAATGTGACCGGGTAAATAATTGGACGTTTCTAGTTATTGTGATCAAAGCAGCCATTCACCGGGTGATGGCAGGAGCCGGGGCAGCTGGGAAGGGTGGTCAGTCTTGCAGCTAGCTGTAATTGCAGTCTGTAACTTAACAAACCAGCAGTCATTAACGGGTGTTGGGCTGAATGTGTTAGGAAGAAGCAATGTGTAATGTGTCCTTTTAAATAATGAAATAATGATGAATTGTGGAGTTGATGTCAATAAAGTAGTTGCTATTAGTGTCACTAAAAGTGTCACTGAAGGAAAGGGAAGCTTATTTCCTATTCTCAGGCAACTTCCCACATTGGTAGCTCTGTAATGATCACTGAATTTAATATTATTAGGTTAATATTTAGAAAGTGCTAAATGGTGATTCATACCAAAGATACAAAAGTGACAGGAAGCAAAGCATAGCTTTTTTGCGAGGGAAGTGCTTGCTTACTGCTGTGGAGGAGACATTTGGATTCCAGCCATTTTAAGGCTTTATAATGTTGATATCTTTTTAATTATTTTTCAGCTTATTATATCCACCAAGGAGGTTATGTTCTCACCCATGTCCATTTGTTTGTGTGTTTGTGAGTTTAATTGTCAGCAGGTTAACTTAACAAGTTAGTGAACCAATTTGCACCAAAATTGGTTGAGGGGTGGGGCATGGGCCATGAAGGATCCCATTACATATTCAGTTTTTCTTCTAGGAGAGTTGGACAGACAAGCAGGATTGTTTTACCCTGAAAGGGGCATGCACTCTACTGAGGGCCATTCTAGTTTCTTCTGTTTTAGCTCCATTTATTTCTCTATCTCTTCTCCAGAGGCTCAACGCAAAAGTTATAGACATTTCTCATGCAATTTAATCAACGAATACCTTTAATCAATTAAAACTTCTTTACATGCAAACATGTTAAAAAACAAACAAAAAAAAAATCTTACACTGCAGAACAGGTGGAAATCCGCATTAGGTATAGACAAAATGCATCACAGATGAACTGTAGCAGAGTAACCTGGTACTGAAGAATTCATATTGTTATCCAATGCTTTTTCTCTGGCTAGGTGCTAAATTAGATCACTGCACTATTAATCCACTGACGGCTTAGGCTAAGGCACCCAAGACTAGCAGCCTGAGGCTAAGACCATGCATTGCTCAATATAGATTTCTCTATTGATTTGTAAAGTCTTAATCTAGTCCTTGATATTCAGCACAAGGCTTGGCAATGCTCTGACCTCTGAGGAAGAGTAATCATACTTGGTAAAAGTTTGCTGACTCATCTGCTTGAGTAATTGAAGTCCTTTTTCGAGACAAGGTAGGGTAGTCTGCCTAGGAACTACCCCCCCATTTGGACTATTTTTTCTTCCGGACAGAGTGCATGCAGTTCATTTCAGGTATTTGAATGAAGACGTGATGAGCTTGACCTAATGTGCTGGACTAACCAAGGAGTCTGAAGTGACAAAAGGCTGTCAATGTCTTTCACAACATTCCCAGAGTACAGTCACCCACTTTGAATGTTATCATCCTATTCAATGGTCATTATCACTCCCAAACTTATGCTTAAGAGGGGGCAAACTGCACCTACCAGTGACCCCTAAAGGGTCAATATCATTGCCACTGGTCTCCCGTGAAAATCGGGCCTATAAATTGTCTATCCAAGGAGCTTATTATGACCCCTGGCTGTGTTTTACAGTTAGGGAAACTCTAGCAGCCATAGTAATTGTACCAGGCACAGAAGTGAGGTGACATCGGTGACATCATTTGACTTTGAAATAAAAAAACAGGTTTTCATTTCCCATTTACTAAGGAGCTATTTCAACCCAAACCATGAACTTTATTTAAACATAACAAATCAGTTTGTGTGCCTAAACCTGGTATTCATGTTTTTTGTTGTTACCATGATGATGAAGGTCCAGCACATGATAGCAGCCTACTGTGCTGACCAAGAGGTGGAGAAGGGTTCTACTAACCCACAGTTATGATCCAGATTACAACTGATAATGAGCAGTTAATGGGATGATAAAATTCAAAGCAGGTGGTACAGTACAGTAGATGTGTATTCAGAGTCTACACAAAGGCTTTGCATTCCTCTGAAAATCAGGGCAGACCCGTCAAGCCCTCCTGGTACAGGCTCTGAAAACACTGTTTTACCCTGTCTTGCTTCAGCAGCCCTGTACAAATGAAACAATTGTTTGTGCCCATATATATTGTAAGTTGATTCAGTGGTCATGTTTGTTTGGTTTCTGTTCCTAAAAAATGTTTGACACCAGGGTTCCGTGTTAACTAAACTTGAGAGAAAAAAATATCCAGCAGAGGTATTGCTGTGGGATAGTGGGAATTCTTGTGTTAGTAATGTAACACACTGTTGAAAGAAACTCTCAACTGCTATTCTGTCTCATATGATGGTATGTGTGTCTCTATATGTCCACTACCTATCTCTGGTTCTGATTTTATAATCATGCCTTATGTGTTTCATGTTGTAGTCATTTATCGTATTGTTATTTTGTTATCAGTAAAAACATCATATACACTCATCATCATGACAATTCAATGGCTTAAATATGTATAACAATTTTGGAATGACTACACATTTGCTTTAACTCTCAATAGACCAGCACAAAGGCACAGCAGAGATTAATCAGTATGTGACAATGTTTCAAATATAACTATGGTGCTAAAAATTTAGCTAAAATGAAGTTAGAACTGCATATTGCATACTTTTTGGATGGGCGAAACACCATATTTATTATATATAACCTCAAGTTCATCCCCCTATTAAATTATATTGTGACAACACTGTTGTCTTGTCAGTTGACCCTTTTGTGTGTCTTGTCTTGTTTGCTTTGTAAATGTCTTTGCACCTTTGGGCAGCCTATGGACAGAAGATCATCTTTCATTCCTGGTTCCAATCTATAGTTTGAAAATACAGTTTTTCAAGTCTTTGAATGATTAATTATTATATCCTAAACATATAGTACCATAATAACAAAGTGGTAAATCAAAATATGGTTAAATTATGTCATCTCTATTGCTAAGCAAATGACTACAAAGATAGAAAAGCATGTTGTCTTTCAAGTCATTAATTTATGTCTTAGGGTTGTTTTTTTCTTCTTGTTTATTGTTTATCATGTATTGTTTTTCAGATTTTTGGTAGATTTGGACTGAGATTTGTATTATTTTTGCGGTACACTGTCCACTAGTTCTACAAAATATGGGCTTTTTGGTATGTTTCCACGTCATATAAGTTTTGCTACCATGTCCAACATAATAAAGATGTGTTGTTAATTAGCAAGTCTGAAATACGCTGGTACTGAACCTGTCATTAAATTGGTCAGAGACAACATATTAATTTCCACAAAATCATCAGATCTTGCAGTACAATATCCACATGTTGTGACTGCTACTTTGTTAAACTTTTTGATTGTTATGTTTAAGAAGTCAGAGCACTTGGTTAAGGTTAGGAAAAAAAAAAATCCTGGTCTGGTTTGATGAAGAGAAAAGTTTACAGTGACTTCAGACTCATGTTAATCTACATTTAACCCAAACCATGATCTTTCCCTAACCTTAACCAAAATGCCTTTGTTGCCTAAACCAAATCACACATAGGTGTGATGGTTGTGTGCTTTTTAATTGTTTAAACAACAAATTCTAAATATATATATATATATATATATATATACAAAATTGTGCTAGACACCACGCTAGAGAAATAAAGGCATATTGATGACATCCAGTTTATCGTGTTAATATTGCTGGGCCTGGCTGTCTCTCAGTAGAGTGGTTCTGACGGAGGTCCACGTCACACCTGCCACTTGCCCAGAATGGGAGCCATCGATGGGGATCACCACTCTCTAATGCTCAGCTCCTCTTCGTCTCCTCAGGCTCTGGATGGTGGGTGGAGGATGAGGGCCTAGTCCCCACATCTGGGAGCATTAACCTACCTCCAGAATCACTGATGGGTTTTCACTTGTCTGATTTGTAAAGGGATAGTTAGTTAGTATCCAATGGCAACTCAGTAACTGTGTTTCCCTGCTACTGTAAGTTGTAACTATAAACAAAATTAGAGATTATGAATCTACTATAAATCCTTATATTTAATGCTACCAAAAGACAAAATAACAGTTGAAATATTTGGGAATTTTATAATGATCAATCTAGCATGACAAAATATCACCTATATATTTCTAGGAATTTTGCCAATGGTATTAATCTGTAAATGCCATGTCATTAGTGGCATTTGCATATATTTTGATTGTACTATAAGTTTTCTTTGTACTGTAGGCTGGTTATTGTGCAGAAAAATTAGCTTTGTTAGTGTGTTGGTGGAAACCTCCTGTCTCTCCAGCATACTGCTGCTGGTTTTCATAACAAGAACACAAGTTTATTTATTTTCATGTTAACTATCCCTTTAAATTGTGACACAAAGTGAAGCAAAGTCTGTGATTTTCTGGATGGTAAAGATGTCTCTAAATGTCTGCTATTTTGGCTGCTTTGGCAAACTAAATCTTCTGCTTGCAAATAATAGAAAACACAACTGTGATATTTTTTAATAACACACAAAATACCTTAAAAGCTGAAAGTGTTTACTAATGCAATATCATGGTTACTAAATGTGCAAAAGAGATGAGAGTTAAAATTGCTATAACTTCTTGAGAGTTGTAATTTCAACAATGCTGTGTGTATTGCTTTGTATATCTTGTGCATTTTAAGGTTGTTGTTACTGTATTTTTCGTATGGGGCTTGATATTTTAAAAAAGCTGACTAATTACTGTTTGTATTTAATGTTTATGATGCGTAACACGTGTGAAACTGACACTCTAGCTCTAAATTATTTAAACGAGTCTTATACACAACTGGTCTTTTCTTAAACTTGAATGCATGTACAATAACTAATCTTTTAAGAGCTTTTAAGAGTATTAACATGTTAACAAACATATCTGAATCACTGTTATAACCTACAAATGATCCAGTGCTGCTCCTCTCCACATACTTATACCTATACTGTCAAAGCAATGAAGGAAACTATGTTATTTCTACAACTGTGGCCCTTGCATGCAGTTGTTTCCTCACTGACAGGGTCACAATAGCAGCTGTCAGTGTAGTCCCACAGGCCCATCTCCTTGTTTGTTAGTTATGGAGAGTGGAGGCAACAGCCCCCTTTCCCAACACACACACACTCACACACACTCACACACACACATACACGCACAACTCCTTCAGAGATGTGGCAGCCCGGTGGCCCTCTGGGAAATGCAGTCCTTTGTGAATGACAGCTGCATGGGAAAGTGAAGGGAGTAGCACTGGGAGCATGTCATTAAATGCCACCCGGATGTCACATCGTCCATCACTAACACACACTTTGCATCTTTTTTCTCCCAATCTTTCCCTCTGTCATGTCTCTCTCTTTCGGTGTCTCACTTTCAACCCTCTCCTCGTTCTTTCTCTCCTTCCCTCTCTCTCCTTCACAATCCAGGGATCTGAAAAAGGTTGGAGTGACAATTGTAGGCCCGCAGAAGAAGATCGTGAGCAGCCTCAAAGCCCTAGATTCCCACACCAAGAATGGCCCAGTACCTGTTTAAAAAATGAAACTGTCTTTCCGTCTGTGTTAACAGACTGTGGTTGATAATCGCAGTCTAACACATTGGCTGTGTGTCCAAACTAGAAATGGATGGAAGTGGAGGAAAAATATATGATTCAGATGAGGGCTTTAATTGTTTCGTTTAACGACGAAATCAAGTCCTGGCAGAGAAAAAGGAAGAGTCTAATGTAGACCTGCCAGCAAGTTAACTGGCTGATTCTTCAACCCTCCATCACTCCATGCCCAAGTTGAGATGCCTTACAGACTAATAGGAGGGTAGAGAGATCAAAGGTAAGCCAAGAAGGTCATTGAGACCTGGTCAGGAATTCAAACTGGGACTGGAGTGGGACACAGGGCAAGGACTGGACTAACATACAAGCCGGAGCTCTCCAAGCTTGGCTAAGCTGGATAGCACAGCCTTCCCTTTACAGCCAAAAGGGGATGGGCATGGTCACAGTCTCCTCCCACCAGTCTGTGGAACGAGGCGGTGAAACGGCTGATATGCCTTGTGTAGAAGAGCATGGCAGACAACAGCAGCTCACCTGGATGTGGACCTTTCTTGGACTAATGAAGACTGAGGCTTGAGATTTTCTTGTAACTACCTGCATTTACTGTCTCTATCCATGAGAGAGCTGAGCTGGTATGGACACACCTAAACAATAACCGAGCCATTTTACTCTGTAGCTCTAACCCATAGCATTTGCATTCAGTAGATGTCACATAAAAGCAATAATTATGATAATTAGTTAAATAGTTTCATTGTATGGAAGCCATGAGTCTGTCACATATATAATGTATTGAATGCTGTGCTTTGACGATACAGGGGCCATTACACACTTCAGACACACAAAATTTTCTTTTACGGTTACATCTGTGTTCTATGTGCTCATGAGCAGATATAGTATAGTTTTAGTGCTGTTCCCGCAACCCAGTACCCTTTGTGTGAAATCTCAGGATGTATACGTTCTTTGTTCTATTTTCTCTAACAAAGGGAAACAGATGAGAGAGAAATGGAGCTGAGCCAGAAATTGAGAGTGCAGGTAAAGAAAGATGGGAAGAAGCTGCAAGAGAGAAATTATTAAAAGGGAAAAGAGAACTTAAATAAGATGAAGCAGCATCATCCATGACTCTGCTTCAGATGTTGTTGTGTTGCAGAAGTGTTCTAAACTAGAACTGAGTTTGTAATTACGTTTCTTCTTCAGGTAGGACAGGTTAACATCATCAACCACACAAAACACCAGGTATAATGTCCTTTTCCAGGGGATGAGATATATTCCCTATTCGGTCAGTTTATATCACACTGCCTCTCTGAAATTGTTTTAAACTTATAGTCTTTTACTTTAGTCTGAATCCGTAACTCATTAACTAAAGCCACGTGGGATTTTACAAAATCTTCTTTGATCAGAAAGTTGCTGCAAAAAAGGATGTTGTTGTAGTTCAAAATTAACTCTTAATCTATAAATCCTGGTGTGTTAAATGCAGTAGAGTGCCTCCTGTAGTTGTATGTAGGGTTGGTTCAGGGTGGGGATCAACAAGGGAAAACCGCCAGTTTTGATTAATTTGATTTTCAACATAGTCTTGGCCTTTTTTACATGCTCTTGAAGGGCCATAGGGTTTACCATCACTGCTCTAAACTAACAATGTGTTGAAATGCCCCAAAAGAGGTGCAACACTCCCAATAGATGATTGCTTTTTGAGATAGTGTCCCAGTACATCATATCTCCAGGATGGAATTTCCTAAATGCACCTTAGAACTTAGATGATCTTTGTACAATGACGTACATACTTAAAGATGCTAATCTCCTGCTTTGATGTCACCCAGTCAGTCCCTCAGTGCAACACATATCCAGCGTTTCTAACCGGGCACTTCGGTATTTTGTGCTGTTGAATGGGTAATATTTAACCATGAGGATTCTACCTTTAAGCTTGTTCCATGCACCTACAACACAATATTTGAGCACTTTGAATGGAAATGTTATTGCCTTTGCTATAGATTAAGTTTATCTAATGGACAGGGGTGATTTTGGTGCTTTTGGGAAATCCAGCCCTGTTCAGTCTATCAGTTGGTCCTTTGTTACTTGGTCTACCTGTGGATGCTGCTGTTGCTGCTATGCGTTATAATTAGCATGTACATAATGTAAACCATCGTAATGATAGCAACTAGCACTACAGATCCCACTATATGTACATGGCCATCCCTCTTTGTAAAAATGTTTGTATGTATAAAAGAATAAGTAAAAAAAAATGTGCAACATTTTTAATTAAAAAAGAGACAAAAACCATCTGTATTATATTTTATCTTATTTTGAATGATAATTGTCTGCCTTTTTTTTCTACAATAAAAAGGTAATTATGATTACGTTATTATTTATTTGTTAACATTATACTGCGCAATGTTGATGTCTTTTTTGTAGCATACAGTAAATTATGTGTCAGTACTATCCGTGTTTTGGTTTTGACTTACTTTATAAACCTGGGACATCTGAGTGAGCAATATCGTTATGCACCCTATATCCAGATTCTTCATTTTCTGTCTCAAGAACTGACCTGTGTGTCTGTGTGAGAGTTTACGTGTGCAAATGTAGATGGCCTTGTCTACTAATGTAAAATGATTTGTAGTGGAAACATTTATATTTTTATAATAAATATTGGCAAAATATTTTACAAAAAATGGATGATGATAGAACTGCTCTTGTGTTTTTATTCTATCACAATGATATCATAGGCAAAGACATAATGTTGGGCTTATTTTTAATTGTAAGCTTATTCCCATATGTTTAAAAGATCACAAGTGGAAGTCATACATTCATAACTTAGATGTCCTCTTTTTTATTTTATATTCCATAGATCAATCTTTTGGCACATCTTTCCTTCTTCCGGATGAAAGGCACCACTCATCTGACTGACATATATAGTTTACAGAACAGGTGTTTCAAATTACTGAGTGTAGGGGGTAGTCCATAAAAAGGTCATTGAGACCAAGAAGGGTCTTCACCATTAATGTCCACAATCTAAGAAGCAACTAATACATAGAAGAAAAAAAGACAAAATAGAAAAACATCCAAGTGATTTTATTCATACGGAGCAATTTGTCTAGAAACATTGAAAATCTTCATCAAAAATCATTCTCTCATTATCATTCAATCATTATCTTATCTCTTAAGTTAGTAAAAAAGAAGCATATAATACCAAATATTTATTAAAGAGGCCTGGTACAATCCTTCCTTTATGAAAAAAAAAGGAATGTTTAATGCCATTTATGTCTTACTTTTATCAGAAACAGGATAAAAATCTTGACATGATTCAAATGTATAAGTAATCAAACAGTGATTATCTATTTTCTAACAAAAGTGATTGAAAATTCAGTTTTTAAGCCTCAATTCATACATCTGTCACACATAAATGAAAGATTAAAAGGACATTTGATTTGATGAAATCTTCTTATTTTACTTTTAGCAGGTCTGGACTTCCACAGCGCTCCCTCTTCCTTTCTTTCACATCTACCCATGAGAAAAATTGGAAAAGGTGTGCAGTTTCAGGTCCTATTTTTGCTATGCTTAACCCTACTTTAGTCATAGTTTATTTCTCAGGGTCAAAATCTTTTCCTTTTCTTCTTTCTAACCATTACAATATCATCCCGATGGTTGCTATGTGTCCCTACTGTAATATTACTGATTTCTCACAATGTTGAAATGAAACATTTAAAACATTATCATTTAATGTAATTTGAGTTCTTTTTTTATCATTGTCCAATATCAGCGTCTTGTCTGGATATAGGATTGTCAAAAAAATGAATCCTATACCTTTCCCCCTACATGTAGCTACAGTATATACTGGGCCTACTACACTTTGTCCACAAACCCACCCACATCTGTTTACCAGCCTCCAGCGTAACCACCTCAGCCTCTGTTTCTAATCCCTTCCACCATACTGCCGGTTCCTTATTTCCTCGGCCACATCTAATAAAGCATTTTGTTTCCAATCATGCACGGTTAGAGTTGATTTGCTGTATGATTTTAATGTGGAAGATCTGCTTTTTCTCTCTATTTGCTGACTAGGAGGAGATGAGATGTGTCAGAGAGGTGAAAGAGTGATGGTCGCTCTGGTCAATGTTGAAAGGCTGACACTATCCAGATGTTCCAGTGCAGATGTGCACAGAGAGAAAACAGGACATTTCCCTCCCCAAGTCAGGATACAATGAACACAATATGCTTAACAACACCACCAATTTGGTCTTGTTTTCTATCCATAAAACCTCCATGGTCCTGAAACCACCAGGGTGATGGGAAAGACGGAGGGAGAGAGGAAGTGGGGGAGGTAAAGGGAGTGATCGTTGAGGGGAGATAAAACCATGGAGAGGAGGGTAGAAGGCAGGTGTGCTGGAAGTGTGAGGGCTGTGTCATTTCTGTCCAAGTAGATAAGAACTTTGCGAACAATGGGATATGATAATGCAATAACGCAGGAGAAGTTTAACCAGCACCATTCATCATCCTACTTGGCAGCATGCTGTTGAAATGCCCTGCCTTAGCTGCTGCAGACACAGAAATTACGGTTCCACTTGGAGAGTAATGATAATAAGAAATCAAAGAATTGATGTGTAAAATTCATCTCTCACTTTAAACATGGGTAAAGTGAAATCATTAAAAATACAGGTCTGCTGTAAGACATTGTTCCTTTCTCCAGATTTTTGACAACCACCAGTGTTTCTATATGGGCTTGGATATTACAGAATTTTTGCTGCTTGAATTTTAGACTACTGGGTACCATCCTCATCAGTCTAACCATCTCTTTAAGCCCCTGTATGTTTACACACCGAAGAGAGTAAAAAATAGCAAAAAAGCACAGGTCATTTAAGTTATTGATTTATCCCTCTAAACATTTCTAACATGCTAACTTAAGCCAGTGTTTTGTTTTAGGCTTTTGTTCTTTTGTCTTTTGAATTGTGTTAACCATTCCCTCCCCTATGATTAATGATCCATAGTTTTTGCATTTGACTTTTTACACAGCAGAAAAGACAGTCATAATCAGCTTCCACAGAACTGTAAGAATTTATCTAATCAAAGTCAATTCATGAAAGATACTTTTTATTTCCTGCTGTCTCCATTTTTGAAAGCATGTTTAGTCACTTAAATACAGCTGATGGATGTTGACCCATATCCCATCCCCCCCATGTAGAGATGCCTCTTCCCTTTGAAGCCTGCTCTGTGGCCACATCCCTCTATCTCCTCTCTCTTCCCTCCGGGTTACTGCTAAAAACTGACTTCCAGCTGTGTGCAGCTGCTTTGAAGGGCCTGATGCCATTTTGCTAACTCATAACGCTCTGTTCAGCCCAACCGCTGTGGTCTGTTGTGAGGATGTTATCCTTGTAAGCCCACTTACTGGGTTCATGCTTCACGGAAAAAGGACCTTGATATCTTCTGTTAATTATCTTTTGTGGCACGATTTTTATCTGACTGCAGCAGGAGACTGAGGAAGAATTATGGCATCGTCCCTCCAGCATTGTACAGAATGTGCAAGAACACGCATAATGCAAGGCAGTGCTGACAATAAGAAGATGTTATATGAACAAACTAATCTTTTCAACTGGTATTTTTAGTTTACTTTAACCACTGCAAGTTGCGACTGACTGAAAGAGTATTCAGTACTAAAAACCCATTTGCTTAATACTGCGAGCTGATACCAGCTCATGAACTTACTTGCCCTCAACACTTCCTGTAAATGCTTCGGCCCACAGTCCAAAGAATGTGGAAGAGACGAATTGGGAGTTTTGGGACTCACCAGATTCATTCAGAAGAGAAGAATTCAGAGAGAAGATGCAGTACTCGATAGCCTGTGGATATGGCTCCTGATTACTGCTGCCTGTGGGCCCTGGCAAGACTCACTGCTGCCGTTTAGTTAAGTTACACAACTTTTAGTGCCTGTTAATGTTGCTAGTTTTGTATCTTAAGGTCAAGTCTTATTTCTGCTGCTTTGATACAACATAAAAGTTGAGTTTTGTTTATTTACTATAAAAATACACATGCAGCATCAACACACATTTATCGGAATGAGTGAAGTAAAAAAGAAACTTCCTGATTTTATGATTTTTCTGCTTTAGGCGGCTTATGGCTTAATATTTTGGGACGATAATGAAGTATAATATTTTACTTCCACTTGATTAAGGCAAATCATTTTAGTTTGCTCTACGCTCTTGTAAACTGAAGGGCGCCCAAAGTACTGGAAAACTCAAAGTACTCAAAATACTTAGTCCATTTTAAGGTCTTCAACCACTTACACTGAGAGAAACTAACACTCAAACAGCACTCTGTCACGATACTGTCTCTACCACACAAGTATATATACAAAGATGGATGGATGTTAGTTGTTGGCTTTGTACTGTCCATGCTTTCCATGGAACCTAAGCACATACTGACTCTTCAGTCGTTTTATTACCAAAGTAATGTGCAATGTTATCATCACAGCCCACACACATACAAAATTCCCAGGACTGTGAGGGCTCAGACCACTTCTGTCACTTTGACAAATGATGCCATCACAAAAGGAAGTTAAGCTAACATTGCTGCCTCCTCACCAGTGGTGGTACGAGGAAGGGAGACAAATAAAGGATTTATCTTTTCAAGTCTAAAGTACACGATTGATGAAGCTAGACCCCAGGTAAAACCTCTCACTCAGGAGTCTCAAGAGAAATGACCTGTGTTGTTGCTGTGTTTGTGCTTGTCACAAGTTCATCAGGAGTGTAATATCCCCCTGAGGTTCTTCTCATGTCAAAAATTGTTTAACAAAGTATTTCTCTTTTTTATTTTACTTCATTTTTTTTTTAAGTAGTTGGTTTCCAGCAGCAATTTCAAATGTTGGGTTAGTTTCCTAAAAGTGTGATCCATGTTGGCACATGGCTACACAAAAATGGTACACAGGTGCATAATGTCCGTTGAAGCTAAGCAAACCCAGCAAGACATGTGTTGTCAACCTTGACTCTGATTGGAGAGTATCCCATTCTATCTAATGATTATAATGACAGTATTAACCCAAAATAGTTTTGGGTGCAACCACGGGGACGGTTGATATTATTGTAGATGTAACACAGTATGGTAAGTACAGTACATCAATTTTCAAACAGCTCACTTTTAGCCAAACAAGAAAATAAATAAATTTTAATCCCGAAATTCTCAATATCGGTAAATTTGATTACATTTTTGTTTACCCTTAAATTTCAGCAAAGAGTTGCCATAAGCTCTAAAAAACCTATTCTGTAACACAGCCAGACAATCTACTACTATTACCACTCTGTCTCTTAATGTTAATGGCTGAAGCGAGGCTATAGAGCCGCTGGTCCTGCCCGCTGTTGACACCAACCTCCATACCAGGGAGAATTGATTTTCGATGAAAGCTGAGTGATGTGGAGGGACTGCTGGCCCTCTGATGTCAGCACTCTGTCATCTCTCTCTCTCTCTCTCTCTCTGTATCCACATAATGTCTGTGTCTCTCTACTTTCTTTTCTCCAAGGTTTTCTTTCCTCTTTCCGCTTCTTTTCTTCCTCACTTTCTTCTCAGTTCTCTATCTTTTCCACACTCTTTACCTTTCTGCCTTCTGTCTTCAATTTCCCCTGTTTTTCTTCTCTCACCCTCCCTGATCTTCTTTTCTCTCCCCTTCTTCTTCCTTCGAGTCAATTCTTTTTATTGGCATCACATAGTACTGAAAATAGTATTCATTAAGATAATTTTCTAGACATTAACAGCTTGTTAGCATTAATTAAACAGAAGTAAATAGGCTTCTCTTACTCTCCCTCTCTTGCTAAATAAAAGCCCAATTTCTACCACTGTCACATTCTTTGCATCATTCACATGAATGAATTTCACACAGTTGAGTGTGATAATCTTTATTTTTGAACAACATGGCTTTTGTTTACTTCATATCCAGCTTATACAGATTTTTGCCCAAGGAGGTTGGGATTTGGAGGTAAATTTGGGAATTAGAGCAAGTAAATTGACAAACTCTCTCCTGGTTTTGTCTCTTGCATTTTTAAACAAGTATACTATGTAAACAGGAAAAAGCTTATTCTGTGTGCACTGACACACATACTCTGATAACTATGCAACCTCAGTACTTAGGAGTTTCAACCTATTTCAAATCTCTTGATTAACAGATGGTCTTGGGAAATTTCTAATGCTGATAAACTGTGGTCAAGCCAAAAAATATTAATATCTAAAAATAAATAATTTTCTGCTGGACTACTGTACAACCACAATCAGGTAAAGAAACTCCTTTTGGTCTCCTGAATACTTGACACTCTCAATTTTCTCTGCCTTTTGTTTTTAACATGAGTGACCTTGTTCTTATTTGTTCTTTCATCTTGCTGACATTGTTTAGATCATTTCGTCCTAGTCTACATTACTAATGATTTGATGTATAGGCAAACGTATTATCACACATAGTTGTTTGGTTCTTGTTATTTTTGATGTCTTTCCCGGTGACTACACACACTTTCACATACTCAAAAGTCACTCTAAGGTATATGTCATTCCTCCTCCTCTCTCTCTGTCTTTCTTTATCTTTGTCTTACATCCTCTTCATTGCCCCATCATCCATATATCAAAACCATATTTCAACAGGATCAAACCCAGTGTGTCAGAACCAGTGACAAGCTGATTTACTGGTGGGTTTCCTCCATGTCTGAAAGTTTTATGATTGGGGTCGAGAGCAATGGGCACAGGGATATATTTCTGACAAGATCTCTTTCTGACTACTGATGTATCTAGCACTTTTCAAGTTTTCCTGCTCAGCTTGACCTCTGTGAATTGCAAGGCGAAATCTTAATGCAACTTTTGACTTAAACAGCTGAGTTCCAGAAAATGTCGCAGCCAGTGCTCAGTTAAGGAACGGCTGTATTTATTCTTGCTTGGGTTGAGGTATTTCTGCAAAAAAGTTGCGACCACTTATTGATAGTTTGGCAAACTTAACCTAAAAATATTGGTGACTGAGTGATATATAGTGTGACTGAAATCAAAGTGCACTTTTTAAAAAAAGAAAAAAAAGGTAGCACTTTACAGCAATCACACATAAAAACTAATATGTTTGCTTCCTACAAAAGATTAGACCTTGTAACAAGAAATCTTACAAATACTTACTATTGTGAGCTACATTTCCACCCTCATATAATGCATAATGCTGTTTTTTGTGTGTATTTAAATGCTTCACCACATGTAATCTTCTTTAAAGGAAGTTCTAAAGAGGATTTTTTTTTAAATCTTATATATCTTACTGCAGTGACCTCATTCCCAACAAAGATATCACTAACATTTCACTCTTTTTTAAATAGTGTATTCAATTCAATTCAATTCAATTCAATTCAATTCAATTCAATTCAATTCAATTCAGCTCCTCAAGCAGAAATCTTAGGGAAGGTTTAATAATAGTGGCCAATCCACGGCTGGCCAACAATGTCTAATACCATTAAGGCCATTGTTTTGTTAGAAAGCAGGGATCAAAATGAAAGTCTATATAAAAGAAAAACTGACCATTTCTTATACCATGTCTGTTCAGAAATTTAATGGCTTCTGGAATAAAACCAAACTTCCATTTGTTTTACATGTAGGCAATCTTCATTGTAATCCTACAGTATTAGCTTACCATAGTAATAGAGGATGTATGTGGACTCAATTGACCTGATGTGATCTGATCCTGAGTTTGATACTCAGTTCATATTTTTGTTCTCAAGCTGAAGTGTTTCAGATGACATACAAGTACAGTGCAAAGATTTTTTTTTTTTTTTTCTGAATGTTACAGATGTATGGATAGCTCTACCCAGACCAACCAAAAGCTAACCCATACCCTCTAGAAGGACTCAGATTAGCAACCGTGCCATAAACCTTGAACACAACACTGCGTCTCTCTGCTTTCACACAGAAATACAGAGCACTGGGCAACTTGGACAAAAACGCAGTGAAAACAACAAATGATCAACATATGTACTGCTGAGACCATAAGGCATAAATGCAATGGCTCCACGTAGTCCATAACATCCCCCCACCACCACCACGTCCACCACCACCACCACTACCACCACCGCCATCACCACTTGGTTCCTCTTTTCCCATGTGTGTTTCCATGTAAGCAGAGGAGACATGACAAGTTCTTTCCGGCCTTTCCCCCAAGCATTCCAGCTCAGATTTTACCAGTGAGTCAGTCGTACCACACTAGTCCACACTAGCAGGAATGTAGAGGAAGAATCCAGCAATAGGTTAAGCCTTTCATCATCAGTTATTTCATCTGCAATGTGATCATACTGAAGAAGAGAATATGGAAAAGTACAGTACATACAAATGTAATGGCGTGGTTACTGTGTTCTGTTAAAAAAAACCATAAATATTACATGGTTCACATGTGTAATCTGTTTATATAGTCAAAATGTATAATTTGATGGTTTCCATCATGGATCATATTCCCTTTAAGATCAAAATTATATAGAATACTTGTTGTGACGCCAGCTGATGACTGACTTCTGTAGGGCTGTGTCATAAGGCTCCACTGTAATGTTTCTCCCTTGTTCCTTCTCCAATACACGTAAGGAAAGTTAAGCTATTTATTTCATTGTTAATTCTGCCTGACATTTACAATTACTGCTGTGTTTAGTTGCAGCAGGGCCTGCTTTATTGGGGCTGTTGACTGTCAAACTTGGTTAAATCTCTTTAGATCTCAGCCCTCCTTTCACAGGGAACCTATTGTTTGTGTGTAAGTGTATGAAGAGGTAATGAAATTGTTTCTATATCCTTGCTCACATGTGTTTTTTACCGTACAGTTCAAAACTAATGTGAGCATGTGCAGAAGTAGCATGGCAAAATTTGGCCGGCATGCTTGGGAAATTTCTGCGGGACTTTTTGTGTTCATGTCAACATGTGAATCTGTGTACATCTACAGGAACCTTTGCAAACATAGTGAGGGCCTTCAGGAAACGGACAGAGCTTATAGCTACAATGAGAAATGATAAAACCTTTCCACTTCCGATGATTGTCATAAGAGGGAAAACGACATTAACAAGCCAGGCAGCGTTGGCTGGGTTTTCATGCTCTCTGATTCTGACTTCCTCTCCAGTTACAGCCGTCCAAACAGTTCAGGGAAGTGACTGCTGTAATTCACTAATGACATGAACAGTTAGCAGGGGACAGATAGACAGACAGACTCACAGGGACTGTCAGACATGTCAGTATTGATTTGGTAAGATGACACTTTGTACTAATGGAGGCATTATGCTGTTAATACAGTATAATAGCAGGCCTCTAGAGGAACCAACCTAACATTTAGCGGCAATTTAAGCCTTTTTACTTTATTGATCACATGTCTGACTACATGTAAACTTATATACTTACTGTATGTGTGGAGAGAAGTGCTCTAAATATGTTTTGCAGTGATTTCTAATACATGAAATACCATTGCTAAATACAGTTCTGGGTGAAATTATTAAACCTGAATTTTAAGTACAGAATTCAGAATATCTTAGAATATCAGTTTCTTCTTCCCAAAGGTGAAGACAAGAAACCTGTCTGAGAGCATCAGAAATGTTATTACCAAAAAAACAGTAGAAAAGTCTGTTCTTAGGCGATGAAATAAAGCCCATATGGAGAAGACCACCCTACCTACAGTAAAACATGGTGGAGGTTCTATCAGGCTGGGGGGCTGCTCTGGTGCCTCTGGTGCTGGAGGCATTTAATGTATCAAAGGAATGAGGAAATCATTAGACTACCAAAGCATTTTGGAGCAAAATGTGTTATTCTCTTTCAGAAAACTAGGTTTGAGGTGAATGCCTTGGGTCTTTCAGTAAGGCAACAACCAGAAGCAAACATCCGGCAGCACTAAAGAAAGGTTGGAAGGAAAAGATGGACTGTTTTAACCTGACCAGCAATGAGTCCTGACCTAAACCCCACTGAAAGGCAAGCTGAAATCTGCCATTGAAAAACGGACTCCTGCAAATTTTAAGAGGTTTAAGATATTCTAAATGCTTTATTTAAAATTCAGGGGTGCCAAAATTTTCAATGAGGACTGTATAATCTTAGCCAGGCTTGGAACTAATAGATAAACGGCAGAAAGAGATGATTCTGTTCCTAAAAATATGATCTTGAATACCATGCATTGTCACCATGGATTTCATAGTTAGACACACCCTTCACTGCTTTGTTTAACATTCACACATAATCAAACTTTTACTTACTGAGCAATTCCACAGGGTTTCCTATAATATTTTCAACCTTGCTTTAAAGACTCTTTAAGATAAGATGGCACAGGAAAGACAGAGACTATGACATCAGATGGTCATGTGAAAACTGTGATTGCAAAGTAGCAAAGAATAATGTGATTACTAAATGTTAAAAAATCATATTTAAAATGGGAACAACCTTTAAACAATTTGATTAAGGCATTAGGCATTTCAGGCCAAAACTGAGCCTCATTAATAGACTGGAAAGTTTTACTTTGATCAACCTCTGACAAATAGCAATGTAGCCAAGTCTTTTATTTTTTTAAATTGGCCCCTTTTTGATGAATTTAAATTAGTTTTTGAATAAACAAATCATTTTGGAGGTTATGTGGACAATATGAGGAAAAGGGCAAGGATATCTGGTTGTAATTAGGGCCAGGCCCTGCACTCTGTGTCAGCGTACAGTGGTCAAAGCGAGGAGGATTCATGGGAATGTGTTAGACTTAAAAATGGAGGTTCTTTACTTTGAAATTGTATTTGTTCAATATGAATCAGTAGTGACCTAACATTCTATAGATAGTGAGGATAAAGCCTGCTGCTGTGAAATGGTATTTCAAATAAGGACACTGAGAACCAGAAAAGGTATTTAGGCCAAAACTGAGCAAAATTTATATAATGGAAAGTTATAGTTTGATCAACCTCTGACTAATAGCAATGTAGCCTGTTGTTTTATTGTGTTTTTTGGCCCCTTTTGATGAATTAAGATTAGTTCCTTAAACAAATTTAAAAAAACACATATTACTCACCTATGCAATTTGATTTCAGAAAAAAATAGTTTAGACACAACCTTATCCCCCATGAATTATGCTTTTATTTTTGAAAAAAACAAATAATTTTGGTGGTTATGTAGTGCACATTTATCAGAATATAGTGTCTGTCTTGGTTCACTTTACCAAAAAGCAGCTTTCAATACAATGAGTATTGAAAGCTGCTGAGCTTAGTCTTTTTTCTGATTTAATTTCAAACAAATATACTTGTTGCTCCTATACAAGTGTGCAAAGATTCAATATTTTTTTCATTTTTTTGGGCTTTCTGGATTAGCATTTTGAAATTACTAAACAAGATATGAAAAATATATCAGATACTGTATAAACAAATGCCAAAGTTGGCAAAACATATGAAATGCATCATTACAATGTTACATAGTAAAAATGCTACAACACAGTATCGGGATGAAATATTTGACAAAATATAAAAAATTAGAATATAAGGAAACCCCATGGGATACAAACCGTATGCTTCGTATTATTTCAAAGAATCACTGAAAAAGATTCAGAAAAAAACAGTTTAAGCAAGGGAGCAAGAGAATAGTATGAAAACATAAATGTAAGACAAATATTAGTTCACAAAATCTTATCTTTCATCTCGGACTGCAACTTGGCAAACTGAAAAGCTGCAAAATGGTAGACAAGACACAGACAGACACACTCAAACAGAAAGAAAGACAGATAGACTGACATATGTACGCACTCACACAAGTGACTACCCCCCCTCCACTCTCACACACACACACACACACACACACACACACACACACACACACACACACACACAGGGCACCTTGCCTACTTTCCCTTATAACAGAGATATGACTATCAAAGCCCTTGTAATGATGTGATGGTCTGCTAGCGCCTTAGCTTCTTTGGATGGAAAATGTGAGGAGAAATCCTAGTAAAGGTCCAGTTTGATCAAACACAATCCACACAAACCTTCCAATCCCCACTCCTTCCCCTGGCTCCCATCTGCAAAGCAAGGTGGATAGATCAGGAGGAATATTTTCATTGTATTAAGCAGCTTCATTAGGATACCCTGGTCCTCGTCAAGCTTGTAAGCTCTAAGAGCAGAACTCCTAAAGGGATAATCACTTCATCCCACTTGGAAGTCCTGTTTCCTCCTTCAGTTCTTGTCCAGGGAATATGACTGTTCTCAAACTGACATCAGAAGATGGAAGAATATAATCAGTGTATGAGGAATGTGAGGGGAGGTGGACAGTAAAAGGCAAAGGTCAAGGAAATCTGGTTGTCATTAGGGCCAGGCCCTGCACTCTGTGTCAGCGTACAGTGGTCAAAGCGAGGAGGATTCATGGGAACGTGTTAGACTTAAAAATGGAGGTTCTTTACTTTGAAATTATATTTGTTCAATATGAATCAGTAGTGACCTAACATTCTATAGATAGTGAGGATAAAGCCTGCTGCTGTGAAATGATATTTTAAATGAGGACACAAAGGCCCGGAAAAGGCATTTAGGCCAAAACTGAGCCACATTTATACACTGGAAAGTTACAATTTGATCAACCTCTGACTATTAGCAATGTAGCCAAGTCTTTGTTTACACGGCCAAGATTCCTAGGATATAATTTCATATGTTGTATGATCTGTTTTAAAGCAGCATTAGTTGAATGCACCAATTTTAATAACTTTCAGTAACATGTAATCGTGGAGAAATGAGGGATAACCAAGCCCTCGGGAACAGCTCTGGGATTTTGGCATTGTGGCCACAAGGAGAACTACCCAGTTCTCTTTGATAAAGAGGGATAACCCACACAGCATCCAGTTTCACCAGCTTCATGCTATGGCTAATATTGGTTAGCATCAGTGGTCATCCATTTAGTTTATTTCAATTATCTTAATTCTGCTGGAAGCGTGACATTTCCAATCGATGTTAGTTAAAAGTGAAACTAAGTTAGTCTTTTCACTCTAGAACATGATTCTTTTCCTGCATATATTTTGTTTTAAGATTTTCATGCCAAAAACAGCAGCTGCAGTGCACAAGAAATTTGTTAACAGAGATGTCTGAAACTTAACAGAGTGCTGTATCTCTCCTGTCCACAATTATTCAAACAAAAACATTCTATTCTTTTATATAAAGTTAGTATTATACTGTTAAGTTTACAGTTTGTTCTAATATCATTGTGTAGATTTTCTTTTACTCCATTAACTTTTTGGGTAAAGTGATGAATATTGAAGTGCTTTTTATTCATATCTATTAATTTTGGTTTAAGAGGACTGGACAACTCTTTGAAATATTGCTTTATTAAAGAGCTACTGATTAATCAAAGAAATTTCCAGGGTTCTTTTTTACTTTTCTCTTTTTTTTCATTCTTCTTTCTAATGTTTTTCTAGTTGGATATCTTGAGATACACAGGGTCAACATACATCGTACACTACACATCAAAATATGGTGCCTACATTAGAGCATGTCACTCTTTACACACTTGAATTGTGATTATCTAAACAGAACCTCTCCCAGGAAATCGGACCCGGCCCTTTATTTACACTCTGCATATTTCAAACCGTTTCAGCAGTCTCACCTCTGTAGAGCTTGGAAATCCCATCTGACAGCCTAGATCCCTATCGGAGTGAGATCAGGAACTAGTCATCAGAGCCGAGACCATCTGTTTACAAGAAGACAAGCCACAGAGCTCTGACTAAGGGTTACCCAACACCGCCAGACGAGGCAGCTGACTGCCAGTGAAAAAACAGGCCTTGTGAGGTAGCAGCCTCGTGTCTTTGTAACCGTTTTGATCTGTGATGTCCTAAACCAGAGGAATGGAATGGAGTGCTGTGGAAGAGATAGTAATTTATAAGGTTAAACTGATATATTGAGATGCCAAAATATGATCTATCTCAGTCAGCATTTCCTGTGTATTTTGTGGTGCATATGATGCAGTTTGAATAATAATAATAAATATTACTATTATTATTATTATTATTACATTTTTGTCTGATAGAAAGAGTTAGTGTTCTATTTGTTTTTGGGTCTCACCCAAAGTTTCAGGAAGCTCCGGGTATTTTTGTTAATCTTTAAAAAGTGTTTGAAAACATCTACTGTCTTTAGGGCATCTTCCAAGTTTTGTGGAAGCTTTAGTGCAATTATTTGTACATTTACATGTCCAAAGGGCTCTCACGTCAGTGCAGCACATGTCTGTCATCTCTCTTCTCTGTTCCTACTGTCCAAAATGACATAAAACCTTCCATGTCACTAATTTCATGATACTAATTCCATCACATGATTTACTGCAGATACAGCCTGTCTGAAAATAAAACCTTATAATAAACAAATTTCCAGTGGGAGAGCCGACAACAACAGACATTAAATAGCAATTGTCTCATTCTCCGGCTCCGTTATTCCCATACATTGTGTAATTCCCCCATTGGTGTAATTGCATGTAAAAGCCATTATCATATGGGTCCATGCTAATCATATTTTGAGGCTGGGCTCAGGGGTAATTGTTGAACTTTCTGTCAATGTGTGGAGATAGAAATGCAATCCTGGCACTGGCATAGCTGCAGCTGCTTCCCTTTTCTGGTCTGAACCCCTAAACCACAACAGATTACTTTTCACTCTGCCCTGTATTGGACTATGGAGCAGAGTTAAGTTCTTTTAGATGACATGGAATTTTATTCTTGTTACCATACCTTGAGAGTTGGCACTTCGCTCCCCGCGATGAAAGATTGACTCCAGCATGGCTCAGCCACAATGGAAAGAGAGATGGAGAGAGAGGGACAGAAATGTCAGAAAAAGTGGCTTGAAGAGAAGAAGGGAAGAACAAAGGGAAGGGAGAACAAGATGGAGAGTTTCATATTAACACTATGTATAGAGACAGCTGTCAGGCAGCAGCTCGCTCTTTGGAAACACTTGCAGACTCATCAGGCAAAAGAGCTGCACCTGCAGCCGTGTTTGTGTGTGACTGGGAGAGAAAGATGTACATATGCAAGCATATGTCACTGTTAATGTACATGTGGGCACATTTGTTTGTGAAATAAATAACACTTTTGGAAACACACTTTTGGAATAGTCTGTATTTATAATTCTTAATGCTCAGTTTACATCTATTGCATGATAATTATCGTAACTTCAATTTCCTCCCAATCTGCCTAAATTTGCTATTTCCACAGTGCTTTCACTGATCCAGACACTGATACAGACTCAAGGCCCATACAACAATGGAATGTTTGGAGCTGCCAATAACAGACACTGCGTGTCAATATTATTAAGACTAGAAAATTACTCAGGAATTCAGGGTCGTCTCCCAAACCTCATTCTTGACAGAGTGAAAAGTCAGATATTAGAAAATTATACTACCATAATTTATCTATTTATTCATTTCCCCGTTTCTTTCTTTGGTTTGGCAATCAGAGATACAGCTGTTGAGAATAACTGGACAGAAACTCATATATGAATTTTCTCAAACAATCTCTCAGTGGAACTTTCCATAATTTTGATATGTACAGACAAAATGTGAACAAATATATTCATAATCACCGAGTCTCATGAAACATTCATCACAGCAATAGGCGGTAATGATTCTGGCGACACATTGCTTTGGAAAATATATGGCTCCTAATTACTATGCCATCAAGCATATTTCGCCTCTCAATACATCATACATAATGGTGACTCGAATCACAATCAGGGGCAAGTTTGGGCTCTGTCACTATATCTCCACTCTCTCCTGCCCAAGAGATGTTTGTTTAAACCAGACACTTTATGGAAAATAAAAATCCATCTTATTATCTACTATATTCCTTGTCCAATTGTCACTCTGTACAGTTCATTTTGGTGTTACAGTTCAATGGGTTCCTCGTGGACTTTTTATCACAAAATGTTTGGTTTCATTGTCAGTTCATGTTATGATGAATTTAGTGATAAATTTGATACATTAGATAGAAAAAAAATATATATTTATATTTTATTTTTATTTTTGTGTGTATGTATGTGTTTACAATGTACTGGAGTGAGATAAATTGAGTTTTTTTGTTTGAACTTTACCTACCCTCACTAGTTTGCATGTCTTCATCAGATTGCTAAAGGCACATTACTTATCTATTTATTTTTTATTATCCCGCTTTTTATTGTTTTATGCTGTATCCTCTCAAAACTCAATTATTTTCCAGGCAAAGCTGCAGACAACTTTGCTTTTTTAATACATATATTATCCAACTTAAACCCAAAGAACTAAGCTAAATAGCTGCAGTGTAACATCTAATTTCCCTTTTACAGTGACTCTCTCAGTTTGATACTGGCCTGATGGGAAAAACAGTGTAAGTACTTGCAGTGGTGTTGCTATACACAAGTGTTAAATTGAAAGCATAATGTGTTTTTTTAATTGGATTCAGATAACAAAAGATAGATATCCTAGTAATGAATTGGAGAGCAATTTACTGTTTGAGATGTGGCATGATGTCTGCTTGAGATGTGAGACTGTCCTGTAAAAAACAAGCCCATAGGTCATCTGTTCTGTGTTATTATGAGCCTTGGTTATGTTTTATTGTTAGGTCACCTCTTACAGCTGTAGTAATTAGGGTGGGAGCAAAGGAGGAAGTCAGGTGACATAGTAGAAAGAGCAACAAAGTCCCCCGTAGGAGGGTTGTTCGACAGAACACAGGACATCCACAGAGGAGAACGCTGTTCATTAGCGTTATAAGACCTACAGTCAATGTAACTGCTTTTATCCATGACCCCAATCTTAACCACATTTATTAATGCAACCCTGATGATGGTCCAGTACGCCTGCCACTGGTACACCGTTGAGTCATATCCGAGATCGACCTACACAATCAGATTTATTTTGGAGGAACTTTTTGCTTTAGATGTCTCACTGCATATTCACACAAACTTCCACCAAAGACATAAAGAAAGAAGGAAAAAAAAATCACTGTTTATGGTTAAGAGAAACCACTTTTAATACCAGACATGAGCTGTCTCCAGCATCAAACCCAATCATCCCCCATGACTCCCAATAGAAGATATTATGTGACAGTAAAAAAAAAAAAAAAAAAAAAAACTCCATGCTACTTGTAAGCAGTCAAAGCTACACACAGAAACCCTGTCAACACCTTGATTTAAAGTCAGAAAATCTTAGAAAAGTCACAAAAGAGTCAGAAAATTGTAACCACATCCTCTACTTCTTCTTATCAAGTCACATGAAGACCAATTTGGAAGCATATGAAAGAAAGTTTACATCACATGGACTCTGCAATCTGCTCCTGATAAAGCAGATTATCCTTCTTTCAATTAATACCAGAGTTGAACTTTAAACCACTGAGCAGTGCAGCCTAATTCCTTACTTTAAACAGGACCAGGCATTGGATGTGTGTTGCATGAGTGTGTGTTTCTGTGGAATGGTTCACTGGAAGTCTTTCTTTTGCTGCCATGTTGGGATTCCATTGCCAGGACAGTGTAGTACAAAAGTCATAATATCCTGAATCTAGACCTCCACAGTCAGCACACTCATCAGGAGCCACAGACACTCTCCCACGCACACACGCTTACCAACACATTTAAAGGATAAGCTAATCATCGTCCATCTCAAAGAAGTTTCCACAGCAGTTGTTACATAGCAATCATTGTCTGTTGAAAAGGGAGGGAAAGTGTGGTTAACTGATGAATCCCATGATCTCAGAAACATTCAGTACCACGAGTTGTGTCACAGCATTTTGCCAACCAGTCATTTCCAAACACATCACTGAAAGACACTGTATTGAAGTGGAAATGATTAATGGGTTTAAAATGAAAACATCATCTAATTCACCCCTGTAAAAAAAAAAAAGTCTATCTGAGTCACATGAATGGAAATGAGCTGACTGTTTGAATGAGGACAGGAAATGACTTCCCTCTCACAGGGAAAGAGTGATCAAATCTGGAACAAAGAACTTGAGGCACAATATGTAGCGTGTTACCCGTTCATGTTTGCGAATGACATGCTGTGCGTATGTTAGTCTTACTTTTTTTAATTTTGGCTTGTCGTGAAGGGATCAGAAGAGTAGAAAAAAGTGTGAAACATCCACAAAAACTACTCCCCCATTCCTGCAGCATACTCCCCTCCTCCATATGCTCAGCGTGTTGCAGTGCATCAGACACTTATGGCTCAATTCAGGACTTCAAAACACAAAATAGCAGCCAAGTGCTATTCTTATTGTTGAGTTTTCACCCTCTCCAACCACACAAAGGGGAGCCATTTGTTGCTTCATGTGTAATAAATACAGCACATTACTATAAACTGACATGCATTTCACCAGTAAACACACTGCTAAAGTAGTAGACACGAATGTTCAAAATGAACAGATGCCTTTGTATTTTCACTGAAGGGCACATTCTGTGACTAATGCACTCTGTTAAGAAGAAAGCAAGATGTGTGCTGCTCAACTATTTGCTTGGGCTGAATAAATTGTCCCCTTGGCTCATGTGAGGGAATAGAGTGCTGGATTACAGGGCGGTATAGACCCAGTGTTAATGTTTAATGCATGCCTTACGGTTGAGTATGCTTATCACACATCGGTCCAAGCAACTGTTGCATTTCAGATGGTCTGGTGTATGGATAGAGCTGTTTATACTGTACATCATAATATAAGCTGTATAACTATAACAGACTTTTGGTGGCCGAGGTGGCTGGCATGATGTCTGCTGCTCTAATGTGTGAAGAGCTGGCCTGCTTGATTTTCACAGTGGATTTGCGGATATGTGTAATGTTGCAGTTGTAAATGTGCAGTTGTGCAGTTGCAGTTGTTGTGTATGTGAAAAGCAGAGGTAAACTTGGTAGAATGTAATCTTTTACCCACACGAACACAGACAAGAGTATACTATATCAAACCTTGATCTTAGTTATGAGACTTCTTGCAAGAGGACAACAATTATTTTAGAAAAGATTAAAAAATAAATCTTACTCATATTAAGAGTAAGTGTTAATGAACAAATCTATGTATTTAGGACATACACAAGCATAGGATAGAAAAAACCGTAGAAGCATTAGATAATTGAATTCATGATGGAGTGTGTTATAACCTGCCATTCACATAGAGTGAAATAACAATAAAACCGAGGATTTACCTTGTGCTGCCAACACTGGAATGCAAGAGCATAATATTCACTGGGGGACAGTTAAAAAAATATCATATTAATGTCCTTTATAATTTCAGATTGATTTTTGTATTAAAATCTCTTTAAACCCTGACAATCTACTGTCCACCCTCCATAATATGTATGAAGATGTGAGTTGATGAAAATGTTTATGACCTCATCTGAGTTGCCTTCAATTATTAGAGCACTAAGCTTAGCCAAGAGGGTGGTGCAGGGAGGGTTTTGCACGCTTTTTTTCCTTCCCTGGGTTGTGCCTCTCAGGCTGCATACTTAAAAGCTGTCCTGTGCCCTAAAAACAAAAGAAACATGTTTTTATTTTGTTTTTTTTTCAAAGATAGAACATATCATCAGAAGAGATACGACTGGATATTTCTTTTCAGTGAAGGGCAGTACGCGTACGTAAATGAATGAACAATTAGCTCTCATTTTATGCAGTATATCACTTGGTATGTGAGTGTCACATTATGTATATAAATTTGATCACATTTTACATGGAACTTCTTAGTATGGGTGTTTATTTGGTGCCCAAGCTTTTTCCTTCATATGGAAAGAGCAAAGTATCAGTGGAAAAAAAAATGATGATGTTTGTTTGAGTAAAGCCCTAAACATGAACAGGACTAAAAACATGTCTTGCACTCAGCTGTCTGTTTGGTATAAGCTGTCATTAGGTGATCTGACATTATTTCTAAACATGCTGTAGATGGCTGAAAGTTTATTATCGGAGCAAATCCATGCATTTCTTACCCTGGCTGAATTAATGAGTGCCATATGATTAATAGAGGCAATAAATGAAGGACCACCATGATGGAGAGACTGAAGTCAGGACAGAAACTATACTTTTACTACACTTTTATGGAGCCTTTTTAAACCATTTTTGTTGACATGGGAATTATACAGTAAAGTTCAACATTATGCCAGAAGTAGCTGGGAAGACTCTTGTTTTTGTGAATTATTAAACCTACTGTGCATTTCTGGGCTTTATGGAATGACTCAAATTGACCTTTCTGTTTGTCTTTTATTATTGACTATAGCCTGCTATCAGCACATTGGATACTAACTGAAGAGGATTACAGAGTATTTGATTGCTGTAAAAAAACAGTATGTTTATCTGAAGTAGATTTTGTCTACTTAGACAAATTTAAGAAAGTAAAATTCTTAGGTTTTGAAAAAACACAGCAATAATAAAACAATACAATACTATTACTAAAAATGTATAGTGTGTAAATGCAAATGTGCATTGTTTGCACGTTTGTGTGTGTTTGTATGCATAGCTACAGTGCATCTGAGTGTGTGTGTGTGTGTGTCCGTCTGTGTGTGTGTGTGTGCGTGTGTGTCTGTGTGTGTGTTTGTGTGTGTGTGTGTGTGTGTGTGTGTGTGTGTGTGTGTGTGTGTGTGTGTGTGTGTATGTGTGTGTGCGTGTGTGTGTGTGTGTGTGTTTGTGTATGTGTGTGGCAGGTAGACAGGCAAAAAGCTGTTACTGTGTCCATCGTTCATGAGCCTGGTTTCCTGATGGAAACAACTGCCCCGGAGCCTGCGGGTCCAGGCTTTGAGGCTGTGACACCGCTTGCCAGACGCCAGCAGCCGAAACAGTCTGTGATTGGGGTGGCCGGGGTCCTTGATAATCCTGTGGACTTTCATAAATCCTGGATGAAGGGAAGCTCATATCCACTGATGTGCTGGGTTGTCTACATGACCCACTGCAGTGTTTTGCAGTTGAGGGCAGAGCAGTTCCCATTCCACGCAGTGATGCCTCCAGTCAGGATGCTCTCCTCTGTGCCTCTGTAGAAGGCCCGTAGGATCTATGGACTCATGCCAAACCTTTTCAGCTGTCTGAGGTGAAAGAGGCGTTGCTGTGCCTTTTTCACCACCTGGTCGATGTGCACATGCCAAGTGAGGTTGTTTGTGATCTGGATGCCCAGGTACTTGCAGCTGCTGATGCTCTCTATAGCAGACCTGCTGATAGTGATGGGATCCAGCCATTTTCCTCTCCCCAAGTAGCTTACAATTAGCAATGTTTAGAGAGAGGTTGTTCTCAGGTTGTTGACCACTCTCCTTGGCTATGTCGTCAATGCCAGTAATTAGGCCTAACTTAAAACACTCTGACTATATTTTCTAATACCCTTACGCTCTATCTATGTGTCTAGACTGATAGCTTGCCAGCTCAATTGAGTCGTTAAACTGTGCAAACTGGGAACCTAGGCTTTGAGAAAAGAAGAAGTTGGGTGGAAGGCATGTGCAATTCTTAATTCAATTAGCCAGTTAAACATAGCCTAAATGAGTATGAGAATGAGTGAGATGTAATTCACGAGGTACTATGCTTTGAACCTAAAAATATAAAGGCAGATGGATGATGCTAATTAGCTGTGTGAGACTCTTAGAGGAGCAAAGTGATAGAGCTGACACATGGTCCTGTCAGCACACAATGTGTTAATGTGTTTAATCTGCTCTGCCAAGTAAACAAACATGCACACATGGTTAAAACTGCACTCTGATAACGCTGGGATACAGAATGTCAAGTTAATCCATGAAGAACGGGTTTCATCTAAATCCTCCGTCTTTTCTTTCATGTATTAGTGTCTGAACGGTTTCTCTGTGTAAAAGTCTAACCTGGGTGTGATTGCTATTAAACATATCAAAATACCTCTAAGGTCATATATATAATGGCGTTTGTTTACATTCGAACATGTGTATCCAAGGGAAGTGTAAGACAAGAGAAGGATTAGCATATTTTTATTCTGTCCATTTGTGTTTTGTTGATTGAGGACAGATCAAAAGCCTGATCTGATAATAAAAAATGGAAAACAAAATAGAAAAGTGGAGAAAAGGAAGAGGAAACACAGCATATAATTATCTGCTATATATATACATTGTTCTAAATACAATCCTTTGCATTCGGTAAGTGCATGGTTCACACAGAATATACAAAAAATATTCCTTGTAATATTTAGGTTTATCACTCAAAACTGTAAACTGAGAGAAATTCTTATGTTTAAATTCTTAAGTTATGGGACATTACTGTCAAGGTCTTCTGATTCATTTTTTCAGCATTTCTCATTGCAACAACCATGTTATTTCATCTTTCTCAACACACTGCTGTCTTAGGAAATATGTGGCTGTCAGAAATCTACAACTTGACCATCTGAGAAGGACCTGAACATTTTCTACCTCCAGTGGTGCTGCTTTGTAGTTGACCCTGACCTCTGACCTGTCTGTAAAAAGGGGGTAAGACAGATATAATTTCTCTGCAGGGACCAGTAAAGTATCATGTTAACATTATGGTCTCCCTGGTTTTTTTCCGACCTCAGTCCATAGTATAGAATCCGATTGTATTTTTATAAACTTTCAGAGACTACAGATGGGTTTCATAAAGAACCCATGCTCTACACTGCAAACACTGAAAGATATAATCCTAAATTGCATCTTGGAACTGGTAGAGAAATTCTTTAACCCAAGGATTATAGTTCGGTAAGTAGTTGCGTCTGCCAAAAAAACATGCACTTTTCTTATTAATAGTACAATAAACCCTCTCAAACCACCAGAAAAAATATCTTAAATATCTTAATCTCAATAACTACAGATAATTTTTAATACCATTAGACTGGAGTACTTAACCCTCACTGCACAGAAACCTTCGGCTAACTAAACCAGAAGCTCTTTTCCTCCCACTCTCTGCCTGTCTAAGATGATAGAGCTGCATACAGAGACGTAACTCTGTTGCAATACACTTCTCAGATTTCTACATGTCTCCCACATGTCCTCTGGCATTGCTCTTTAGATCCAGAACACCCTATCACTAAATCACTGCTAACCCACAGTACAGGCCCAGTTTGTGGGATAGCGAAGCAATGTGGGCCCCTGCTGACCTCTCTGGAGCTCTACTGTCCCCTGTATCAGTAAATCAGTCCGCCAGCGCTTTCCCAAGGCTGCTCTGACTCTGAAGGTCAGGGACAGGGAGGATGTGCCCTGAGAGGTCATAGGCCATAGGGAAAGTAGTTTAAGGTCCTGAATCCCACTGGGAGAGAGAGAGATAAAAAGACAGCATGGAAAGAAAGTGATGGCATCTGAAATACATAAGCACAAAGAAACCCAGAAAGGCAAGGGTTGAGTGTTTGATTGATAGAGGGATGAACCTGTGGAAACGACATCCTACTGTGGTTTGGTATGTAAGGAGGGAAACACAAACACATACATACCAGCCCTTATACAGCCCCAGCCTACACTTGAGAGTTAACCATAAATGAATAGTATTATTTAAGATAATGACTCACTCAATGTAAACTACTTAGCCTAAAAGAATAAAATATCTCCATTTGCAGCTTGTTTAAAAGCACCCTTTTTGAATGAGTTTCACACATGCACATTATATTTCTCAGATGTCACCCAAACTTTAATATGATACCATGTCCTGGCTACTTTAACATGTACAGATGACCTGGCTGTTGCAAACTCTTGGTGTTCTTCAAGTCAGACTGTTAAAGTGAACCTTTCAAACCCTGTGATTGAATCTCCCTGCTTCCATGATTAAAACATTCATAGGAAAATTCCTGCCATCCAGACACATCTCTTCTACTGATAGAAAAGCTCACCAATATTGTATGTAAAGTATGCAATATCAAAAGTTTAAGCCATAACTGAGCCTCTTTCTGTCTGATGGAGATGAATACTGAGGTGAATAGAAACACTGAATGAATACTGCTCTTTCTGACACAATAATATTCAGCCTTTAATACTGAATGATGAAAAGTGAAATGATTTTATACTAGAAAAAGGTGTTTAATTTGGGAGTAAAGAGGCATCTGCTATATTAGGCATATCCAGAAGGTATAGGTTAATAAGATTGCTCCAAAACAGTGGTTCTCAGCTTTTTTTTTTGGGTTGTGAACAGAACACTAAATACAAAGCCCAAAGAAAATAGCCCAAAGTGGAGCAAAAAAACAAACAAAAAAAAAAAAAACACAAAAAAGCGGATATATTTTTGTTAAACAGTTTTTGTTGTTGTTGGTTTATGTCTAATTACCTGAAAAAGACTGATATTCCCATCAGCCTCAGTTGTATCTAATGGTATGGTACTACCATATGGTACTGTGGTACTAACATCTTAAACTAAATGTTGGACAAGAAATGATTGGGCGTTGATTATTTTTTTCCTGATGGCTCTAAAACAAATTCTATCTCTTTAAACTCCAACATATTCAATAACAGACAAGTGTAAATTTAACCATATGGTCATATTTTTACTCTTTTGTCACTAGCATCATACTGGATTGCATTATATTGAATGTTGTTTTTTCAATATTCCAACCTCTTCATCGGTGTTGGTAATCAAAACAATAGAAATACCAACTTGATAGATTTTCTTGCTGAGGTATTCGAATACCGGACTAGATTAGATAAGAGACTAGATGGACACATTAGATGGTGAAGGTGTAGATAATAGACTAACCTTGGTTATATGAAAGCAATCTTCAACTGAAA